>BLSH010409522.1:1628786-1672946 GCA_018402905.1 Glandirana rugosa | reverse complement strand
TAGAAATATATTTATAAAAGTTTCTCTGGACACTAGGTCATGCTTGCATGGAATTTTACAGCAGCTTAAGAACACATTATGGATGCCATATAAATCTGGTGCAGAATTCTAACAAACTTGAAAAGGCCTCAATGGTTCATGGTTTTTATAACACCGTTAATTTATCACACAGTTAGAAAATGTCACACTTTGTATTACTATTTTTCCTTTAGAGCTCGGAGTACAACATGTCATTTGTAAGTTATGTTCTTGTTGACTAGTTTTTAAAGCCCCAGTTACTGAGGCAGCACTGTATATTATCTCTTAAATAAGGGTATCAAGAAGTCATAAATAGACAAAGGAGCTGCAAAAATACTGCCTAACCCAGTGATTTTTTTCAATGGGTTTTTCCTTATCAGGAAGCTGAAATAGTAATTTTATACTTCTGACCACTTTTTTATTCCTACAAATGGGCATCTAATTGAATTGTATTAACATTTATGGTATGTATCAGTTATTAAGGTGCCTTTGGGGATCAAATTCATGTCTTTAGGGGACTGTAATAACATCTTAAAATTCTTTGCTATAGCAGTGACCTCCTACGTTAAGTCATTGATAAAATATCATTCCTGAAAACATGATTAGTGGATGGGTATATAGCAATAGAGTCTATATCATGTTGATACAGGAAAGCAATGTACATTAAAGCATCCCTGTCCAGTGTAGTGGCCAAAATTATTCAACTAAATGTTTAATGCAGAGGTCTACTTGATGTTTTTTTTTTTCATTTACAATAGGTTGGCCTGTTCATATCAGCATGTTGGTCTTCTCTCTTCTTCTTCTCCTCCAAAGCTAGGTGTTATTTATTTCTGCCCATACTGGTATGCATATTTGTTAACATTTTTGCATATCTTTTCAGACTTCTTGCCATATAAATTTGATTGCTCTGTCCTTAGATTTAATGATGCTGTATTTTCCCCCTAGAAAAAAGGGATACAAATCACACTCTTAGTAAATAAAAATGCACTGCCATAAAGACAAGGGGAATAAAAAGGTTACAAACCATTATGCACACGAAAGAGTATTCTTTTAATAGAATCTTTTTTACAAAGCCCCAGAAAAAAAAAAAAATCAAAATTCTATATACAGTATATGCCTAAAAGCCATACAGATGGTAATGCATGCATGGTTTGTAAAATGGATAACAAATATGGGGGCTTGAAGGAGGAACAAAAACTGATTTGAACTGAAATTTGAATGTAATGTATACACATAATTTTGGATTTATAGTTTGTACAAATATGAAACCAACATAAAAGTGAAGCTGGTGAAATGTGTGTTGATGTGGTGGTGGTCTTTATAGTATCCCATATTGTATTGTATGATTAATTTACACTATGTTTTGTATTGCAGCCTGACTTTTTACTTCAAAATGTTGTTTATTGCTTTATTAAATTTTTGTAGACCTTGACAAAGTTCTCATTTTGATTTAATCAAACAATGTGTGATCTTTATACATGAATCTTAACATAAAAGATTCGTTTTAAGAACCATACACAATTGTTATAAATATCTAATATCAGAATTATAGAAGACATTATACATAGCGTTAATGCTTGTTTTACTTTTTTAGCATTTAAGGCTAGATTTCAAAATGTGTACTATAAAATAAGGAGTTTGTAATATATATTTTTTCTGATATTTGAACCATGTCAATTATGTAAGTTTTCAAATAAGGTCACAAGAGGCTTATGCTGTGTAGTTTATTCTTTTTTTATTTTTCAATAAAAGGGACAAAATGGGTATATGAACAGGATAATGCAGACAACTGCCAAAAAAACACAGACAGTGGTTTATCCAATAGAAATTAACAGACCAGAAACAAATACAATAAAAGCCAGGTTTGCATGACCTTTGGTCATTAAAATAAAATAAAAAAATAAGAAATTTTTTAAAAAGACCAATATATGTGCCCTAGTTTTAAACAAAAGCACATATGCAATAATAAATAGTGACTCCCATAGTAAAGGATAAAATTTCAAGTTACGACAAACAGCTTTAATTACATGAATAGAAAAGGCCAATAACAAAATATTCTGCATTGCCATTTACAAAAAAAAGTATTGACTTTAAGTGATCTTTTACCTTAATATGCTTTGCATATGATTTATTTCCAATCTAAATATAAAGCACCATTTTGTTTTTTGGCAATGAAAATAAAATTTAAAATGTGTGTTTCTTTTACTGCACATGACAATTTGATGCTGGAATGTAGGGTGAAAGAAGAGGGACAGAAAGCACACTATAGAACAAACCAATGCCATCAGCTTGTGGTACTGTATACAGTATGGCAGCCATAGAAAAGAAGAAAATAAAGATATGTACAGCCCTCTGTAAGACGGCTCCTCTGCATGACAGTTTAGTTGATATTCCCAACCAGCCATCATATGGCTTCTTTACTGTACAATGTCCTGTTTGATTTTTTTTATTTTTTTATTTTCTTGTTTTGAAATGTACAAATAGTTTGTACTATATTATCCTGCCAAAATAAAAAAAAAATATATTGTGGCAGCTTGTGTTTTTTTTCCACTACCATAAAAAGGTACCTTGATACCTTTTCAAAAAAGAACAAGCAACTGTTAAAAATACAAGCTTCGATATAAATACTATAGTTCCTACACTAGCCAAACATTTAAATTCAAATACCATTCTAAAAATACAAGAAAAAAAGAGAGACAATAGATGTGTTTTAGCATAGGAATCAACATGACTGTGCATTTTCCCTATATTTAAGTAATATATAATAAGGAACTTTCCCTCCCCCCCAAAATGCACAATTTTTTTTATACAACCTGAAAGGATCGGATTCTGGAGATATCCAAGGCATAGAAATTCCTCTACCATTTTATTTGCAATGAATAAGTCTTCTACTAAACAATGAAGCCCTAAAATACAGTCACCCTAAACAAAAGTGATGCTTTCTTAACAAAATGAAAATAAATCCACATTTTTATTAAAACTGCTTTTGTACACCAAAATACCCCTGTAATGTAAAAGCCAAAGCAATCATTTGTTTTAAGTACTTGTGGTGGTCTGCTTCCATTCACAGCATTGCCTACATGTTTTCTGTTAGTCAAGTAAATAACTGGCAGAAATATATATATATACATTTATGTATGTAGGTATATATATATATATATATATATATATATATTTACACACGTACATGTATGTGTGTGTGTATATAAATATTTCATATATATATATACACACACATACACTTGCACCCATGTATGTGTGCGTATATATATCTGTTTATGCAGGTGTATATGTCTGCATGCACATTTATGTGCATGCAAGCATTTTTTATATATTTATATATATTTTATATACTTGCAATATTTCCCTTATGTGTAAGTCTGTAAACAGGGAAATTCGTACAGTGCATTTAATTGTATCTGAGCATTCTTTATACTCAACCACAGTACCTCTGATTAAGAAAAAAAAAAAGGTACACCTTTTTCTGGAAGAGTCAAGTGCTATTTGAACACCAGTTGGGGCAGATAGTAGCTTAATATTGAAACATTGAAGCAATGTATCTGTGTATCCTTAATAATGATAAAACAGTGCAAAGCAAAAAAGAAAAAAAAATGTTCAGGAGTGAGGATAAAAAAACTTTCAGGAGTGAAGATATAATGTCATATAGCAATCTTATTTTTAAATTGTGTTTCTCTTTTGTTACTTTTTCCATTTATTTAAAAGGGGTATTTTCAAGGCAAGCCTCAAGAGTTCATAGTTAATCATCATTATATCTAGCTTATATGCCTGTTTCTTTTCAAATAAAAAGGTACCACTTTGTGTCCATATCTCTATTGTGCCACTTGATAGCATATAATTATTAGCTAACTTTCCATACAGTGCAGAATTTGAGATCATGATTGTCAGTCAGACAACCACATATATTAATAATAATTTACTTTAATTTTTTCTCCTTTTTTCCAAGGTACTTACAAAGAGTCAATAAAATGAAACTCCTTGCCATTATATTCTAGTTTAGCTTTAATTCAAAGTTTAATTACAAAAACGTTAGGTAACATTGAAAAAAGGAGACTCAAATTCCTTCAAAGCTGACGGCAAGAACAACTAGCTTACATATCATTAAATAAATATAATGGAAGAATGATGATTAACTAGAATGTACTAGGTCATATTTTAGGTAGCCTCAGTTAAAAGAAATACAATATATTATAATTATACACTAGATCAATGGAGACCTACACATATCCATGTTGAATTAAGCTACACTGTCATTTCAACATAGTAAGAACCATTTAAATGGTTTCAAATAGACTGAAGGCACTCAGATATGTTTTGATTTAACCAAGTTAAAGAGCAAATTAATATTTCCAAGGCGTTTTTTTTTTTTAATTTATCATTTTTCTTTTCTTTTTTTCTTTATTTCTCTAAATACTACAGGTAACCCCTGGCATGAGGAAATGAGGTTCTGCCAGCATTCGCAGCACTATAATTTCTGTCCCTGGAGATTTGTCGAAGAGATGCTCCCTCTGCACATTGAAAAACAAAGCTGTACATGATATGTATTGCAAAATGTACGCAGCATGGTCACTTGTCAGAACGGAACTGGAAACAGCAATGTTTGCTTTGCAACTAATTCAGGGACAATTGAAAGTAGCTATAAAAACACACCGTACATGCTTCTATAAAAAAATAAAAAAATTAAAAAAAACAACATACACAACATGTAAATTATTGCACAAGAGAAAGGCTCAAAGTTTGCGTAAAATGCAATAGTATTGCCCCAATAAAGAACATGCATTCAAACGGTGAGAACAAAATATAAAAGAAAGAAAATTATTTAAAAAAAAAAAAAAAAAATCAGGTGTGCTAGTGTTAAGCACATTCTTGTATCCTCGGGTTTCATTATTTTTATTTTATTTTTTTTATCACAAGGGTCTAGAAAAAAAAAATCTACACGGGGTTTATTGATATACCTCTATTCAGTTTTTATATCATTATTCAAGACTCGATCACTGTGCCATTTTTTCATGTGTTTCTCCAGGGTACTGTACACGCTAAAAGGCATCTGACAAATTTCACATTTGTAAACGTCTTTTCCCACCTGACCATGTGTTTTCATGTGCCGGGTAAGTTTGCTACTCTGCGCGCAGGCGTAGTTGCAAAGCTCACACTTATAAGGACGTTCACCAGTGTGGCTTCTCCTGTGAACAGTGAGGTTACTACAGTTCTTGAAGATTTTTCCACAGTACTCACAAGTATCACTGCGCTTGCCCTCTTTAGAACTGGGCCTTCCAGGACCTGGCCCACTAATATGGGGAGTGCTTCCTCCACTTCCTGTGCCACTACGGCCTGAAATTCCCCCATCCATCTCTCCTGGAGGTGTAGAGAAACGTAAACTACCATTTTCAGATGAGTGCTCTGAGGAAGAGGCAAAAGGCGATTGTCTAGAGTCTCCGAAATTGAGGAATGGATCTTTTAGCTGCCTAGATGCGGCATAACCAGCGAGCCACTGGGAGTAAACATTTTCTGCATTAGGCATAGCTGCAACAGGGAGATCAAATTCCTTCTCAAGTTTGATGCGTTTAGAAAAAGGGCTCATAGAACTCGGACTACCAAGAAGCAATTTTTTTGACAAGCCTCCTGAGGCAGATTCACCAGGTGAACAACCCCTCCCATTTACAGTACCACCGTCTATACGATCTGACTCTCCAGCCACTGAGTCTTCATCACAAGTGTCTCTTTGAGCTTCTGGTTCAGATAAATGCCCTCTTTTATGTTTCTCAACTAATGCCTGATGAAAGGTATCACTAAAGTGATGCATTGCACCAAGGCCAACACCTTGCATGACATCAGGCATAGATCGACTTTCCTCGCCAGATCTAGAGTTGTTTTCATGGTGACGAGCAGCTTCAAGATTTAGGGCAAAACTATAATCTGGCCGGCTGTCTGTTTCTGTCAAATCCTCCTCCTCCTCCTCTTCTTCCTCCTCTTCCTCTTCTTCTTCTTCCTCCTCCTCTTCCTCGTCGCCATTCTCTGGAATCAGGTTTGGGTCATTTTCACTTTTAAACTTAGCTACTACAGACTTGAGAGCACTGCTTGCACTGCCAACTAAATCACTGGTTCCAGGCTCAGGAGAACTGGCAGTGGACAAACCATCGTCTGATTTAACTGTCATTGGGGACGATTTATGCATGTGTGTTTTCATGTGGCGCTTGAGTTTGCTGGCTTGTGTACAAGCATGGTCACAAAGGTTACACTTATAGGGTTTTTCTCCAGTGTGACTTCTACGATGTACTACAAGATTGCTCTGAAATTTAAATGTTTTCCCACAAAACTCACAGGACTTTGATTTCATAGTAGGCTGAGAAGGAGGAGGTACAGACTGAAGAGGAGGAAGGGGTGGAGTTGCCAAAAATGGTGGTTTGCTGTTGGATTGGAATGGCTGCAGTAACCTTTGCATAGGGCTGGGCCGATTTGGAGACAAAGGCGGGCTGGAACTAGAAGTGTTTCCAGCTAATTCTCTAAGCCTCCGTGAAAAGTCCATAGCTGGTGGCTCCATAGCCAGGGGGTTAAGTCGCAGCACCCTGTCAAAGGCACTCGGGTGATGTGTAGCGAGAGCCATTTCTTCTGCACCCAGGCGTTCTATGCGATGAGGATCCAAGTGATGTCTTGGTGGTGGGCTAAATAGTGGGGGAGTTGGTGGGAATCGACCCTCATTAAGACCAGACGCCTCTCTTGATACTGATCCAGGGATTCTCAATAAGTTAAAGGGATTATTGTCAGCAATATGAATTCCATGGAGTGGTGGCTGTGAGGGACATTCTGCACCCAGTCCTGATGGAATGCCTACCCGGGGTGTAAGTGGACTGCCATGTTCACTTTCCAGATAGATTCTGAAGCCATGAGTGTTCTGCGCATGTTGCAGGAGAAACCATGCACTGGAGAATGGCTGTTTACATGTTGTACATGTATAGCTGCTGGGCTCATCTTTGCCTGAAAAACAGAACAATGGGAACATAAATTATTAATCAGTTAGCAATCATCAAAAGTACAACAATAACTATACATTCTATTTTCCCAAAAGAATAAGCAGAAGCAATAACACTGTGGGCATACAATAGTATAAATATACTCTGATTCTAAATTATGACCAAGGAACATTTTTGGCTCAAAAAGTATAGTTAGAGTTAAAACATTTATGAGAATATGAATACTTGCGATATATGGGGAAAAAAAGCTGTGATTGTTGTGGGTGAGATTTTAGTAATCCCATTAAAGACTATTACTCAGTCTCTCATCAACCTCTACTCAACAATAGGTTACTCAAAGTGATGTTATTTAAAATATCTCTAACACTGTCCATGCACGGGAACTCACTGTTATATTCATTTTACACCTAATATTAAAAACATTTATTGTAAGGAAAGTTGTATTTTGTTTAGTGGTCCTCTAAAGACGGAAGTTTACTTGACATTAGCAATACACTGTCACAGTTTAGTCAGACTAAAGACATAAATAAAACAATATGGCTTGCTGACTCAAATTATTGGCTACTACCCAAGGGCTCCTGATGCAAAACACATTCAGTGCACATTTTTGTATTCCTCTTGAAACTGATGTGACATTAGGAAGTGACACTTTTGGAAAATGAAAGAGTTAGGTTGCCTGCCAGGAAGTTGACTAGGGTAAAAAGGAAAACTACTGCTTGTGTGCAAGCAAAGTGTCTACTGCCAAAAACACAAAGAAATGTAACACATCATTTTCTCAAATTTAGTTGACAAGATTTAACCATTTGAGCTCTGGGAGGTTTTACCCCTTTCATGACCATTTTTCTATTCACCACTGAGCTACTATAACTGGCAATTGTGCAGTCATGCAACACTGTATGCAAATTACATTTTAATGATTTGTTTTCACACAAATACAGTTTTCTTTTGGTGATACTTGACCAAAAGACCGACCCCCCACACACAATATTTTCTTCTTTCTGTTATAAACCATATTCAATAAAATAAATTTAAAAAGTCAAATTATCTCATAAATTTAGACCAAACATATATTCTGCTACATGTCTTTGGTAAAAAAAATCCCAATAAGTGTATGTTAATTGGTTTGTGCGAAAGTTATAGCGTCTACAAACTATGGTATATATACTGGAATGGTGTTGATCAGCGACTTATAGTGGGTCTGTGATAGTGTGGCGGGCAATCTGGCACCAACTGACACTGTCTGGGAGGTACACTAACTGACATCAATAGTGACACTAATACAGTGATCAGTACTAATACTGTGCTCTGTCACTGTACTAATGACACTGGTTGTGAAGGGGTTAACATCTAGGGGCAATCAAAGGGTTAACTTACATAGTTAGCTCGGTTGAAAAAAGACACAAGTCCATCTAGTTCAACCAATAAAAAAAATCAATCATCCCATATACACAATCCTATACCCACAGTTAATCCAGAGGAAGGTGAAAAACCCCAGCAAAGCATGATCCAATTTGCTACAGCAGGGGAAAAAAAATCTTTCCTGATCCTCCAAGAGGCAACCATGCCTAACAATGTGTAAAGTGTGTTACTTTTATATTACTATCAGTCTGTTTTTTCTCGCTTTTCAAAACACAAGCCAGGTCACTTTTCACAATATACAAAGTTCTGTGTTTTTTATGTGATTGGTTACAGCCGATCAGTTGACTTCATTGGATGAAATCAGTTGCCAAACTTGTGTTGTGTCCATGCGCACCTGAAACCTGGAAGAAAGACTGCAACGTACAGGTATGTTGCCCAGCCTAGAGCTGCTGCCCGCTCACAGTACAACTACGGTGGATGGGCAGCAAGCAGTTAAGGAAGAACAGCAGGGCTCACTGGAAGGTAAAAAAGTAACACAAGCAGCCAGTGAATTGTGCTGCATTGGTCATATGGTAACAAGGGACATACTGATATGAGTAAAGAGCAAAGGGACCAAGAGATGAGCTCATCAGTGTGCATCCTCCCTATATATCCAGGCTGGGGGACAAGACTTATAATTGTTAATTAACTGCAGAAGAAACATCAGGTCCCCTCCACTGCCAGACAGGGCTTTGCTGTATGACAGACCTGTGTAAATCTCAGAACTGGATGATCACAAATACAGATCCTTTGGTAGATAAGACAGCATGTATTTCATTTGTGTATTTAGCTACTTGCCTGGAGTTAAATTTTAACCGCATTTCCTTTTAAATAACTGCAAAACGAAATGAAGGGAAACATGGGACCCTACAGTGTATTACAAATAATATTTTTCTATTAGGGTGGGCAAGGGTTGGAACCTCTGACAGACTTTTATTGCATCATGCATCCTCATTTCCTGTCCTGGTGGTTGGAGTTCCGCTTTGATTGTTATATAGAAAATCAGGCATGTTGTTATTGGAGATCTGGCAAAAGAGGGTTTTTGTACGTATTTACTATCATTTTCTGGTGATTAAAGAACTCCCACTATCCAATATTTGCTAGAATAGATCAAAGTCATTTATTACAGCTGAAATACGCAAATTCTGAGCAAGAGAAAAAAATATATACTGGTGTTTTAAATGAAAGCATATTTTCAGTGGAGGGGTGCTTAGCTATGGAGCATGCTTCTGACCTGACCTGTAATTTACTTTGCAATGCATTTTAATCTCATTAAGTGTATCCTGCTCTTGGATAAATCTCTTTACAAGATTAGGTCATACACAGTGAAATTAGGTTTTAAACATTTGCCTAATGTAAAATGTGAAAAGTAGCAAGATTTTCAAATAAAATATTACTGACCCTAGAGCAATACTGTGCTGTCTATCTGTTGCATTAGGATTGCATTTAAGTGAAACTCTGGACACTTTTTTTAGTTCTTTTAATGAAGGGGCAAAAGGGTCACAACCTCCACTGAATTTGTATTGCTTAGATTGAAGAAGTGCAAAGGATGAAATGCCAGTCCTCCTATGTGTCCAGATTAAATGTTAATATTTGGTGAATTCAATAAAATCACCAACGTGTTTCAGAAGTCTGACCCCTTCCTCTGGGCTGGAATGCACAAGGGCTAGAACCTGGACTCCTAAGTAAGTGTGTACAGTGAGGAATTTGAAAGGCTAAGCTTATGTTTTCCAGCAGCTGGAGAAGCTGGAATAGATACTCTTAGCCTTTGTACACACTCATTTTTTCAGTCCAAATTCTGGCCCTGTTGAACTCCAGCACTGATGAAGGCAGACCTCTGAAGCCCCAAAACACGTTGGACTTTTTTACTGAATGCAACAAATAATAACATTTTTTGGGGCACATATAAGTGGGCTAATGTGTTCCTCCTTTACCATTTTCCAAAGCTTTTAGAACCAACTTGGTGGCTCTTGTAAGATGAGACAGCTGCCCATGGATTCACATGTACTTGACCAACTAAGACTACAATTGCCCCTAGAGATCCAGCACTTTTCCTTGTCCTCACAATAATATACAAATATATTGCTGTCTCTGGGTTGATTGGTAAACTAATTTCCTATATCAGTGGGAGAGTTGTCACTGGGACTAGAAGTGAAAAAGAATCTTTCCAACAGGGAAACAACAGTCACAAAAATATTTTTTCAACCACCTGAGACAAAGCTGGAACCTGCATTATATATTGCTTTGTGTGTGCATGACCAAAGAAAATGTTATCTCCTTTACTGTATCAAAGGTTTCTCTGGGCCTTTGAACTATGGCCTCCCATTAAAAATAAATATGTGTTGCAGCACTTAAATCTTAAAGTTTTTGAATAACACCTTTCAATACAATAGCTTACATACATTTTCAAGCCCAAATAAATATAACACTTGATATTGCAGAATTACAAATGTCTATGGGAAACAGAGTCTTAATCATCCACACATCATATTTACACATGTAAAAAATTGAGACAATCTTCTAAACTTACAGGCCGATCTGACAGATTTAAATCACCTCCTGTGGTTATGTCTTACCATTCAAACTTTCTGTGAACAAACATATACATTTATGTCTACCATTACTGCTTTCAAAAGAACACTATCACCAAATAACCAACCTATTCCGCACAAATAATAAAGAAGCCCCTAACACTGTCCCAAAAAACAACTCAGGAAACATAAGCACATGTGTATCCTGGCTGCCAAAAAATGCATACTTGAAAACTAGATCCTACCATATGCCCCTGTGGAACAGGATATCATCTATACCCGTCATTCAAATTCATGCTCAGACACAAATTAGATACCAATCATAGTCCTTGTCTTTTAATACATAGCATGCCTAGGTCTCTACTCTCTTTTAAAGATCTTTTGGCCATACTTCTCCTATTAGTCACAGGAGGGCACTTGGTTCTGCACTACTGTTACCCAAATTAAGCTGACAACAGGCTAATGTTCGCTGTCAGCTAACATCACAAAGCCAGTCCACCCTCGGCAGGGATCCTTTAAATAATGTTGGGATCCGCCCAGATGCCTGACCGGCAGCTGGCTCAGCATCTCAGTGAGAGTCTGAGCCAGCCGCTTCTGTCCCCCTTACAGTGAGCGCTGGAGAGGGACATTGCAGAGCTGTGACTGACAGTCACCGCTCTGTGCTCAGAGCAGACCTGAGAATGAGAACCTGAGCAATCACTGGTCTTTAATCGCTTGGCTCTCAGTGTAGAGCTGGCGGGAGATAGCTGAAGCACATGATTGATGCTGCATTCAGGCTGGATTCACCCACCAGTCCAGTGCGAATTCCAGCCTTATCGTCGGTGAGAAGGACAGGCGCCGCTGTTCAGCGGCTCCTATCCATTCTCACTGCGGATCAGCTGACCAGGGAGGGGAGGGGGGGAGGTGCTGTGAAGAGGGGGAAAGAATCCCCATTCAATCCGAATCTGCGAGTCAGATGCATTCCCATCAAACATAATGGGCTGGGAATTCACACCGCACTGCAAAGAAAACGCACACATTTTCTGTGCAATGCGGACTGTGAATGCACCGCACCTCTGGGAACTGGACACATTGAAAACAATGTGTTTTCAAGTGTCCTGCGAATTGGATGCAGTATAAGCCGCATCCAATTCGCATAGGTGTAAACCCAGCCTTAAAGAAATGATTTTGTACGTTTATATTTTTGAAATTGCGCGCTTCTCTTTTAACTGTTCTTTAATATCAAGAATTCATAATAGCCAGCTCCTGATTATTATTACAGCTTAGAGATTTTGTATGCATCATGTAACAACAGTCAAGCAATATATTAAAATATATCTAAAGTCCAAACTTTTTTTACCATTTTGGATAGAACAGCGGAAAGTTAAAACTACTTACGCATTAAAAAAACACAAAGCTAAGCTGCTTTTTACTGCCCCTAAGAGCTCCCCCTTAACAAGCAAAAGTAAAAAGAATACCCGCTGTCACGTTCCACCATGGAGGGCAAACACTTATGTAAACGAATCCTTAGACAGTTGTCACAGGAACAAGTGCCCCATTGAAAGGTTTCCCTTCTATTCCTGTTCTAGTAGTAACTTAAAATGTGGATATACCCTTGCTTCCATTGCCAGTGATCTTGGGGATCAGGAAAATGAATTAGAGTGACCTCCCTAACAAGGACACAAACAATAATAAAGCCTGGAAAGGATTCTAACCCTTCTCCTCTCTATCCAAAACTTGGTTATACTTTAATGTCAATGGAAAGAACTGTTAGCCTAAATTGTTGCATAACAGCAGAAGAGCAGCTTTGAAATGGTAATTATAACCAGCCATCTCATAGCAATTAACACATTGCTGTTTTATAGGCTCCCTGTATTTTACCAGGACACTGTTTGGACTCTGTTATAGGGAGAGCAGGAGGCCTACTTGCCTTCCTCAACCTCACACCATCAATAAATGTGCTACTTGTCATAATCATCTGAATGACTTTATTCAGGCAATCTTTAGCTGCCTAAAGATCAGGATTGATCTATGTGGCAAAATTATGTTTCTACTGATTTGCTGGAGTGCAAAATGTTCATTTGCTTTGAAGAAAAAAAAATCTTTATTTAAACCTTGGAAACCATTTTTTATTATCTTACCAAACATCTACAAAAATGTGGGGGTCAACTGAGATGAAATGTTTGCTAAAATATGTTAGCGGGTAGAGTGACACAACCCTTGTAATTCTCACTAGAAGCTTTAAAGCCTTGCAAAGAATCCTATTTGCATCAAAGGTTTTAACAGATACATGTATTTTACTGGAGTAGATTTAACTAATGATCATAATAGCACAGCTCAGACCTGAAAATGTCAGTCATCGGAAATCATTTTAATTCATGAGCATAAAATGACACTAGTACAATGTAAATGAAATAACCTAAACCTCTTCTTGTGATAAATGTATAATGATAACAATTGAACAGAAATAAATGGAATAAACGGAGGTCCATAAAGTTTACTTATATCTAATGTAGTTTACTTTTTCCTATGGCAAAATCTTCATTATACAGTAATATCGCTAATGAAATTCCCACAATCAATACCACTTTCGCTTGGAAAGATTACTCTACTGTGACATGTACTGCACACCCTCCATGCATCCTTATAGTCAAAAGGGCACGTCCTTATTTATGCTATCCTGTTATGCATAAATTGCTGTGATGTTTCAGGAAGCTTTAATTTAATCTGTGATTTGCCCATGCAGGGTAAAGCAATAGGTTCACTTTAAGGCCCCTATAGTGCATACCTTTCCTTAACTCCACTGTTGCTCTATTCATTAAAGAAAAACAGTCCCGTGTAGGTTACAGCCGTTGCAGTAGGAACATGTGACAGTGCTAAGCCAATCCCCAAGCACCTGCCCTACCTCTATACCTGGAAGTACTGGTTGTTTCCCTAGCTCCTGAGTGCTGAACAGAGGAATTTGACTTCACTGAATGACTGTTACAGGGTAAACAAACAGAATGCGCTTCTAAGTGCAGTAAACACATGACTTTATTGGCCGAGAAATAAAAACACACTTACTAGAGATAAAAAGTAAACAGGCTCATCATAGCATATGGGTAGTCAGGCAGGGAGGTTGCATACTTACATAGTAGGTAAGGTTGAATAAAGGCAATAGTCTATCCAGTTCAACCTGTGTAGGTGTATGTGTGTGAGTGTCTATAATCATTTCCCATATCCCTGTATGTTATGTTCTTTAGGATGCACGTCCAAGAGTCTTTTAAAAATATCAATACTCCCCGCTGCCAGTTACTTATGGCTATGAAGAAGGAGACAATACGCATGCTCCTGCCCCATTTGATGTCATATCCGGGTAGCTGCGTTCCACACTGGTCTCGGCTACCCCCCTTTGACGTCACATTCAGGTACCTGCGTTCCACGTTGGTCCCGGCAGTTCGGCTGTCCTTCCTGGTGTCTTTCCTTGCAGCTCCCCACTGCTGGTTGGCTGGGATCCATCAAATTGTGCTGCAACCTGGACATCCCTGGGATCTCTTACCGCTGAACTACCCATTTGCTATGACAAGTCTGTTTACTTTTTATCTCTAGTGAGTGTGTTTTTATTTCTTGGCAATAAAGTCTTGTTTTTACTGCACTTAGAAGCGCCTTCTGTTTGTTTACCCTTACCAGAGAATTGCTCCCTTCTTGGAGTGTTTTCCAGGACATCTGTCTGTCCAATCTGCACCTTACCTACACTGCGGACTACCATCTCTGGCCAGTCCTGTTATCCAGAGTGCCCTACATTCCATGTACCTTGTGACTGTTACAAATATAAAGGTTTCCTTTAATCACCAGAAAAGAAATATTGATTGACAGAATGTATGTACTGAATAACCGGTAATTTTGCATGAGAACCTCTGGTCCATTTAAATACCCAGTTATGTGCAAAGAACTAAATTACATGATTTCGTTTAGACATGATCTACCAAATCTATCAAGCCATATTACAAAAATAAGATAAATAATTAAAATGCAAACACTTTAATTTGGATTGAGCTATAACTATTTCTAAACATGTGGCAAATGGTAGAATCATGCTTTTAAATGCCTTCCATAAAACAGGCTAGCAATGCTGTATAATGAAAGGCCGTATTTTTACATGAAGTCCTATGAGGATGAGTGTGTGACCCAGCTGATGGCAAGAGCGGGTCAATGGATGCATTAAAGTTAAGTTAATAAATAAAATGACTTGTTCAGTCAAGCATGTGTTAATGACACAGCAAGCAAGGATATCACTCAAAACTTTATTGATCATTGTGAACTTTTCATCCTGGCCAGACATCCTCAAAAACAAATTGCATGTGTGAGAGCAACTGTTATAAAAAAAACAAAAAACATTAAGTTAGGTTGAAAAAAAAGATGCATGCAGATAGAGTTCAACCAATATATACGGTATATAAAAAAAATGAATTAATCGAAAAACCTCCATATACAGAATCCAGGGGAAGGATGAAAGTCAAAATCACAAATATTGTCTATTGTTTTTATTTTCCACTTTAAATAAACAGGTAGTGTAATATGAAATATGGACAGTATTAAACCCTCAGTTTTAAACACATTCAGCAGCTGATTTAGGCTACTTTCACACTGCGGGGGGGGGTCGGGAGAGCGGCGATTTTCCACTGTTATATCGGCGTTATGGCACTGCTATGCAGGCAGGAACGCTGCGCTTTTAACCCCCCACAACGGGTTAAAAAGGGGTTAAAAGTGCCGGTGCGCTGCGCTTCCAAGGTGGTGTGCAGCTGCTTTGGAAGTGCTTGGCATTGATTTCAATGGCAGGGACAGAGGAGGAGCGGTGTAATCACCACTCAGCGCAGCGTCCTAAAAATGCTGCTTGCAAGTGTACCGCCCCAGTGTGAAAGCACTCAGGCTTTCACACTGGGGTGGATGGGGGGGTGTTTTTCAGGCACTATAAGGGCGCTATTCTTAGCCCAAAGGCACCTTAAAAACGTCCCAGTGCGAAAGTAGCCTTAAAGTAATTGTAAAGGAAATAATGTTATAAAAAAAAAATAACAAACATATTACACTTACCTGTTTTGCACACAGCAGCCTTGATCCTCCTCTTCTCGGGTCCACCGCCGCCACTCTGGGCCCTTCACCCTTGCCGATTGCCTCCATAGCAAACCACTTGCTGTGGGGGCACTCGTGCGTGCTCACTCCTGAGCCAACTCTCTGCATTCATAAGACACAGAGAGCGTGACTCAGCCCTGCCCCCGGCTCCCACCTCACTTGCTGTGATTAACAGCCATTGGCTCCCGCCGCTGCATCTCAGCCAATCAGGAGGGGGAGACACGGGAGAGCCTCAGGTCTCATGCAGATTGCTGGATCGAGATCAGGCTTAGGTAAGTATTAGGGGGGCTGAGGGGGGAGTTGCACACTGAATGTTTTTTACCTTCATGCATAGAAGGTAAAAAAAAACCTTCAGCCAATTTTTATAGACCCCTAGGTTAGCCCATGTGGCCGCCCAGTGGATAGCTATTACTAACAACAGTCGCCTCTCTGTGTTACTCTTTGCACTATACCCTTGTGCGAGTGAACGTTTGTCAACATGTTATTCTTGTTTTACAATAAAAATGATTGTACCAAAAAAAACCTTCTGCCTTTACAACCACTTTAATCACTTAAGGTGGGCATAGTTCGATTGTAATTCAGCTGGTTCAAAAGGACCAGATGAATTTTGATCTGTGTGTGGTCCTCCCTGTTCGAAGATGTCTGTCAAATGAACAAGATGAAAACCTCTGGTGATCAGCGGCTGCAGATGCTGAACAGTGTATTCTGACCGTCGACAAGTCCCGCTGTCAGAACACAATGTCCTGGTGAGGGACACCTTGTTTTTGTTGATGGAGGAATTTACTGGCTGAACACAAAAAAGCCATCATCTATAGGCAGATTTACTGAGTAGAGCTTGTGTCATGACAGCTACCCCAGGTTTTCTTTTCCACGGTGGCTCGTTTCTTTCTCTGCACCGTTCTATGCAAGAACTAGAGTTATGTCTCCCTACACTACATGCATCAATAGAAACACACAACCTCATAGACATGGATGGTAAAAAACTCCCCTGCTCCTCTCTCCTCTTCCCCCTTCCCTTCTCCAAGCTAACAGACTGCACTGTCCACTGCTAATTTTTCCCTGAAAAGACTGGAAGTTTAGAGAAGCAGCTTTGAGAGACACAGAGCCTGAAAATAAAAAGAAATCAAGCATATAGAAATACTCTTTAGACACTTGTCACTAGAACAGGTGTCCCAACTGGAATATTTTGCCTCCTATTTTGAAGACAACTCAAAATGTTTTATTGTCCACCAGTTTCTTTACTGAACACAATAGTCACTAAAACAGATAGGTGAATCCCCCATTGAGATCATAGAGAGCAATAGAAAACCCGACAGGGATTCTAACCCTATCGTATTCTATTTAAAACTACAAAAAAAGGTTTTGGCTTTACACACTTTAACATAGATTTCAGAGGAGAGAATTACCAACATGATCCAACTACTTGATGACATGCCTCGATCCACCTCTATGAACAAACAAACACTCAGGGGGCCCAGGCATTCATGTTTTTTCCATGAAGGAAAAAGATATACGCAGACCTCTCTGGCATCAGTTTATCTTGAGGGGAAAAAATAGCAATACAGCAAGGCTTTGTAATCTGTCTGATCATTATTTCCTTTGAGATCTCTTAGCTGGCAGCGTATGCCAGTGCCTACAGACACAAGATCATCAGCCAACATTCAGCCAGATTGGTTGACAATCATCTAAAGTCTATGGTCAGTCATTTCAGCAATAGCATAATTATCTCCCTGTCATTACATTCCATTGAACATGATGACAAAACATCTTAATGTGTGTTAATAGTCATATATTTCTAAAGCAGGACAAGGAAAAGAGAAAAAAAAATTATCAACAACTAATGAGATATTTATAACAAAAAGAGAAACCAGGATAATTACACCCACAGACATACAGTTCAGAATTCACACAAGAGAACGACAAAATGTAACTGAGTCAATGACAGCTTCTGGCATGTCCATAGCCACCAGCCGTGGAATCAACTAAGAAGCTGGGGTGGGAGCCAAAAAAAGGAGAGAAGCAACATGAAACTGCTGAACTATAACAAAAAATGTTTCCTTGCCAAGAAAGTGTAGAACCAAAGTAAATTCCTCATGTGCCAACTAGCTTTGAAAGTGTGTTCGAAATTGCCTCATTCAAAAAAAGTGTTGCCTGAATAACCTAAAATGGATGTTATATTTTAACACTTCATACACGTGTATGTTAGAGTTGTCTAGCTCAGTCAGTCCTCAAGTCAAGGAAGCATGTGAATCCTATGAAACTGTTGTCAATGAGATCTGATGACATTAAAAATGATCTTTTTAGTAAACTGGTAGCTAATGATGTATTGATAATGATGTTATGGACTCTATCTCAACAAAACTGCAAGGTAAGCACAGAGAAACACTATCCTGGTAGTCACATTCATCTAGACTCGTTCTGTAATGTTGAAGGACATTTCACTAGAGTTGAGCGAACCCGAACTGTAAAGTTTGGGTCCATACTGAACTTTCGGGTGTCCGTGTTCCGAACCCGAAAGTTTGAGAAAAAGTCCAGGTTCGGGTCCTGGGTTCTGGTATTTTACCACACATGTTGAATAGCTGCAGGGCAGCCAATCAACAAGCGTTTCACTGGTTTTCCCTAGAAGCCATCACAGCCATGTCTACTAATGGCATGGCTGTGATTGGCCAGTGCATCATGTGACCCAGCCTCCATATGAGGCTGGAGTCACAGTGCTGCATGTCACATGCTCTCAGGTTAGTGTAGGGAGAGGATGCTGCCGGCGCTGTGAAGGACAGATTGTGAGGGACAGATTGCAAATCAAATAACTAGGTAGAGATTACTACTACTGCTGTGAGGGACAGATTGCAGTGATAATAACTAGGTAGAGATTACTACTACTGCTTTGAGAGACAGATTGCAGATCTAATAACATCTCATCCTGCATTACAGAACGATCTGATTACAGAACGATCTCTCATCCTGCATTACAGAACGATCTGATACTGGACTAGGCAGAGATTACTACTGCTTTGAGGGACAGATTGCAGATCTAATAACATCTCACATTTTTCTTACTTTTGCAGCCCTCTCGCACTTTCCAGGACTTTTTTACAGCCATTTTTGTGCCGAAAAGTTTGGGTCCCCATTGACTTCAATGGGGTTTGGGGTCCGGGGTCAAGTTCGGGTAACGTTCGGTACCGATCCTGAACGTTTCCACGAAGTTCGGCCGAACTCGCCGAACCCGAACATCCATGTGTTCACTCAACTCTACATTTCACCACTTTTACATACAGCTTCTTCTGGCTCTGAGTGTTAGGAACATTCTCCAGTTACATGTGTGACTATAAATGTTGGATTCCTGAGGTTCTCACCCTCCCATGGAGGCTTCTTTTTCGGAGGGGCCCCACCTAGAGTTTGGGTGAACCTTGCCTCGGCAAGTCTCCCGAAAAATGGGGTCCATCTGGTTTTTGCTATGAAGTACGAGTACCCAGTCCCTGTCAAGAGTCTTGCGCCCAAAGGTTCATGGCCAGGGTCCTCTCTCTTCAAAGGAGGGCCATGCGTTTCACCCTGTGTACTTTTTTTGTGTGCTCACTTTCTTACTGGTGTTTAGCTTTGTGTGTGCACACCACACTGTGCAGCTAAAGAAAAAAAAAATATAGCTAAGGAAGCCACTTGGATGAGTTGCAAAATGTCTTTAACATTACAATTCCAGCTGAATGTGACTAACTACTATCAGCTATACCATGACCTGGATAAATGAGAGCCTTCACATAAATATTACTTTTACTATAAAGTATTATATATACAATCATTAATATGTATTATGCTGTGATATGATTTAATGAGCAGAATACTAGCCAGCGCTCAAAAGGAATTATGTCATTATATCATGCAGAGACTTCCTTCCCTCTCCTCTTTCCGTTATTAACAGACAGGGACAACAGCATCTCGACAGTGTTACGTGTTACTGAAATAAAAACATGGACATCAAGCATGAAACTATCATCTCAATACAGCACCGCAATTTCTGATTTTTAGTCCAGCCAATGACAGTTCAATGTGGACCTAACTGGACAAAGGTTCCATAATACCTGTTGGAGTTTAGCAACCTAGAGGTATCTGCAGTAGCTTTCAGTTCTCCTGCTCAACATATTTTAAAGCATTTTATTAAAGTGTAATTTTAGGACTTCTTAATCATCATCTTAAAGGGGAACTGTATAAGCACTGCAACTAAGTTGTATAACCCATAATAGTTGTTCTATGCCCATTGACACAGCATATCCTGATGTGACTTTTGAAGTGGGTCTTTGCCAGCCAGTACATAGTTTAATTAGATGCCTTACATTCTGATCATATTATCTTCTTTAGATTTTCCAACAAGGATATAGTGTGGGGGCCCACTTGATAAGATATAAATTGAATAGATTGCTTAGACCCCCTTTGCAATAAATGAATAAGGTTATTATGGTTTCTTGGTTTTGTAGCTTTGTGCATTCAAGAGGTAACTCTGTGTCTCCAATATCCTTATAACTTAAAGTGTGTAAGCGGGTAATTATCCTATATATTATCCCATGGACAATTTGTAGTTTATATATAGTAACTATAAAAAGGACTGACACAGTCAATGATCACCTTCGGGTCTGTATTTCAACAAGGGGAACAAAAAACAGATTCTATTTCTGAAATATCGTTATCTTCGTTGTAAAATTTATAATGCTCTCTATCTAATGTTTTCAGCTACCAGAAATAAAAAAGGATTAATTTAGCCAGCTTCAAAGCAATTTTTTTGCATACAAGAAGTAATCTTTCTATCTAATCTTCACATGCATACCAAAATATTTCCCCTGAGGTTTAATACATAAAACAAATACTATTCCTTCACTAACAAATATGAAAAATAAACTGTGATCAATGGTGATGGTACTATAAACTAAATTTTGTCCTGTAACCCATTTGATTCCAAGGGCTAAAAAAGTGTATACCTTCACTAAGGGCCAGTTTTCGAATGCGCTGCTTCTGCAATCTGCATGGGGGTGCCAATGTATTGTTAATGGCACCGTAAATGCAGGTAGCAAATGCAGTGGGCACCAAATCAGTAGTGCGTACCATGCAGTAGGGGGCAATGCATTTTTAAGAGTAGTGCAAGAACTACTTTTTGCGTGGTCCGGTGCAAATTGCAGCCCATTCAAATGAATGGTGTGAACCGGCCCTAAAGAAACATATTATTACACAATATTAGTAAATATGTCACAACAATATTACTGTTAGCACAATACAGCTAGAAATCTTTTGAGTCTCTATATTTCAATGACACGTACAAATACAGTGCAAGGTCAGTGTGCACGTTACCAACATACATAGCAGAGAAGTAATGTCACAACTGAATTCTGTAAAAACGGGACTTGTGCCCGATCTCCAATGAAATACAAGTTGGAAGGTGAATTGGTGATTGTTTTATTGAAAGTAGTGAAAAGTAATCAAGCCAACGGGTTTCGGGGGAACAGAGACTAGAGAAGGATCCCAAACAGGTGTGTCTGTGACACTGAAATCAGAATGGCGAATGTCTGCTGTTTTTGCAGAGCTCTATGCTGTCCCTGCAAAGCCAGCAGACATTCACCATTCCAATTTCGGCGTCACAGACACAACTGTTTGGGATCCTTCCCCATTCACCAACAGCCCTGAGGAAGGGGGAGTTTTGGTTCCCCCGAAATGCGTTGTCTTGATCACTTGTTGCTAGTTTCAATAAAATAATCATCAATTCACCTTCCAACTTCCATTTCATTGGATACCGGCGCTCCTTTTCCCTAGCTTTACAAGTACATGCAGTAATTACCTCAAGGCCATACGCAGAGAGAACAGCGCTAGCCCCAAAAGGGCTTACCGCCACCTTTCTGATAAGTTGTTCAGAACTGATCAGGAGAGAAATCTTCCAACCCACCCCCACCATTACCCACCCACAGACCCACAACTGAGTGAGTCAGTCCATTGCAATCAACAAACCTAAAGAGAAAAAATGGGACTGCAAGTGCTGGGATTCCTCCGTCAATACAAGCAAGGTGGATAAAGGTATCCTCCCCAGTAAGACTTTGTATTGTGACAGCGGGGACTCCTCTTCTGTCAGAATACACTGATCATCGTCTGCAGCCGACTGGCTGCAGCCACTGATTGAGAAATGTTTTCCAGCATTTCAGTTTTACTAGTGATCAACTTTTGTCAAACGAGGATGGCCATACATGGATCAAAATTGGTCCCGTCTCTGCTTAACCAAATTTCGATCTATCCATGACCACCTAAAAAACCCATTACACAGGCATGGTCCATTGGGGTCACCAAATAAAACCCACCCTGAGAAACGCCATGTAGATGCTGACTGAAGTGCATGTAGAGAGAATGAGGCTGTATAGAAAATGCAGGAGAGCAGCAGCACAGAAATGCAACAAAGCATTTCAAAAGGTAAAAATAAACAAACATTTTTTTAAATGGCCAATGATTATATTGCATAGAGCTTTTAGCAAGCGAAGTGTAATTTAGTTAGGATTCACATGTACTTTAAGCTAAGGTTCATCTAGTTCAACCAATAATTGGGGAAAAAAAAATCATAAAATCCCATATACACAATCCTATACCCACAGTTGATCCAGAGGAAGGCAAAAAAAACAACAAAGCATGATCCAATTTGCTCCAGCAGGGGAAAAAAAATCTTCCTGATCCCCCAAGGGGCAATTGGATATTCCCTGGATTAACTTCACCTATAAATGTTCGTATCCAGTTATATTATGTACATTTAGGAAAAAATCAGCTCTTGAGGAAGTCTATTCCACATTTTCACAGCTCTTATTGTGAAGAAACCTTGCCGTATTTTGAGATCAACTATGGTCCAGTCATTTACACCATTGGTAACCATAATGATACACAAAATTATTTACGAAAAAAGGCGCAGTAAAAGAACAAGACAAATTTGTCAATTTTTCTGCAACAAAAGACACATGTGAATGATTTAGGTATAGAAATTCCACTCAGTACTGTGTGACTAGTTTACATTAATGTGCTTTTTTTCTAAAAAGAAGGCCTACTAAAATCAATGGTAAAACAGAGACTTGTTTGTTATGAAGTTTTTTGCATTTTTAAAACACATATTTGGATCAGATGCAGCCGCCTTTCAGGTATTTTGACAGCCAATGGGGCCAGCCCTCCAGCAGCAGGATTTTTTTTTGTTTAGTCTCCAGGCTGATCAAAAAAAGAAAATGTATAGAAGTATGGCCGGCTTTAGTCGCGCAGATCAATCAATAATGTGCAGCCTTAGGTAGAAACAAGTAAATACAACCTATTCATTTGAAAGAAAATCTGCCACCTTGTCTATTGAGGATATACTGTAGTGACAGGGCCTCTTTAAAGCTCACCCTTGGATACAGTTATACTCACTTTCACAGACCTCCCTTGCCTCTTCTTCTTCCTCCCCCTTCTGCTTTACAGCTGACCCAATATATGGCATTCCCAGTTTTAGGCAAAGCCTATGAGCTCCTCCCATGATGCAGTAGTTGGGCTTAGAAACCGATTGGAAGGCCTAAATACTGTCACATGATGGAATGGGTGACATCATTGGTCCCTACAATCGTTATCCAATATTTTGAGGCAGCTGAGATGAGGGGAAAAAGTGGCGGGGAGTGCCTTTAAATGTGCCTCGCTTCAGAAAAAAGCAATATCTTCTGTTTTTGCTCCCATATAGGTCTGGGGGTGAGGGGGGCAGCTGTTCTAGGTGCAATGTTTTTGTGTGGGAGCACTTATGTTCCCTAATTCTCAGCACTGCTCGTCATTCCTTTGAGGTGGCCTGGCCTTGCACCCGCACACACTCTCCCCCAGCACTCTATTATGATGGTGATGCCCAGACAGCAGAAAAGGAGGCTGGGGCAGGGTAGGTGGGAAAAAGCTGGCGCAAGTGGGCCAAGGAACCTGTGACTCCGGAAAAGAGGAGCCAAGAAGAGGAAATGCAGAGGGTGCCAGGAAGAGGTGGGAGGCCAGAGCAGCAGAGGAGGAAGCTGGGCCTGTGCTGTTAGAGGAGAAGAAGAGCAAAGGAGAGACCGAGGGTGAGACAGGAGAAAGAGTGAGTGGTGTGTGGTCTACTACAGATAAATGCCGAGGTCACATGGCTGAATGTACCACCACTCATGCAGCCATATACTAAATGTGTAATTCAAACACATGTTCACTTAGAGAGAAATACTGTAGATAAATAAGTAGATATTCGCCAGCACACCAAGGATCATCAATTTCGTCCAAATGGTTTTTATTCAAGAAAGATCACATCATATGCCTGAATATCCCCGAAATGTTGCACTACACCATTTTGTGATTTGATCTTTCTTGAATAAAAACCGTTTGGACGAAATTGATGATCCTTGGTGTGCTGGCGAATATCTACTTATCTCACAGGTTCCAGTAACCAGTTGGCAGTCTCTACAGCCCCCAGTACCTTACAAGCTCATTCCAGGAACGTGTGCGATGGGATTATGGACTGTAGATAAATACACACACACCCAGGGCCGCTGATAGGGCAGTACAACCAGCCCTGTTGTACTGGGCCTGCCCCCATCAGCTCCACAGGGGGGCCTGAGCAGAATTACAGTTTATTGCTGCATTTAAAAAAATACACTTTTTAAACTCATACTCTGCTCCAACTTACTTATAGGGGGGGTTATATCATTTTCCTGGGCCCCATCAGAGCAACAGAGGGGCCCAGGAGGGTAGCGCAGTGGAGGGACTATTTATTCATTTTCGGGCACATGTATATCATGCCGCCCCACTATTCTATTAGTCCCAGCTGGCGGAGTGATACGCTGATCATCCATTTGGCTCCCGGATGCAGTCCGCACGAGATATGAAAAGTTGCTGTCGCTGACAGGGAAGAGAAGAAGGACAGCATGGCTACACTGGACACAGTGAGTAGAGCACAGAATCCTCACTGTGTCCCATTATATATCGCACAGGGGTTATCTGCATTACAATAAACATCACACAGGCAGCACAATAAGCAGGTACTCCATCATGGCTCTGTGTCACAGTGCTGTTGGGTGCTGACTTTGTTATGACTGTGCTGTGTTACAATCTACGATATACAGTACAGCTGTAAGTTAGCAAAGTCAGCACCCAACAACACTGACACAGAGCCATGATAGAGCACCTGCTTACTGTGCTGCCTCACTGCCTGTGTGATGATTATTGTAATACTGATATTCATAAGAAATGCTGAGATGCTAGTTTACACTTCATTTGGGGGAGCAGTAAATGTGCAGCTGGGCTGCATTTTTACTGCCCACCAAACCAATCCCCTTTAACTGCTTCCCATCCAGCAACATACCAGTAAGTCGCTGTATTGGAAGGGTGATACTCAGTCATAAAAGTAATCCTAGGGGCTAAGAAGCCACTGGATTACTTTTACAGGCAGTGGAAGGGGGTCCCACCACTGCCTTTACTGCCTTTAAGATGTGAACAGTAGCATCCAGCTCCTGGCACACAGTGAGAGGGATGGATATCGTTCCTCCCACCGTGTGACATCAGAAACCGGAAGTGGATCTTATCACTTCCAGTTTCAGTCTGATGTAAATAACCCATTACCGGCTAAAATACCCCAAATCTCTACATAAAGAGGGCATGTCATGGCCCATGCTATCACAAGGGATGTTGTTCATCCCTTGTGAAAGCAAAAAAAAAAAAATATTAAAAAAGTGTAAGATTCTTTTTCATTTGTAATAAATACAATTTAAAAGAAATGTAAACTGTCCCCGCTCCTTCTTGCTTATGTGCAATTGCAAACGCACGCGTTGGCTCCGTGCGCATTTGTAAACAGCAGCAAGCCTGCATTTTGTTTCAAGCTGGCGTCAGGGGCGGGGCCAGAGGTGGAGTCAAGAGCATGATTGAAGGGGGCCCCTCGGGTAGGCTGTACGGGGCCCTGTGATTTCTTACAGCAGCCCTGCACACACCTACACATTGCGATATACTATATGTGCAACCCACCTACTGTTCATGTAATATGTGTAGGCAAGGCGATGACGGGTGTTCAGAGGGGCAGCTGTGAATTAATCCTGATTTCACTTATTAAACCTATTTATTGTAAAAAAAAATGTAATATGGTTTTTTTTATCCTTAAGATACACTGATGTGAGCATAATAAACTGGGGGGGGGGGGCACTAGATGACCTGTTCCCACACTATTCATATGATCTTGACACTCACTATGACATAAAAGAAACATTTTCACAACCCCTTTCAAATTGGACTAATAAAGGAAGCCAGGTGTTTGGTATCCCCCACCATAAACATATATATATGACAGGTCTTATTTCACTTTAACCTACATATGGTTTCAAAGCAAAAATGAGATACGGAAACAAGAAGCAAACGAGGATGATATGCGGACATGGCGGAATTTATTGTTATAAGCACATGCAAGAAAAAATGTTCAATGCTGCAGGTGTGGAGAGTTTAGCTGTGCCACTTTACCTATTTGTTCTATCATCTCCTCTAATAGAATGTATTATTTCTCACATGCTCAGAATAAACATATTAAAATACAACCATATGGCTTGGAAGTAAAAGCACAAACACTAATACAAAATCACCCAATTAGGCTTTTCAGTTACTAATGCAATACAAAAGAACTCCCCAGAGAAGTGTGATGTAATGTGATGTTTAAGGCCACTTTCATCTCTGCTCCCAGGAATAGAAATTGCATTCTCCACTCTTAGTAATCATGACTGCTCTGCTGGATATAAACACTGGATACGTTTCAGTTAAAAATTGGATTTTTTTTTTCTGCTGGATTTTAAACCTTTCTGTTGGGACCAACATCAAAACCCCTCTTCCTCAGAAATAACTTACTCTAGGCAGAATTTGGCATGCATTTAGCTTGGAGTTTTTTATGATGCCTTTGCTGTCTGAATTCAGTGTCATCTGCAGATTTGTTAAGGTGATCATGCATAGAAAAATACTGCCTCCTGATGCAACCTGTCATGTGACAGCTACTTAGTCTTTGTGTGCAGACCATCGCTTGCATCACAAACAATTGAGTAATGATTTGTTTGGTGTTTTTGTCTCTGCCAATGAAAAAAGACTGTATAGGAATAATCATAATACCCTAATATAGGTAGTGAGAGCTTGCACCAATTTTTTTTTAGCTTGGAATGGTACAATAAACCCGTATTTTGCAAATGCAGAATAGGTTGAAATACATTTACTCTGAAAGATGCATTCTAATACTTCTCAAGGCAACTATGTGCAATACGGCTAATCAAATCTATTTCTATAAAAGTAATTGCAAGTATGTCACAGCAGGCTTGATGCTACCACAAAGCACACTTGTCCTGTCACCATGCTTGGCATAGTCAAATTACTGACTCAAAGAGTCCTTGTCTGTGGCTCAGTCTGTTGCCATCCACCTGGGAGATGTACAGGGCAGTCAAAGAACGTTCTTAGTCTGGTGCCTTGCACATGTGCTTAACGTGTTGTGGGTGCAGGAGCACGAACCCCTGTTTGCATTCTGCAAATGTCCACCAGGAGGCTAGGTACTGCCCATTACATAGTATAGGCAGAGCTTATTGTCATGGCACTGCGGATAATAACAGGTTGTCTAGCAATTGATGGAACCAACTGATGAAACCGACAAGCAAGGGAACTGCCTGGAGCTATTCTTGGTTATGTATTCACTATAGCACTGCTATATAAGCAGTAATGAAAAAAATCACTTGACATGCATGGAGTACTGTATGTCCATGCTGGGTGAATGGGAAAACGTCCAGAAACCTAATTGGTATTATTTTATACTATTCTTGCTATACTGTGTGAATTTAACATTTTATAGTATGTTTTACTTAATGCAGGCTGCCACTTGTCGGTTCCATGGTTATGCCCATTGTGGTGGTGAATATAATAGCTTCACTGAGCTAAATATGATGACATCTTCAGTAACAATGTATTATAACAATTGCTTTAACAGCACAGTTGGCCAATATCAGTTTTACTGCAAATTGATTGATCCAGACAGCAAAGGTGTTCCACAAATAATTAGGAGTAAATCAATGTATGTATAATTCAGGAACTTTCATGAAATTGCTAAGTAGTTTCTACCTTAATATGGCAGAGGCATTAGCAGTGGGATTGCCTTTAAGATGACTACTAGAGAGCCAATTAGGCACTAAAATGATTTTACCATGATTCCAATCATTAATAGTTATTCCACCGATCAACCTGTTATGAGACTTTCAAGTCCCAGGACCTTAACTCTTGTACCACACACCTTACCAGCTACTACTTTGGTTATGTGAAAAGGTTATTTTCTTATTTCTGTGGTAAAAGGAAAATTCAATTGTGAAAGTAATAAATTCCCATACTCTCAAACAAAAAAAATATAGAAAAATTAGATTTATGACATCAATGATCCTTGCGGGATATCCATTTAATCATCCCAGAAAAGTTAAAAATACTTTATCTCAGCTTCCTTCTGCTCTGCGCACTAAGCCCTCACCATGGGGCCGGCCCAGAAAGTATTTTCAGCAACCAGAATTGTCCCAAACAAGTCTTAGAGGAATCAGTTTGAGCCGAAGGTGCTGATTTCCAATAGGGGTAGTAAGTAGCTAGGGATGGGGGATGTCAGAGCAGAAAAGGTTAGTATGATATGCACAGTTTTTGGTTTACTGGTCCTTTGATATTGCTGATTACTATGAGTGGATAGATTAGAACCTTCATGAAAAGTGTCCAAGCGATGCTCCTTCAACAGATCTTGTCTAGACAATATTGAGCTGGTGGTAAAAAGAGTCTTGACCAACCTGACATAATGATATATTTTAAATCTTGGTCAGGAATTAATAATAGTGAACTAAAACTATTAAAGGTGAACATGGCCTTTCATGCTTGGGTTTTAAATCACTTGATGGCTTCTTTATCTCAGATAGACCCTAGTACTATGTACCTCTGCCCTTTTCATTGCTTGCGTGAAAGCTGTCTCTCTTGCAGCTACGCTACCCAAATATTTGGTTGTCTGTCTTATGGAGCACATCAACATCAATACATCATCAGATAACCTTGTAATGTTTTTTTTCCATTAGGTGGGATATTTTGCCACTGGAGACAACATCAACCATCATAAAAACTGAAATACCAATTTTGAGTAGAATTGCCTTGTAAAAATAATTGATATGCTACAAAATGTTAGGCATGCAAAAAATCCATTGCTACCAGACATTTCTTTTTATGTTTAGGCTAAAAAAAAGCTAATAGCAGATTCATCATTAATGACTAAACAATAGTGAATAAAGGCATTAAGTAAGGCAAAAAGCAATTCTGCCAAAAACTGACTTCTTATTGATATTATTGCTTTGTCCACAACATTGCTGATAACACTGTATTCGTTAGCAAAATTTGTAACGAATCAAAAGGAATTAAGGTATTCAGGTATAGTATAACCATAAAAGTTTACAAGGTCTTTTTAAAGGAAACCTCTTCTATGTGAAATAAAGTCAGCAGGCCTGACCTCTCTAACGGAAAATACTAGTTTTCCTGGTTTTTGTGCTCAGTGCCATCACATATTGAACTTACACCGATCAGGATATTTGACTCCACTTAATACATGTATGTTCTTGCCTAGGACTCAGTAAATGAAGACAGAGGGGTTGAGTCTGGTGCAGCTGTGCATGATAGTCAATCAGCTTATAACTTCAGCATGTTCAATTAAGCTTTGCTAAAAAAAAAAAAAAAACTGGAAGCTGATTGGCTTTTATGCAGAGCTGCACCAGATTTTGCACTCTCCAGTTTCAGTAAATTAACCCCAGAGACTTCCAGAGAATAGACATTTTCAGAAGGAGCTTAGAAACACACATATTTCTCTCTATACAGGCTTCTTTTAAAGCCAATCAAAACATTTTTTATTGGCAGTAGAGAGGAGAAAAGATATAAATCCGGTTTTAACAGGCCTTTGTCTCCATTGGGAAGATTACCATTCACTTCCTGTCAGGACAGGAAGTTATGGGAAGTTTCCTTTTTGCAGAGACAGGCTGCACCAAAACACGTTTTTAGTCAATTATTAGGGGTTTACAACTTCTGTCAAGTTATTATTACTGTCAATGTTGTCCTGCCCCAGTCTCCCCTTAAATTGTGTCCTGTTGGTATACAATCAGATAAATTAAAAAATGTCTTGACGAGTTGTTGCATTTTGCTTTAATGCTATAATCCATAGTGATGTCATAAATAGTTATAGATTTTCTAATCATATAACTGATGATGTCATGTGTGACCTGGCAACAATCAAGGTTAGAAATTGTCATCTTAACCAAAAAAAACAAAACAGCAGAGGTATTCACATCAGACATCAGTAGAGAAACCCTTTTAGCCATGTTCAACTGGATTCGGTTCATCTGATTATACAGTGTCTTGCGTTCTAGAATATGTAATCATGCCTTTCTGATGACATTTTAAATGTCCAGCTAGACAAATAATTGCAGCGATAATTGATAGCCAAGTTAGGCTGGGAGATTATTGATTGTCAGAGTATCCACTGGAAAAAATGCTTAGCATACAAACGTTGTGCCCTGGATGTGTGTGCCTGGCTGTTTGATTTTTTCTTATACCGTATCAGTGGAATCGGGAGCAAAAGATTGATCTGAGAAATGATTATTTTACAAATAAATGTATTATAATTCAGAAAGAAAACAATGTACTCATTGCTGTAGATTAAAACCACTGATGCCAACGCATCATTGTTAACAGAGATAGCAAGACAGAGACAGGATTCTCAATCATCTATACTGGATAATCATGTTATTATATAGCAATAAAAAAAACATAATAAGCAGTAGAATAGTGGTAACAATTGTCATTCATTCACTTGGAACTTTAATTCTAAAGCCCAACTCCAGTTATTTTTTTTATTTTTTTTTTGGTATGGAAGCTGAACCACTGTCAGATTTTTATAGCTGTTTGTGTCACCATTGGATAGATCTCTAAAGATCTCTCCAACAGGAGCTGAATTCTGATGGAGGGTCTAACTTCTACCCACATTTAAAAAAAAAGAAAAGAAAACATTTTGGCTGGAATTGGACTTATTTGTGACTGGCATTATGTCCAATTATGTAAGTCTGCTAAAATAGACTAACCGTACGGCCGAGATAAAAGAATGCTCTGGATTGAATATAGCTTACACCTCTTTATGCCTTTCATGCTGCTCCCAAAAAAATTCTCAGAACAATATGAAATGCTTAAGCCTTGCAATCTTGTGCTATATATACAATAAAGCCTCATGCACACTGGACGTTTTTAACGCTGCTCTTAGGGGCAACTTGCTTTTTTTTCTGCCTCTACATGTTAGCCCATGTGTCCATGCACACATACTGTAGATACTTAGAGGATTTTAGATGCAGGGGCATTTAGAGGCAGAAAAATTACCCCACTGCCAGCACATTCAGAAGCAGCGTGCAAACGCTTCTAAACATGCGTTAACGCTAGCCGTGCTTAGGGCTTGAGCGTTAATTCATTTCAATGGCCAGAATAAATTATTATTATTATTCATCCATCCATTCATGTCTTTATGGACTGGTCCAAATCATTTGGTGGAAGGAAGGATTATGGTATGGGGTTGTCTTTCAGGGGTTGGGTTTGGCCCCTTAGTTCCAGTGAAAGGAACTCTTAAGGTGTCAGCATACCAAGACATTTTGGTCAATCTCATGCTCCCAACTTTGTGGGAACAGTTTGGGGATTGCCTCTTCCTTCCAACATGACTGCGCACCAGTGCACAAACAAGGTCCATAAAGACATGGATAAGTGAGTTTGGGGTGGAGGAACCTGACTGTCCTGCACAGAGTTCTGACCTAAACCCGATAGAACACCTATGGGTTGAATTAGAGACTGCGAGACAGGCCTTCTTTTCCACATCAGTGCCTGACCTCATAAATGCGATTCTGGAAGAATGGTCAAACATTCCCATAGACACTCTCCTAAACCTTGTGGACAGCCTTCCCAGAAGACTTGAAGCTGTTATAGCTGCAGAGGGTGGGCCAACTCAATATTGAACCCTATGGACTAAGAATGGGATGCCATTAAAGTTCATGTGCGTGTAAAGGCAGGCATCCCAATACTTTTGGCAATATAGTGTAGTTTACTGTGAAATGTTTATCTTATTGAGTTCAATGTGTTAGCTAAAAAACTCTGAGGGTTTACTACTATTTTAAAACAAGTCTGATCAGCACTTGGGAAGTAAAGAGGAGTGTGAAGTACTGTGGACTTTGCATGTTGAATACTCTGTCCACTTGGAAGTCTGAATTATTCTGTTTATGATTAGTATAAAACATTAGAAATGTGCAATAAATCTAATTGTTCTCACTAATATGATGTTTCAAGTTTCAGGAAATGATGGCATAATCCTAACTGAACATGCTAATCAGTTGACCTAGATCCCAGAATGTTGTAGTATTTATCTGGTGAATATAATGAAGAATTGGTTGGATGTTGGGTAATTCGACAGAGAGGATATGTTGTCACCTCCTGTACTGCCACAATGCCACCCCAGAACCAGCATAGCTAGAATAAAAAAAGAAAAAAAAACCCTCAATGTACTGCCACAGCAAAGGCAAAGAATGACCAGCTGTGGCCTCATGAAGGAACGGGGGACCCTGGGAAGTTAAAGTCACCCTTTCTCACAATTCTTTTTCAAGCAGGGTTAAGCCACTAAATACACAAACCACATGAAAGTACAAAGAATTGTCTGTATTGCCACAGAGGTACTAGATTCTAGCCGTCATTTCCCAAAACAGATGTGAGTTTGATTTTAGGCTGTGATATAATACAGACAGTTCCAAGGCTCTACCAAAACTCTGTAACATGAGGCCCTACCTAAATTATTCCACCAATCTGCATCCACTCAGGCAGGCTCTTGTACTACATACTTGGTGGATAAATTAAAAGGATATTATATGTGTGCGGTGGGTTTAAGCACTAATTTTTTGAGACAGTAGTGTTTATTATTCTTCAAGCCAACCCAATTGTATAATTATAAATTATGAAATTAGCATTCCCTCCCATAGTTCTTGCTCATTAATGATGACATATACAAGATGCTCTTTGGCAGCCAGTCCTGCTTTACAAATTGAATAGGGGACTGAGCATAGATGAAATATGGTAACTGTTGCACAGATCAGGTGAGGTGTAGTCAGACTAAGGTCCTGTTCACACTTGTCGATTTGGAACCACTGGCAAAATCACTGCAATTCTGAATGTGATTCAAAATCACGTGGCAATCGCTGCAAAACACAACTTGTTTGGCTGCCATTCATACTAATTGGCACCCCAAATGTGGTACGATTTTGCTGCGATTGGTACGTGACAGAATCACCCCACAGTTGCAGTTAAAGCACTCATTTAAAAATGGCATTAAAGCATGTCGCCCAAAAAGGAGCAGGAGCTTATTTTGGTCGACAAAGTATAGCTTCTTGAAGTGAATTGGATGCCCTATGCGTGAAAAGTGGAATCACGTGAAAATCGCCCACACAAAATCACAAGGGTCACCATACACATGACTGTACAATCTTTATACAATCCACTTCATGGATTGTATAAAGCTATGTAAAATGAGATCCTACCTAACCTAACTAATCAATATGTATTCAATCAAGTAGGTCCTTCACACTACATACTTGCTGGTAGATCTAAAGAAGATTAGATTAGATGGAGTTCCAAGCTGTCCCAGGTATGGCTGTTCAAGTAGAATAGAACAAAGAGAGCACCAAATGAAAAATGCTTGGGAGTCCATAGTCTTTTTTTGTCCCACAAACAGGTCAAAACATTTTTGGCCATCCATAGTCGCCCTTACATTCTTGAAATATCCTAGGGCGCCCATAGTCTTTCTTTTCCCCCTGGTTACAACAAGCAGGTCAAAACATCTTTGGGCGTCCATAGATGCCCTTACATCCTTGAAATAACCTAGGGCGCCCATAGTCTTTTTTGTCCCACTGGTTACAACAAGCAGGTCAAAACATCTTTGGGCATCCATAGCTGCCCTTACATGCTTGAAATATCCTTGGGCGTCCATAGACTTTCTTGTTCCTCTGGTTACTACAAGCAGGTCAAAACATCTTTGGGCGTCCATAGTCGCCCTTACATCCTTAAAATATCCTAGGGCGTCCATAGCCTTTTTTGTCCCACTGGTTACAACAAGCAGGTCAAAACATCTTTGGGCGTCCATAGACGCACTTACATCCTTGAAATTTCCATGGGCATCTATAGTCTTTTTTGTCCAACTGGTTACAACAAGCAGGTTGGATTATTGAGGCTATGATTAAAAACCGATAGGTGTGAAACGCGTCAGTCCAGCTGGGACTTGTAGTCCACTAAATATCTTGTCATGGTTTTTACTGAATAAAGGAGTTTGCTTAACCTCCTTGGTGGTATTTCTGAGTGTGGCTCTGGGTGGAATTTCAGTACCATTAGCGGTAACCCCAAGCCACACTCGGGATTGCATCGCTGGATCCAAGGCAGCGTTACTCACCTTGTCCCCTGGATCCAGCGATGTCCCCCCGTTGTGTCTGCGGGCTGTGTCCTCCGCCCGATGCCTCTGTGTGCCGGGCTCCGTTCCCTGTGAGCGTAGCACGGGGGCGGAGACCGGCGGCAAATTCAAAAAGTGAAACACACATACAATATACAGTACACTGTAATCTGTAAGATTACATTACTGTATGAAATCATTTCACATCCCCTTTGTCCCTAGTGGTATGTCATCCTTTGTGCCTGGAAACATGAGAATGTCCATGGCAACCAAAAAGTGTCTCTTTACGTCAAAAGTGGTTTTTGATCAGCTAGAAAACACCGATAGTAAATATGAATCATTTGCAGAATTGAGTGATACTGATTTTTGGGGAAATTTATCATCAGACACTGAAAGTGACGACAGCGACAATTCTGTAACTGAGCAAATTTCAGTGTTTTTGGTTTGATTACATTATTGAATACATTGTATTACTATTACGTTATTATTTTTGATAATTATTTTTAGTTATTTATTATATTATAATTTATGATTTCATGTTTCAAACTTTATCATACCCTTGATGTCTACTAGACTTTTGTTTGGACAGATTTAAGTGAGTTATTCCTAAGAATTACAGGCCTACAATATAAAACACCAAATTTCCATGCAAAATAATCGTACCGCTTTCAGCACCAAAAATCTGAAATAATCATACCGCCAGGTAGGTTAAGGAGTGTGACCATCTAGCTTTCTTCTTTTTTAATGCTATGCAGCAAACAGAGCCGGCACCCTATTCCACACAGAGGCACCTGATTCCGATGGGTTGGTGATTACCTTGGAGCCGTGTTCTGGACTTTCATTGGAATATGCTCTATTGGGGTTTTTATTGCCTTCTGGATCAGCTGTGGGTACTGGATAGTGTCTATGGAGGTTTTCTATTTAAGTGTGTTGGTTTTCTTTTCTTTTCTTTTTTTTTTCTGTTGGTTGAAATGGATGGACTTGTGTCCTTTTTGAACCAGATGTAACTGTAACTAAAAAACAATCCAATGTGTTTTGGGTCCAACAAAATCCCCCTTCATCAGGGCTGTAGGCAGAGGATGTTATAAAAAAAATTGGTTGTTTACAGTCCTGGTAGGTATTAGTTCATTCAATGACCTTTCTCTCCTAAACAGAGCTGATACTTTCAGGAGTCTCCAAACTATGGCCCTCCAGTTATTCAGGAACTACAATTCCCATCATGCCTAGTCATGTCTGTGAATGTCAGAGTTTTACAATGACTCATGGGACGTGTAGTTCCACAACAGCTGAAGGGCCGTAGTTTGGAGATCCCTGCTTTATATGCTCTTATCTTGCCGTGTAAAGGAATCTTTGCAGCAACCAGACTGATTTTCAAATCTCCATATATTTTCATGTGGTTTCTTTTGCACATATGTTGCTTTCAGGTTCTGTTGGTTGAAATGGATGGACTTGTGCCCTTTTGAACCAGATGTAACTAAAACACAATCCATTGCATTTTGGGGCCAGCACAATCCCCCTTCATCAGGGCTGTAGGCAGAGGATGTTATAAAAAATTCTGGTTGTTTACAGTCCTGGTAGGTATTAGTTCATTCAATGACCTTTCTCTCCTAAAAAGAGCTGATACTTTCAGGAGTCTCCAAACTATGGCCCTCCAGTTATTCAGGAACTACAATTCCCATCATGCCTAGTCATGTCTGTGAGTTTTACAATGCTTCATGGGACGTGTAGTTCAACAACAGCTGAAGGGACGTAGTTTGGAGATCCGTGCTTTATATGTTCTTATCTTGCCGTATAAAGGAATCTTTGCAGCAACCAGACCGATTTTGGGCATCTATAGTCTTTTTTGTCCAACTGGATACAACAAGCAGGTCAAAACATCTTTGGGCGTCCATAGACGCCCTTACATCCTTTAAATATCCTAGGGCACCCATAGTCTTTTTTGTCCCACTGGTTATAACAAGCAGGTCAAAACATCTTTGGGCGTCCATAGACGCCCTTACATCCTTTAAATATCCTAGGGCACCCATAGTCTTTTTTGTCCAACTGGATACAACAAGCAGGTCAAAACATCTTTGGGCGTCCATAGATGCCCTTACATCCTTTAAATATCCTAGGGCACCCATAGTCTGTTTTGTCCCACTGGTTACAATAAGCAGGTCAAAACATCTTTGGGCGTCCATAGATGCCCTTACATCCTTTAAATATCCTAGGGCACCCATAGTCTTTTTTGTCCCACTGGTTATAACAAGCAGGTCAAAACATCTTTGGGCGTCCATAGACGCACTTACATCCTTGAAATTTCCTTGTGCATCTATAGTCTTTTTTTCATGTGGTTTCTTTTGCACATATGTTGCTTTCAGGTTATTAAAGATGTTTATGTTTTTTTACATGTCTTAACATATTGCACATATTATATCTGCAGGGAAATGTATATAAGGCTAAACAGCTTAATTTGTGTCGGTGCAAAAAAATCTGCAGAATGATGCACCTGCATTCCAGCCGAACCTGATTATGAAGCAGAAACCGATCGTCTTGTCACTGTACATTTTTATACTGTTTAGTGGATCATTTACCTTGAGCAATAAAAAAAGAAATGAATTCAGTGGGTGGTCTGACGGAGGTGGTATAGCTAATGTCGGCGTGGACTAAAATTAGATATTCCAGCTGAATATTTGAGTGGGAAAGCAAGAAATTTAATTTCATCGAGGGGACGGACCTGCAAATCTGCTCTAACATTCTGAAATAAAGCCATTACGAGCTGATTGAGTCTCACAGCTACTGTTAAAAATCAGAGGCTTGTTAGATGTAATGATTATCTGCGCCTTGACACTTACGGCATATGAGGGGGCTTGTCGGGCAGCTTTACTCTAATTTAGAAGTCTGCAGTTAATTAGAAAGCCCTCTGATTTTTTTTTTTTTGTGCGCCTGTAAATGCAGGTCACTATCGACAGCTCTGGCTTTTTGATGGCATCCCAGTGACAGTTACTGGACTGACCTTCCCTAGGCTGGCAGGGACATCAAGACTTTTTACGATGTCAGGGAATTCGAGTTGGCCTGCCAGCTTTAGCAGGAAGCTCGCTAGTAAGGATAGAGCGCGCGTATACCCTGTTTCCTCACATTAAACAAGCGCTGACAAAACTTGCTATAAATAGATTTTTTTTTTTTTGTGCGGGAGAGTCAAACAGGCGAGGGAGGTCAGCTAATGTCACAGCGTGTCCACGCTTTCCAGGTTATTATTGGACTGGCATCTGCATGGTGGAGCTTTATGTTAAAGATCACATGCGATGAGGCTATCGTGTCTCAGGATTGTGGGGAAAAAATAGTGTAGTACAAAGATCACGTCCCCAGGCTGTTTACAGTCATCGTGGAATGGCTAGGTTCTGAAGAACCAAAGAGCCACCTTCTTAGATATGATTATCAATATAAGTTATTCATTTATTTATATCTGTCCGGGAGTTTTATAAAGGAAGCTTTCAAAGTGCACCTGTCACAGATACATAACTGAATATGTGACAGGTGCACTCCAAAAGCCAAACAATTCACTCCAATACAGGGACCTCTTTGGGTCATGAATACTGAGCCAGCCAATAAGAACGTGTATATATTTAACGAATATGTAATGCACAAAGTTTTTCGCTTGGTTTAAAGTGATTGTAAAGGCTAAATATAAAAAAAAAACAAATATGTCATACTCACCTCCTCTGTGCAGTGGTTTGGCACAGAGTGGCCCCTAACTCCGTCTTCTGGGGCCCTCCAGCGGTGCTCCGGGCTCCTCCTCTTCTCGAGTGACCACCAGGCTTCCCTGGGGTCATCCGTGCAGGTGCGCTCCCGAGTCCTGCTGTTGTGTGTATACACACAAACAGCGGGACTCTGCCCCCTAACCCCCGGCTCCCAGGTCACTGGCCTTGATTGACAGCCGCGGGAGCCAATGAGAACCGGAGCAGCTCGAGTGAGCTCCGAGGCTCATCCCCGTCGCAGGATTGGTTTGGGCTCAGGTAAGTAAAGGGGGGCTGGGGGGGGGGGGGGCTGCTGCAAGTGAAACAAGTGAAAAGGTTTTTTCACCTTAATGCATAGAATGCATAAAACCTTGAGGGTTTACAACCACTTTAAGGCCTCTTGCTACTTGAAAAAAGCTCAGTACAACTTTTTTTTTTCTAAAATCCAGCCCATTGTTTATAATGTGCCTGTACACACAGGTAATTGAAGAGGTTGTAAACCAAAAAAAAAAAAAAAACTGCAATACAAAGGCGTAATGAGCTAGTATGCATCACATACTTACCTTAGAACGATGCTGTGGATCAGCGCCGGCACCCCGCTGACACGGCCGACATGTCTCCTGGAATTATTTCCAGGTTCGCAGGCTCCGGCGCTGTGATTGACCAGAGCCGCGATGACGTTACTCCCGCACATGCACGTGGGAGCCGCCGGTCACGGCACAGGCCCTGCAGAAACGACACCAGCGGGCTGTTTCTTCAGTGCGCATGCGGTGATGACGATGACCTGTGCAAGTTTAGGACATATTCACGTTACCTACAGGTAAATCTTTTTATAGGATTACCTGTAGGTAAAAGTGGTAGTACAGAGTTTACAACCACTTTAACCACTTGCCACCCAGGCCAATTCTGACAATTCTCTCCTACATGTAAAAATCATAATTTTTTTGCTAGAAAATTACTCAGAACCCCCAAACATTATATATCTATTTTTATTAGAGACCCCAGGGAATAAAATGGTGGCCATTTCAACTTTTTAGGTTGCACGATATTTGAGCAGCAATTTTTCAAACGTGCTTTTTTGGAAAAAAAAAAACCTTTCATGAATTAAAAAAAAAACTCACTGAAGTTAGCTGGATTTTTTTGCATAATGTAAAAGATGATGGTACTCCGAGGAAATATATACCTAACATGTCATGCTTTAAAATTGTGCACACTCGTGGAATGGCGCCAAGCTTCGGTACATAAAAATTTCCATAGGTGACGCTTTAACATTTTTTATAGGTTACCTGTTTAGAGTTACAGAGGAAGTCTAGTGCTAGAATTATTGCTTTCGCTCTAATATTCGTGGCGATACCTCACATGTGTGGTTTGAACGCCGTTTATATTTGTGGGCACGATGTCGTTTGCTGTGACGGGGGCACTTTCAATTTTATTTTTTTATATTTTGGCACTTTCCCTGTACATTTTTTTTTGATTACTGTTATTGAAATTACAGGGAGTGTAAACATCCCTTGTAATAGGCATAGGGCATGACAGGTCCTCTGTACAGCAAGATCTGAGGTCCCCAGATCTCGCCTCTAGGTTGGAAAGCCTAAAATAAAATATTAAAAAAAGGCTTCCCAGCCGAGACAACGCAGTGTTTACAACTGCTGAGGCCGAACCTGACGTCATAACGTTGGGACCGGCCTCTGAAGATCATAGACATGACCGGAGACCATCTGGTCCCCGAACAGCTCTATGGTAAATGTCCATCACTGGCCGATTCATTCTCTGGCTCGCCAATCGCATTGGGCGATCCAGTAGAATTTGAACAGTGAATGGCTGGCCTTAGCGTGTGGAAGTGCTGTCATTGCATTGGAGTGACTGACTATTCACCAGGATTGAATGTCATTAGAAATGTAACATTTACAGCTGTTTCAGTGATCTTTGTGTCTCCGAGACAGGAAGTCAATAGAAATCTCCAAAATTGGAGCACTAAAAGAAAAAATAAACTGACGTGTTCTAACCATTTCATGTGCAGTCCAAATAAAAAAAAGGAAAGATTTGGCTTTAGATATAACCTAATGACATTTAATATGTCTCCAGTGCACTTTTGGAAAAACAACCCTGTTGATAAAAAACAGGCATTTCCTTGGCTCAAATATACAAACAGGCTTATGGGACTTTAAACTAGACATTTTAACTGAGTCTGCTTTATTATTTAAACTGAATACAGGCTATGGTGAATAATGCTATTTTAGTAAATCTAAGCCTGCAGTTTACAGAGTCCAAATGCCTCCAATGGCCAAACACAATTTTGTATTGCAAAATTAATAGGGCATTTCAAGATCAGAGCAGTTCCCCACTGTAAAACAAGGTATTTTAGGTATCTGATAACTTGAAGTGTAAAACCTTTCTCTCCCTGAACTCTTATACTTAACCTAAACCCTGAAATCATGCCACCTCAACCCCTCCCCATCACTTAACCCTTTACCTGTCCCTTAACACTTAATTCTCACTCTAACACTCATACTTATATCCTAAGCCCTGTAGTGAGCCCTTAACCTTTAAATGATCCACTAAAACCTAACCTTAACCCTCAACCTAACCCTATTTATCCTTGGCCAAAATGCTAACCTACCCTAAACTCTAATCTAAGCCATATCACTAATCTAAATTCTTGTTCTGTTTACTCATCAGGGATGAGCTAAACATTTCAGCTCTGTAATATGGTAGCTCAGGCTGCAGAAATAGATGTGAAGCTACAGTGGATATGGGTAAAAACTAGAATTTCACACGCAGGAAATCACATCTTTAATAACCTGAAAGCAGCCGGGCCAGAGCTTAAAAAGTAACACACTATTATTTGATACATTTTACATGGCTGCCAATGCTAATTCTAAAATTGGCTTATAGCACATGTGTTAAACACAAGGCCCACGGGTCGAAGCCGACCCATCAGGCTATTTCATGTGGCCCTCATATCTCTCCTGCATCTGCAGCAGCCCCCACATCTCCACTCTCACCTTGTCTTAGCAGTGGGCAGCAGAGAGGAGAGCAGAGCTTCTCCACCAGATCCTGCAGCTGACAACAGCCCTCCTCCGGTCCTCCTACAGACCAGCACTTTCTGCTTCCCAGCTCCGCCCCCAGCTTCTTCCCGGCAGCAGCACAGGGTAAGGGGGGTGCACTGTGATGTGAGGGAGGAGGGGCTCTTGACATCTGACGTAAGGGGGGGTGAGGTGCTCTAAACATCTAGTCTTACAGATACAACGGGCCCTTTGAGGGCAACCATAATGCTGATGCGGCCCATGATGAGATCGAGTTTGATACCCCTGGCTCATAGAAATGTATTAGTGATAATACGAGGGGTCTTCAAAAAGTTTCTGCACTTTTTTAGATTTAATAGCGTTAAACAAAGTGTGGAAACTTTTTGAAGAACCCTCATATTTTTAGTTATGGAAGCAATCACTAGTAGACATGTGTTTTACTTTTGACTTGTGATATTATGCATATTAAAGACTGGTTTGCTTTTGTTGTCTAAGCATCATTATTCTGAACAATTTTACAAAAACTTTACAGCATGCTGGGAGATCTCTCTTGCAACTGTGCAATACATGCAGCATTAACAAACGGCATGGGATCCTGCAACTCTTCAATAATGAAAAGCCTATTTCCCACCTGGCAGGGGTTCCCCAGAATTCCCCATTTACTAAATGTACTTATTTTCTTACACAGTATTTTCATATAGTTTTAGCACAGATGTGTTGTACGAAAAAAAATATATGGTTTTTAATTTTATTTTTTACTACACATTAGCTTACACAACTCTAGGTTAAGTTATGTGTATGGCAGTGACAGTGTGAAAGCAGCTTGTTTGAATTATGGATGTCTTCACAGTGCCTCTTTTGAATTCTTGAGATGCTTGGAAATCCTAGTAACGTACACACATTTTCCACATCCGATTACTATATACATTGGATCATTAAGGCTATTAGGGAAAAACACTGTGTATAGCTAAGAATATACAGATTGGTTATGTGGCACATGAGCTTGCTTTAGACCTAATCAGGGAATAATCAGCATATGTACTCTGAGCCCTAAGAGCTGCCCTGCCCGGTATTGTCCAGTAATATACATGCAAAAATCCTGAATGGCTGCAAAAAATAAAACTGTCCCTAGATGACTGCATTTTCCCATTGGTCAGAAACTTCCATTGTTCACCATACATTCCAGAACTTAAACTTGGGTGCTAAACTGATCACAAAGAGTTGGCCAAGTGAACAACTCAAGTCCTCCTGAGTAAGGTCAGGAGAACCAATCTCACCATATATGGCCAGTTGAACAGAACAGTTTGTTCTAACTTCATCGTGTTGTTGGAGTGATTACAGAATAAAATATTTGTTTCAATCCAGACTGAAAAATATTTTAAAGCTACACTTGTTGCAGTTCTACCTCCAAAATCAGGCACAACATACAGGTGCATTTTTCTAGAGAGATATTAATATGAGTTTGTTGGGCCTAAGTTATACCATACATACTTCTGCATTTGTTGTGAAGTCCACTGTTACCACAATCATGAGATTACAATTACTACGACGAGTGATGAAACTGAATCTCACAAAACCGAGTCTGGAGAAAATCAGGCAAATCCATGGCAATTGAAAACTCATAGGGGGAGATTTACTAAAACTGGTGCACAAAGAATCTTGGGCAGCTGTGCATTGTAGCCAATCAGTTTATAACTTTAACTTGTTCAGTTAAGCTTTGACATTAAAACCTGGAAGCTGTTTGGTTTCTATGCAGAACTGCACCAGATTTTGTACGCTCCAGCTTTAGCAAATCTCCCCCATAGTGAACTGCTGATCTACAACTAATGGCAAGCCAGTTCACTCCCCAAACTGAAAAATGGTGCAAATTACTTAGTTCACTAGAGAACTCACCATACATGATTCAGTGCCAGTATGATCCAGCACAGATCCCTCTCATAGTAGAATACAGCCACAATCTCTGCTCAATGATAATATGAGAGTCACGCTCCTCTTGGTGTTTTATTTCATAATCAAAAAAAAGCTGCACATATATAATCTCCACCTAGAAAACCACACTCCCTATACACGTTTCACCCTCAAATGGCTTGCACATAAGGATAGAGTAGGTACATTATGCAGTTTTTTTATGGACTGTGCAATAATGCATCAAGAGTTCACAACTCTTTCTATGTTGGAGCGAAGACGAGCTGCAAGAAGCCCGCACCCGAATGGTCCATGAATGTCGAGAAGTGGAGGTTTTGGAGCAGTAGATCTGGGAATGATCTTACTGTCTAACATTTAAGTAGTTTACTTCCTCATTAAGTGTTAACCTGGGGTAAAGGGACTACTAATAACTTACTAATATGATGGGCAAATTGCAAATGTTTGCCAGCAAAGTGAATCTTAAGAAGGAATTAGCCAGCAACCTGGCACGTTCCAAGTTCCAAACTCTTTACTAGGCCATTTTGTGCCGCTTTTGATGTAGCCTAGTAAAGAGTTAGGAACTTGGAACATACCTGGTTGCTAATTTCTTCTATGGATTGAAGCCTTGGGAGCATACACTCCAGCCATTAGCACCGGCCCTCAGCAATCTATGTGGTAACAAACCAGCGGTATCTTCTTTAATCGTTGGTCCATACAAGGTTCAAGGATTGAGAAATGATCCGATGTAGTTTTCGCCGTGTTTTACCGGATCATTTCTCAAACCTTGAACCTTGCACGGTCCAACGACCGATTAAGGAAGAATTCTAAGTGAAACGACCGTTTGTAAACGTTAAACGGGTAGTATAATCATTCAATAATCATCAGGGAAATGGGGTCCAATTGTGAATTACTCCTTCATTTGATGAATTTACAATCTGTCATTCTAGTAAGGGTCTAGATGACGAGGTTTTGGAGGTGAAGAGCTGT
>BLSH010409522.1:1591060-1617643 GCA_018402905.1 Glandirana rugosa | reverse complement strand
GGGATTTGGGTACAAAAAACAGTCCCTCCAAATGGAGGGGGGAGAGCAGTTGGGAGCTAGGATTGCCAATTACTATGCAGACATGATACACTGTTATCACCACCACGATGCCCACCCTGAACATTACCATAAAACTACCGCTGGAGAAATAGCCTTAAGCCTGGGTTCACACTGCTGCGTGATTGAAATGGTGCGAGTTCAGCCGAACTCACACCACTTTATTCCCGCACGTCAGTCCGACGATTTCAGAGACATCGGTGAAGTTTTTTGCACAGATGTATATTGAAATCGCACAAAGTAGTACAGAAACTACTTTTGGGAATCGGTGCGGCGCCGCAAAGTCAGCGTCACACAGATTCGGGTGGTGCCATTGCGGGCAATAGCCGCCGATTTGGCATGTGATTTGACGTGTCAAATCGCATCAATGTGAACCTAGGCTTAGACAAGAATTATTTTCTAAAATAAAAAAAAATATATGGCAGTGTTGTATGATACCCAATCCTGCATATGGGTTTTCTATTAAAGGATATATCTTTTACCAGAGTGACAGATGGCTATCTCTTATGATCAGATAAACAATTGCCATATTGGCACAAAAACATCACAATGTTGCAGTTGATCTAAACCCTAACTGAATGATGTTTAGTTAACCATTAAACACTTTTCATCCTTTTTTTGGATGTTGGTTCTCTTCCAGCCGGTTTCAGCCACTTCCTGTTTACATGTACTCCAGGGGTGGCTGTACATGTTCTGGACTGGCTTCCTGATGGTGAACACGGTAGACCATGTCCCCGCAATGTGTGTCCCCACTGCCACCTGTAGTCTACGTCAGGGACCTCTATGACAGGGTGAAAGCACAGGAGCAAAACTGGAAGACCATTGTCACCATAACAGGAAAGACCTTCACAACGAGATCCCCAGCTATTGTTTAAAGTATTCAACTTTTCAGAAAAAATATAATATAGTGAAATAATTCCACAGTTTTACTGTCCACACAACCCAGTCCGGTGGTCCTGAGGTTCGAAAACCATGCTGTTCTTCATTTTCTTTCCCTAGGGACACTGGGATGGATCAGTGCAGTTCTGATTGGTCAGTGTAGTCATCTGCTTGGTACAGCACCATTTTTTCAAACCCATGGACTAGGAAAGGTTAACTAACACTTAAAAAAAATCTGCATATTTAAAATGATTAAAAGCAGCTTTGGAAATTACATTTAATTAATGGGTTTACATCTACTTTAAAAGAGAAGTATGGGAATCTGTTTTCTTTTTACCTAGCTGCATGCAGCATCAGTCCGATGCAGCATCTGTCCCGCCGCCGGATTTAACACTGAGACCTGAGCGATCTAACACAACCGATCACTCGGTTCTCACAGCTTCCCAAGCAGAGAACTGGTGACTGTCAGTCAGCAGCTCTCTGCACTGCCCCCCCCCCCCACGCTCACTGGGCTACTGGGGGGGGGGGGCGGAGCGACCAGCTCAGGCTCTCAGTGGCCCGCCGAGAGGCTGAACTGGGTGCCGGTCCAGGTATGCGGGCGGATCCTGATTTCATTGTTGCGATTTTGCTCAAGCCTGGCATCAGCAGACAGCGGACTTCAGCCCGCTGTCTGCTGAAAATGGGTCACAGGAGTGCAAAATGAACTGCACTCTTGTGATCCACAGACGAGCTTTGGCTGTAATTCTCCTTTAATGATTAGTCTTTTTTGGGCTGTTTATGTCTGTGACAAATCCTCATTGTGCTTGCTTATGTCAATTCAAAATGTGCATCTTTTATTTACTGGACCTACCCCCTTAGATTACTTGCCACAAATTCCAATCCAGCCTTACCTGTGCATTCATATGAATGTACAGGAATAGGAATGGGGATTTGAATGACAGCGCTTTTCTTATTTTTGTTTTGATGTATGAGAACAATCATGTAAAGGCGGAACATTTCCATTAAAACATACTTTACCCCAGACAGTGTTCTCCCTAATAGGCTGTAGCCCAATTTTCCACCATAACGGGAAAATACAGACATCAGAACGAAAGTTTACAAAGTTAATTTGAATATTTGAGCTAAGACTGGCATTAGCTTGTTCAGTACTAATTTTGAAAGGCTGATTCAAACAGCGCAGGCAAATAAACAAAGAAATGTGTCCATGTGGACCCTGGCTAGGAGCTTGCAGCTGCTTTTTGTAAATGCTGGAGTAGCAGATGTGACAAGGCCAAAGCTAAGCAAGATATCAGCTATGTCCATTGTGTCTTCTTTTTACATGTCTTAGGTATAACTATTACATTGTTTGAATTTGCATTGTGTAAATACGTCACATTCTGTACAATTTTTTTTTCATTTTATTAAAAAATGTGAGGGCTGTGAGGAACAAGGACAATTCAGATGCTTTCATATATGAGACCTAATAACCTTGCTCTGCTTCCGGTCTCTGCTGTGAAAAAAGGATAGACATACCTCTGCGCTTCTTCCTGCAATGCAATGCAGTGAATCAGTATTAAAGTAGTATTAAACCCTCCATGTTTTTTTTTTAGTTTAAAGGATAAGTCCACCTTTAGGGAAAAAATAACAAATGTAGACATTTTTGCAGGAAAATATTTGCGCATTTATTATTTTTTCCTATAGAAGCTTGCAAGGCATTGCCAGCAATCGGTGGATCGCAGGTGCAATGTCAGGCTGCTGCACATTCCCCCTCCAGCTTTCTGTCCATACCTCTGTATAGGATTACCGTTAGAAAGCTGGAAGGAGTGAGTGCAGGGCCAGCTCTACCACTAGGCGGAGTAGACGGCCGCCTAGGGCGCACTACCACCTAGGGCGCCTGGCCGTTGTTGATCCATCACTGGCTGCTCTGCATGCATCGGCATGTCATCACAGAGGAGAGCTAGGGCTGGCAGATGGGTTCTGGTGAGGCTGTATTTGATGGGCGCAGGTCAAACTGCATTTAATGGGTGCAGGTCAGGCTGCATTTGATGGACGCAGGTCAGGCTGCATTTGATGGGCGCAGGTCAGGCTGAATTTGATGGGCGCAGGTCAGGCTGTATTGATTGGCGCTGGTGAAGCTGTATTTGATGGGCACAGGTGAGGCTTTATTGATTGACGCTGGTAAGGCTGTATTTAATGGGCACAAGTGAGGCTGTATTGATTGGCGCTGGTGAGGCTGTATTTGATGGGCACAGGTGAGGCTGTAATGATTGGTGCTGGTGAAGCTGTATTTGATGAGCACAAGTGAGGCTTTATTGCTTGACGCTGGTAAGGTTGTATTTGATGGGCACAGGTGAGGCTGTATTGATTGGCGCTGGTGAGGCTGTACTGATTGGCACTGGTGAGGCTGCATTTGATGGGCACAGGTGAGGCCGTATTGATTGGCGCTGGTGAGGCTGTATTTGATGGGCACAGGTGAGGCTGTATTGATTGGCGCTGGGGAGGCTGTATTTGATGGGCATTGGTGAAGCTGTATTGATTGGGGTTGGTGAGGCTGTATTTGATGGGTGCAGGTCAGGCTGTATTTAATGGGCGCAGATCAGGCAGCATTTGATGGGCGCAGGTCAGGCTGCGTTTGATGGGTGCAGGTCAGGCTTCATTTGATGGTTGCAGGTAAGGCTGAACCAAGGGGGAGGGGGTGGCAAAATTAGGTTTTGCCTAGGGTGTCAAAAATCCTTGCACCAGCCCTGAGTGAGTGGACTACAAGTGCGCTGATCAGCACACCCCTAGTCCACTGAGAACTAGAGGCAGTCTGCCATGGTGGAAGATGGGACATGTAGTCCATTCACTCACAGATCACTGCGAATGAATTAACTACTAATTGTGACAGCAGCTGCAAGGGAGAAGAACCACCTGCCCACTGTCACAGGGAAGGGGGGAACTCAAGGGTTGAGGGGGGTTGCTGAACATGTTACACCCTAAATACAAGTGTGACGTGTAATATATTCTAAAAGGTGAACTTAGCCTATAGTATTCCGGAGTGTGGCTCAGTGTTAATTTTAATTACCAAAAGCGGTAACCCTGAGCCACACCTGGGATCGCATCGCAGGATCCAGACAATGTCCCCCCGCTGTGTCCTTTGGCAGAATATTCCCCCGATACCTCTGGGTTCCGGGCTCCGAGCGTCGCATCACATGGGGGCGGAGCCCGGCGGCAAATTCAAAAAGTGAAACACACATAACACATACAGTACACTGTAATCTGTTAAGATTACATTACTGTATCAAATCATTTCACATCCCCTTTGTCCCTAGTGCTTTGCCCAGTGCCCTGCATGCACTTTTGTATAATATATGCCATTCTTTCTGTCTGGAAACTTGAAAAAGTCCATGGCATGCAAAAAGCGTCCTTTACGTCAAAAGTGTTTTTTGACCAGCTAGAAAATAGCGATAGTAAATAAGAATCATTTGCAGAATTGAGCAATACTGATTCATGGGGAAATTTATCATCAGACACTGAAAGTGACGACAGCGACAATTCTGCAACTCAGCAAATTCCAATGTTTTTTATTTGATTACATTATTGAATCAATTTTATTATTATTATATTATTATTTTTATAATTATTTATAGTTATTTATTATATTATAATTTATGATTTCATTGTTTCAAACTTTATCATACCCGGGATGTCTACTAGACTCTTGTTTTGACAGATTTAAGTGAATTACAGGCCTACAATATAAAACGCCAAATTTCTATGCAAAACAATGTACCGCTTTGAGACGCAAAAATCTGACATAATCATACCGCCAGGGAGGTTAAAGTGGTAGTAAAGTCTTTTTGTAAACTTGTACCTACTTGTCGGCCTTATTATAAGCTTACCTGTAGGTTCAAGTTTACAAAAAGACTTTGGTGAATATCTCCTAAACTTGCACTGTTTATAAGATATTCACAATGCATGCAGCCGGTGACGGCCCTTCAGAGCTCTGTGCCACGGCCATGACTCCAGTGCGCATGTGCGGGAGTGACATCATCGTGGCTCGGCCAATCAGACTACTGGACCACGCAAACCATGAAGGAAGAACGGGTGAAGATGGAAGCCCTATCAGCGGTGATAGCGCACCGCCAGAGGGCTTCTTTCTAAGGTTCTACACTTCAATTTTTTTATTTTATGTTCCCATTGATTAAGAACTGTTTTTTACTTCATGTTAATTAATAAAGCTTGTTATATTTTACTCTAAGCTTGTTACTATTTTTTCCCCCATCTGTCTCAAAAGTCCCCCTTGGGGCCATCTTTTCTTTGTTCTAAGGTAAGCATTTCATAATGTGCTAGTATGTGATGCATACTAGCACATTATGCCATTTTCTTGCAGGTTTTTTCCCTTTTTTTAAAAAGACTGCGGTTTACTATTGCTTTAATAGAGGAACACAATAAAATTAACATTCCCCAGTAAACTGATTGATGCTCCACTAAAAAATGTTTGCTTCACGTCACTTAAAATGCTTTATATTTATGCCCTTTAGTGCTGCCATTTGGCTAGTAAAATCAGACTTGTCATTATTATTAAGGGTTTATGTGGACAGGTTTTGTTTGCTTTAAATGGGTTTTGCACTACTATACAAGTTTATCAGAATGCAAGTCAAATGCAGGTCAGAAGGAGGTCAGCTGGAGTTTAAATTTGCCTATAAATGAATTTTGAATGATCTGATGTCATACCAATGCCATTTGACTCGAGCCCAAAGCCTGTTGGCACAGGCCCTAAGAAAAATTAGAAGGACCGTTCTTTTTTTTCCCAGGAAAGGTGGCAACCTAAGTGCTTTTGTTTGCTTAAAAAATGTTTGAAGGTCACACGACGATCAGAAGGAGGTCAACTTCAGGTTCAATGCAATTGCTGTCAGTGTGACTCCTGAATGATCTCAGAAGTGTCTTAAACTGATGTCAAACTCATACTTTCATCACAAGCTTAAAACCTGTTGACATAGGTCCTTACTGACACTGCCTTACAGGGGCACATGATGAATTATGTCATTGGTGCCACCTCCTCCACTATTCATAGTCAAGTGACTGAACACTGGTGAAACTATTGTAAAGGAAGGGGATGCTGATAGTCCCATTACTGCTAGGTGGATGAGACATGTTCTAAAGCAGTAAGAGTGGGTAGGTCACGATTTCTGTAATTTGCCTACATCGCAGGCCATCGCAGGCAATTGCAATTGTGAAAAATAGCAAAGAACATAGTATGTATAGATCAGTGGTCTCCAAACTGTGGCCCAAATGTTGCCCTTTGCTTGCCTTTATCCGGCCCTCAGCGCATTACTCACCTCACTGACACCAACAAGGGGCACCATTCCTTCCACTGACCCTTACAGTGGGGAACCATTCCTCTCACTGACACCAATGGGGAATTTTTCCTTCCACCGGCACCAGTGATGGGACACTATTCCGTCCACTGACACCAACAATGAGGCATAATTCCTCCCACTGATATAAACAATTAGGCACTATTCCTCCCAATTATACCAATGATGGGGCACTATTCCTCCTTCTACTGACTCCAGGCACTATGTAATTCTTTTACTCTCACTGACGCTGGGGCATTTTCTACTTCCACTGGCCACTTCGGCCCCCCTAAAGTCTGAAGGACAGTTAACTGGCCCTTTGTTTAGAAAGTTTGAAGACCCCTGGTATAGATGAAAGTAACACTACTCTTGTTTTACATCTGCAACATCTGCTTCAATAGGAAAGAAAAAGTGTTAACAATGAAACAAGGGGTTATCTACCTCTTCCAGATCTTTGCAGCCCTCGGCCATGGCCAATATGGCCCACCCTCAAATCCAACAGAAACCCAAACAAGGATAAAACATATTTTTATTAAAATGGTGAAGGACCAAAACTTCTAACAATATTCTTATTGCTGCCCATGCCTTCCTGTACCAGGGATGCCAGTACCTCCCATGAAATGTATGGTTGTCATATAGACAAGAAATGAGAAAATATCTCTATAATTAAGTCTCAGACAGGAAATAAAATCTGACAGAAATGTAACTTTTCCCTAATCTATCCAAAATGTACATCAAATAAATATGACAGGAGTTGACAGGGCCCTAACATGGGTCTTCTCATGACTCAAAACAAAAATCTTGACCCTTTGTAGTACAGAACTCCTTAAACTGAACTCTGGACACAAACACTTTCATTTGAATATAGTCCTCAATAATTATAAATTATATAAATATACTTTGGGGTTGATTTACTAAAACCAGAGAGTTCAAAATGTGGTGTAGATGTGCATGGTAGCCAATCAGCTTCTAACTTCAGCTTGTTTAGTTAAAGTGTTACTAAACCCAGGAGCTTGCATTCACTATAGCTGGTCTCACACAGTACACAGAACATGGAAATGTAATCATTTTAGTAAATTTAAACTGCTAAATATCTTTTCTCATCAGCACTTGGAGCAGTCTTGTGACTTCTATCAGTGTCTGGTTAAAGCTTGTAGGAAGAGTTTTCATTCTCCCCTGATTGTCCTATGAGGCTGCAGGACCCCTGACCCTCTGTGCTGATTGGCCCTGTGCTGACCACATGCACCCTCTCAAGAACAGGAAAAACTCTCTAGCAATACACACCAAACTGAACATGTGCAGCCTGTCCCCTAAGGCTGCATTCACACCTGAGCGACACGTTTTCAGGCATATTTGAAGCGTTTTGTAGAGCGACATCGGGCATTTGCAAACGCCGATGTCACGCTAGTACACGCGTTTGACGCTTTTCTATTGATTCTATGTCAATAGAAAAGTGTCAGAAACGCAGGAATATGCCCGATTCGCATGACAAAAATACATCCGGGAGAAGTTTGAGCGTAGGGCGTTTGGCTTCAGGCATTTTTGAGTGGAGATGTGAACCAACTCCATTCAGAAACATTAATTTTTTTCCCCTCCATCGTTTTGTAGCTTCATGCTTCAGGCATATTTGAGCTACAAAACGCTCAGGTGTGAATGGAGTCTAAGGCTATGTACTATCAGCAGATGGATTGGAGATTGTGGAAGAAGGGGTGGAGCAGAGAAGACAGAATCAAACAGCCTTTTTACACAATGCAGATAATTAACCCCTTAGGATTCACAGTGAGTATAACAAGCATACTTTACTGCATATAGAGACTGATTTTACTGTTGTGGGTTTAGTAACATAGTCAGTGCACTGTTCAATCACTGATATTAATTCTTACAATTACAAAGAATTGATAAAGCACAAAGCACATTACAAAAAATGGAAACAGTGGAGTTAATTTACTAAAACTGGAGAGTAAGCTTCTTACTTCAGCTTGTTCGCTTCAACAAAAAAACCTGGAAGCTGATTGGTTTCTACGCAGAGCTGCGCCAGATTTTGCACTCTCCAGTAGTAAATCAACCCCTTTGTGTGCACCAAATGCCTTTGCAAACCCAGTCACTACCATATAAAAAAAAGTGGTGACATCATGGCTGTGCTACACATGACCTGTGCAGAGAGTAGACACCCAGCAAGCCGACCCACTACAGGCTGCTAGCTGAAAATTAGAGGAGGGGGCGGGTACAAGACCAGTCACCCTACTCAAGAAGAGAGAGCAGCAATGACCGGTCTTTATTATAGGAAGCTCCTGCACAGAGGCTAAGTTCCATGTTGGATTACAGCACAGATCAGGAATAAATACACAAAGCACACCAGGATTCAAGTAAGAATACCCTTGCCTCTTGCATTTAGACAATATTTGCTTATCCCGGTTCAGCTTTTAAAAGCTCGGGGCTTACAAAAAGAAATGCAAACAGCTTGTAATTAAAGGGAAGTAACACTTCTTCGTGGGCCTCACCTTCTGGGCCCCTTTGCACCATAATAGATGTTTACTGCAAAAGATCAGCAACATCTGCGCGTCTCTTTATTGCAGCGACTCCAATAAAAAGACAGCTACAGAACACCAATCAGTGCAAGTCCCTTGCAGGATGCATTGAAGGGGTTAAAGGACAAGTCCATTTTCAGCACATATAATTCATTTTTACTTGTTGCTGCAACCTGAGTGTATGACTCAGCTGCCAGGGGTACCTGCTCTGCTGACAACCCCCAAGTTTAGCCACTGAAATAAATAGAAGCAAAGTCCACATGCGGTTGTTACCTTTGCCCTTTCCCTCGTATCCATGTACACAGCACAGGCTGGACACATGAGTGCAGATTGTGTTGAGTGTTATACTATCTGAGCTGCTGCAGAGATTGCAGGATTCAGGAGAGGCACTGGGCCAAAGCAGAATGCACAATTGTTGCACAGTGTATCTTTCGCTTGATATATTGCTTATTTATCACTGGGTTAGAAAGTCAGTAAGTTGACTGATGTTACTTGCACTCCTGGTGCTATTCTACCCATTGTTCTGCCACCCTTAGGAATACTAAGTGTTCTTGCAACCCACAGTTAACCCATACATTTATAACACCCGGCGCTGGTGGGTGGCCTACTCTCCAGCATTGTTCTTTCCTGTATCGCACACTAATCAAGCCCGGTGGGAGAAAAAAGGAGTAGAGGTCTTAACTAAATACACAGCTGTGGGGTGATATTGCTAACTTAATAGAAAAACAAGGGGGGCTTTTATTTTGGCTCGGCAAATCAGAAGATAAATGGGGCTCTGAGCTGTTTGACATGTGAATTCTGTTACAGATTGGGGATTTATATCATGTCTCTGCTGTCTTTAACTGCCACGCTTTTCTACGTAAATGCCAGCCGCTGTCAAAGTGGTCAGCAATGCATTGCAAAATGCTTTGTGGCTAAAACGATTCTGCAACACGAGGCTGTCTGGGTGAGCTTAACTGTAAAAGGGAACTACAGAGGCATGTTGGGAACAACAGTTACTAATAGATAATGGGCAAAATCCACATGCCAGAATACTGCTGGCCATTTCCGGAGACAGACCCAGGTTTGGAATGCTTGTCCCTAGAAATTGTTTTCCTATGAAAAGGTCCCCTAATTTCCAATTTGGACATGTCTACCATGTAATTCCTACATTTACATGCTAGATTAACCTGATTAGTGCAGCAATTTTGGATAATGATATGTACTTTGGCAATAATGACAAAGGTATTGCTAGATTGTAAGTTCTAATGAGCAGGGCGCTCTGATTCCTCTTGTATTGAATTGTATTGTAACTGAACTGTCTGCCCTCATGTTGTAAAGAGCTGCACAAACTGTTGGCACTATATAAATCCTGTATTATTATTATTATTATAATAATAATAATAATAATATTGGGTGGCACAGTGGTGTAGTGGTTATCACTTTTGCCTAGCAGCAAAAGGGTAGCTGGTTCGAATCCCAACCATGACACTACCTGCCTGGAGTTTGCATGTTCTCCCTGTACCTGCGTGGGTTGCCTCTGGGTACTCCTTTTTCCTCCCACACTCCAAAGACATGCTAGTAGGCTAACCAGTTGCCGACCGCCCGCTGTGGATTGACGGTGGCAACTTGGCTCAATATCACCAACCGCCGTCACCTGACAGCGGCCATGGGATCGTGAGCGCATGTGCGCGTCGCCAGGGGGCATGCTCACTGTGTTATGGGGGAGCCAGGGAGCGGGTAGGGCGGACTCACTCGCTCCCCCTCAGTGAAAGAACAGGGGTCTGTAAACACACAGATCACCGTTCTGACAGGGAGAAGGAATGTGATCGTATGCTTCCTATGGGAGCCGCAATCACTCTCCTTCCCCAGTCAGCCCAGCCCCCACACAGTTAGTGACACATCACAGAGAGCACACTTAACCCCTAGAGCACCCCCTACTGTTAACCCCTTCCCTGCCAATGACATTGATACAGTGATCAGTTCATTTTCATAGCACTGATCACTGTATAAATGCCAATGGTCCCAAAAAAGTGTCAAAATTGTCCAATATGTCTGCCGCAATGTCACAATCCCGCTAAAAATCGCAGATCGCCGCCATTGCTAGTAAAAAATAAAAAAAAAAATGAAAACCCTATAAATGAATTCTCATCATTCGTAAAAGCGCAAACCAATCAATATACTCCAATTGTGATTTTTTTTAATCAAAAATATGAGGAAGAATATATATAGGCCAAAACAGATGAATACATTTGTTTTCTATTTTTTTTTTTTGGGATATGTATTATAGCAAAAAGCAAGAAATATTAATTTTTTTGCAAAATTGTCGCTTTTTTTGTTTATAGCGGTAATCAGAATTGACGCAGAGGGGATCAAATACCCCCAAAAGAAAGCTCTATTTTTTAAATAAAAGGGACGTCAATTTCGTTTGGGTACAATGTTGCATGACCGCGCAATTGTCAGTTAAACCGACGCAGTGCTAAATCGCAAAAAGTGCTCTGGTTCTAAAGGGGGAAATCCTTACGGGGCTGAAGTGGTTATTTGGCTCCTGTCTAAATTGGCCCTAGTATGTGTATGTATGAATGTGAGTTAGGGACCTTAGATTGTAAGCTCCTTGAGGGTAGGGACTGATGTGAATGTACAATGTATATCTAAAGTGCTGCATAAATTGACAGTTCTATATAAGTACCTGAAATAAATAAATACAAATAAAATAAATATGTACAAATATAGTAGCGGTACAAAGCAAAGTGAGGCACTGCATTACTAAAGAACTACAAGTCCCATCATGCTATGCAAACCTTTTGGAAGAAAGGGGGAGGGCACTACAACCATGTAGTATGGAACTTATATATGCCTTTAAGAACATGGAATGCCAAAAATATGATAAAAAGATATATTTGGTCTTTTTATCATATTTTTGGCATTCTATGTACTAGGCATATATACGTTCCATACTACATGTTTGTAGTGTCCTCCCCCTTTTTTCCAAAATACTTTTATGGGATGATGCCAATAAGAACATTTTCTGCATAAGTGGATTCATCCTCAGCCCACATCCCATCACTTACTGTACCTATGCAAACCTTTATCAGGCGTTTGCAGTACCTAATCAGCTTCTGAGCAGTTGAATTCAAAAATATCTTTGTCACCATAAGGAACCAACTTTGTTTTGCAAGTCGCAATGAAACCAAAAAAAAAAGTAGTGCAGGAACCTTTTTCAAAGTCGCTGCAACGTGAGTCGCGGCAATTTGAATGGTTCCATCACTGGCAAAGGGGTGCGACTTGTCATGAAATTTGGAACTGTCAAATCGCATGACAAATCGCACTGGTATAAACAGGGGCTTGTTGAATATTCCTTCTGGTGTATCAATTATATATACTTCTGCCAGTGTGACAATATGCGGTGCACTTACATCATCATCATTTATGGACAATGGCAATCCATACCCATTCTTTCTATACATAAGAAGATCCCTTATAGGGCCAGTTCACACCACATGCAGTCTAGCGCGTTTTTTTTTGTGTCAAAAGGGTATGGAAAGTAGGTTATATGGTTTTCAATGGCATAGTTTGCAGCAGTGCGGTCAGTTCCAGAAAAAAGTAGAACATGCTGCATTTTTCCTACACTGGAGTGTACTAGATACACATCAAAAATGCACAGGAACAAACCTAAACATATTGGAATACACATGTCCTTATTTAAGGTTAAGAAGAAAAAGGGGGGGAAAATGCACTGGACTGCATCAAAAACGCACCAAAAACACACTGGATCGCATCCAAAATGCGGCAAAAGCGTGCATGCAGAAAAGCATCTGGAACACATCCAGACTGCTTTTCTATGGTGTGGACTGGCCCTAAGTGAGGAACAAGGACATCTCTGCTGAGAGAAATATGGAGATTTCCATTGCTGAGCTCTCCTTCTGAAAATGCTAGTTGCCTGGTTGTATATCTGATTCTCTGGTTTCAATACTTTCCAAGTCACAAACGATTCAACACTTAACACGGACATTCCAGGACCATATGACATCTATTGCCAGAATCCTGGATAGTGTCCTCTACTGAGTATGTCCTCTCCTATTCTTATGCTTTGATGTCACCACTCTCACCGTCCCTAGACTATAAGCCTACTTTAGCCTGCTTCAACTGAGGCCTATCCTCTTGTGTCGTATGTATTTGCTTTGTTTCTCTGAACAATCGTTACAAAATGTGTTTTTTTATGGCTCGAGACCTGCTGATGGTTTGCATTTGGCATATATATTTTCTTTTTTTTATTATGACTTTTATCTCTGTATGGCAATTTGATAAACTTTAATAAAATCTTTGAACAAGGAAAAAAGTTTCAAATAAGGAGACCTGACTTCACACTGCTTCAGTTGCATGCTTGATCTGAGTCAATGGTTAAGTATTGAATACTAGACAGCCGAGCAAGTAGCATTTTTAGGAAAAGGCCAGGGACTGCAACCTCCATATTTTTCCTAGCACAGGTTTCTTTAAAGTGAATGTTTCAGGCAGATTCTATAACGTAGGAACAAGCATATCTGCAAACCTGCTAGCCCCGTTGGGAGAAGGCCTAGAGCAGCCTTTCTCAACCTTTTCAACACCGAGGAACCCTTGAAATAATTCTCCGGTCTCGGGGAACCCCTGCTAAAAATTAAAAATCTACAACTCATGATACATTAGTGTGATGGTCAATGGGAAGAATGCTCCTTACACTTGTGGTCATTGGGAAGAATTACCCCCTTACAGATAGCTAAAAAGATCAATAATGTCGTTAGGAATTTATCTGAGAGGTTGAAATTGACCATTGCTTAAGCAACCCCTAGCAACCTCTGGAGGAACCCTAGGGATCCACGGAACCCTGGCCTAGAGTAATAGTTGTACATGAGGTTATAGGAACACCCAAGACCCCTGTCCATAACTATGTGTAAGACAGCCCAAAGGAAGCTGTGGGTGTCTGAAGGGTGTGATGGCACTAGACCGATAGACTTGGTTCTAATGTGTATACAATGGAGTGTGTCTTCCTTCAGAGGAGCTAATTCGCAATGAAGGTATAATGAATGTGGATCTTGTTCCGGTCCTAGGCTGCTACCTCACAGATCACAACAAAAGGAACTCTGGGGTGGGTATTGTGGAGTACCTAGTATAAAACTTCATATCTCTTAAAAGTCTTTTTGAAACATTTATTGGTTAAGAGCATCAAATACAGCCAACACGATTTAGGGAAAAGGCCTTCTGCTTCTTCAGGGCTAATTGGCCAAAGAAGCTTGAAGAGTTCTCCTATATTTGCCTTTAGGATTCAGTGAACCCAAAAAGCAGGGCTTCGGAAGTGTCCGGAGCACGGCTAAAACCATCTGAACGGAAACAGAGGCCATCTACTGCACTTTTCATGAAAAGCCACTTTATCCAGAAAGCAAATTTTGCGTTTGGTCTATGTTGGGCAAAGCAACAGGCTCACTTTAATTTAGCTCTATGTGACACTGGTTTGCTTTAAGCTTATGAAATAATGGATAGAAGAATGTTCACAACTTAGAAAGTTGCCTCACATGACATCTAAGTTTAAAGCAAATGTGAATTCCCTGTGGCTAGTAATGCTATGCTATGCTTTTGAAAAAAAAAAATGTTTACAGAGTAAATAAATGTAGCTAAAAAAGAACTGAGCTGAAAGCAAACTGAATATTCAATTTTACATTCCTGCTTTAGTTATTTAGTAATTGCTGTAAAATTAAAAAAAAAAAGTCTAGTTGCATGGGGGAGCCTTTTATGCTTCCATACCAAGCTGGACAACTGTTAGAGATAGTTTGCTTGAGCAATTTGTAAGCACACTGACAGCATGGTGTCTAGTGATAACAATTTTGACAGGTTTAACTGCAGATATCCCTGTTAACAGACTGGTCTCCTGATATGCAGGATGGCTACTAAAATAGAGATAAAGCAAAAATAGCTTTCAGCTTCTCTGCTAAAAAAGTTTCAATTCCTTATTTCATAACGATTATGCATGCATTGACAAAATACGCACATAACATGCACGTAAAAGTAAAATATACATATAAATGCAAAAAAAAAAAGCAGTTAAAGTCAGCCGTTTTCTATGTTTCTGCATTTTATGTTTACATGTGTGAGCAGAGACGATGCCTTTGTAGGCTGGAAAAGCCTCTACCGTGTGCCTCTCTGATTTAGTTTTATTTTGTTACCAGAGGCCCAACATCTTCGACTTCTGAGCTAATTCCCCTGTCTGATGAGAGTGCCTCATTAGCCAAAAAAATCACTCTTATTGGACAGTATAATAGCAGTGGGGCTTATTTCTGATGGTCCCTGATGGGTATTTCTGATTGCCCCCTAATAAACAGAAATAAATATCCAAGGGGTATACAGAAAAGGCTTTTCTGGCTAATAAAAATAGTGGGTCTTTTGTGGTGCCTGCTCTTAGAAAGGATGTGTCACGATACTTGGGGTCAGGTGCGCACCACTGGATTGCGAATCGCACCAAGGGTTGTGAAGCACACCACTAAGGTTGTGGAACTATAGCTGACTGCTGCTAATGAGTTTCGGCTGATACGGGAAAAGGGCCCCTGGAGCAAGGACACTGAAACACAGGGAGCTAGTGCATCAGTTTCCCCAGGGTATGGAATCTAAGAGCCAGTGGGTGTTCACCAGAGCCTCTAGTGGTGAGAATGGATTTGTCTGCAACTGGATCCAGGTCCAAGCCCTGGGGTCCCTTAGCTCATGCTCGGCTGGCTACAGGTGGAAGAGAGGAAGCAGCATCACAGGAACAGCAAGAATAGTCAGAGGTAATAGCAAAGGGTCAGGGCCACAAGTAGACAGGAGAAACAGAGAACCAGCTGAAGATTGAGGTATCAGGCAGGCAGGGATAGTCAGACAAGCCAAAGGTCGGTACATGGAATGAGACTCAGAGCAAACAATAGGAACAACCACACACAAAGCCAAACACGGACAAACTTTCAGGCTTGCACTGCCAGGTATTATATCCTGTTCCCAATTAGGGCCTGGAGTGGAGCCCAGCTGAGGAGGGCCTACAAAAGCACACAGGTGAGGGAGGCCCAGCCTTTAACTGGACACATGCAGCAAGGTAGGCAGTAGATAAGACATGAATGTTTGCTGTGGTTTCATGACAGAATGTTTACTGTGGTTTCATGACAGAATGTTTACTTTTAAACATTTAAAATAGTTAACAGGTTTACATTACACTCAGTGAACTTCAGATATTAAGAAGTCTAAAATATTACAAACATGGCGGCCAATTGCTCACGCTCGCAAGGACCTTGAGTGGTAAACCAACATTGGCCACCAGATGCTGGAAGCAGGGCTCTCTGTTAGCTTTCTGATCAATACAGTTTTGTAGAAAAAAATAATAAGTCAAATATAGTAACTATCCAACAGCAACCAATCACATTAAAATTTGCACTGCCCAATTTTCAACTACGGGCTTGAATCTAATTGTCAGGACGTTTAAGATCTCATGCGCTTTGATAACCTAAGCTGGCCATAGATGCATCGAAACTCAGCCGCTAAAGCAGGGACCGGACAATATTCTAACAATCTATGGGCAGACTGGTTGTACCTAAGTCGATCCATTGATCAATTAGGGTACAACCAACCTGTCAATTTTTTTACTTGCGATTGCTGCCAGCGGCTGTAGCCGCTAGCAGTAATCATTGTGTTCAGCCAGCTCCCCCACTCCCCCCCATTGGCAGAACACAATATCGCTGCGGGAAAGATTCCCCCATCAACACTGAATGTGTTGATGGGGAAATCAAGAAATTTTCTGTCCTTCCGCCCATGGTGGAAGGAAAGAAAATCAAATCATCTAGACTACAGAATCTTCCATGAAGCACAATGACTGTGTGAGAAGCCTCCAGTAGAAGCTTTTTCTCTTGGGAAGCATACTAATTCAACCGTTTTTTGCAGTTTTCCTTCGATAACCAGAAAACGTTCTGCTGGGTGAATTGGCTTTTGATTAAAGTCACTCAATATTGGGTTCTTGTATAACTCTGACAGTCAGTAAGCTCTAAGCCAGTGGTTCTCAACTCCTGTCCTCGGGACCCACTAACAGGCCAGGTTTGCAGGATAACTGAAATACATCACAGGTGATATAATTTGCTGCTCAGTGATTGCGGTATTCTAGTCTACATCTCCCCAAGGTAATACTTAAAATCTGGCCTGTTGGTGGGTCCCGAGGACAGGAGTTGAGAACCACTGCTCTAAGCATACACAAATATACATGGGTTAGTTACCCTATAAAGTGCAAAGTTGTATGCTGATGCTAAAGAACACATGGCTATATACTGCATATATATATTTTTTTTTTTCCCGCATACATATATTATGGTATATGTCACCCACTCTACACTAGCATATACAGTAAACAAATTACTAATTTATCCCGTATTATCTTGCTTATAAGCAGAACTTTGGCTGATACATTTAGTCCCCCAGTGTTTTGTGGACTTTGAATATGATAGTTTGCATATCACACCCATGGAGACCATAACAAGATGCTGCACAAAGACTCAGTCCAAGCCAACCCCTCCCCAGAGGTGCTGAATTATATCTGTAAAGTATTCTTGAAGTCACCTGACCTGACCCCTCCCCCAAGGTACATGTGTATGCCGAATTCTGTACAACATACCATACAGGATTTGTCCAGAATGTTTGAAAAGGGTGCTAATCATTCCAATTCCGTCCTTTTCACCAAGTCCTTTAGACGGCCGAACGTTGCACATGAAATACTAACATAATTCAAGGTTATATCAGAAGTTAGCAAGCTTGTCATGTCTCACTCATTTCAAATGAGTTGCATTCACTGGAGAGTACCCACACTCATTTTCTACTTCAATAGTCTCATTCACTTCAAGGCACAGCCCTACTTCACCAAAACTGCCTTTTCCCGCATTTTCATCCTGATCACATGTATGTTCCTCTTTTAGGGAAATAATAGATTTATCTTTACTCTACATTATAAAAAAAAAAAAAAAGGAAAAACAATGCACCTAATTGCCACAGCAACCAAACAGGTCTGCTTTCATTAATTTCTGCATGCAAAATGAAGCTAGTGTCTGATTTAAAAGGAAAGGACACAAAGCACGCTTGCCAATTGTCCTTGGGTTTGTAGTGACTGCACCCATCTTAAAAGATTTGTCCTTGGACGGTTTTTGCTTGATTTTTATTAAACGCTTACAAAGACAACCTTCTATAGCTGATGGAAGGGTTAAGCATCTGTTAAGCTGCAGTAGAACTAATATTCCCAGAAAACAATATTAGCCTATGCAATCTGGGACCTCTAGTACAACAAAAGCTACAAACTTTTTGTTGCAAGGGTACCGGAGGTATTGCCACTCAGTTTCCTTTTGTGCAGAAGAAATGGGAAGGGGCTGGTTGTTTTGGGTAGAGATACCTATATATCAGTTCAGGGGGACTGCCAGTTCAGGAGAAAACAGTGATTGGAATAATCAGTTTACCGCTGTTCAATCCCTGATATTAATTCTTATAAAGAAGTGATAAAACACGAACGGTTTGCAGAGCACATTACAAAACAAGAGACGATTCACGATACATGATATTTCAGGAAAAGAACGAGGGGAGGGCCCCGCTTGTGACAGCTTACAATCTATTTAGCCCTGATATGCTGCTTGGCCAGTCTGTACAGCCAACACCCTGTAGTGTCCATGAGCACTGCTACTGGAACTTACATTTCCAAATTCTAAATCAATCCATATGTTGTACATGGTGAATACAAAATTGTGCAAAGAAGTGAAGAAAACAACTTCAGTTTACCCCAACCCCTCTAATGGCCATTAAGCAGTAGTGGGTGTAGAAATCATCTCAGCTTGTACACTGATAGGTTATAATACGTTTTTCTCCCACAGCTAATTAACATGTTCCCTGTGTTAGACTGACAACACTGTGCAATGCAATACAGCCCAACTGGCTGCTAGCACAGGTCACCTCTCGCCAATGCCTGCTGCATAGATTACAAAGACCTGATTAAAAGACAAATTCAGGCACATAATCCAATGCATTTATTATTTATAAGAATACATTTATTATTATTTTTCTATATATACTAAATATATATATATCATTTTTTTTGTGACTGTGTGTTCTTAATGTACAGAACATACATACATACATAAGGAAGCTGCTCAAGCAACTATGTTGTTTTTAAAAAAAATAAAAAATAAAATAAATATATATATATATATATATATATATATATATATGTATTTTTTCTCTTTTTTTTGTGACTGTGTGTTCTTAATGGACAGAACATACGTACATAAGGAAGTCGCTCAGACAACTATATTGTTTTTCTGAAAAAAAAGATATATATACATATATATATTTTTTTTCTCTTTTTTTATTTGTGACTGTGTGTTCTTAATGTACAGAATGTACGTACATAAGGAAGTTGCTCAGGCAGCTATACTGTTTTTTTGAAGAAAAATAAATTATATATATATACACACACACACACAATGTACATATACAAGGAAGATGCTCAGATGATTCTATATATATATATATATATATATATGTATTTTTTCTCTTTTTTTTGTGACTGTGTGCTCTTAATGTACAGAACATACGTTCATAAGGAAGTCGCTCAGACAACTAAATTGTTTTTCTGAAAAAAAAGATATATATACATATATTTTTTTTTTCTCTTTTTTATTTGTGACTGCATGTTCTTAATGTACAGAATGTACAGCTATACTGTTTTTTTGAAGAAAAATAAATTATATATATATATATATATATATATACACACACACACACACAATGTACATATATAAGGAAGATGCTCGGATGATTTTATATATATATATATATATATATATATATATATACTGTAAATGCACATGTCTATAATATTTGTTATCAGAGAAGCTGCAGGAGCTCAGACTGCCTGAAGGTGGCGCTGTAGAACCTCCCAGCTTATGGAAACTGCAAGTGTTGAAATGGTCTGTGTGCTCCAACAGAAAACAGGTAGCAGCAGCCTTCAAAAGATTGGACCTCAGTCGACTTCAATTGCTGCAGTGTCCTTGCTGTGTTTGATCAGTCAGTGTTATTACTGCCGATATCGAGGGAAATTAGGTGATGTTTTTAAAAGAAAAAAAAAAGTACTTGGATGGCTGACAGCAGTTTGTGTTGCAATACTGGCTGAAAGAGTTATCTTTGCTGTATAAATATTTGTAGAGACACTTATCAAAAGCAGCTATCGTATATCAGGCCCCTTTTTAGCTGAATGGAAAGGATAATGATATTACTATAGTCTTGAACTCAAACACAATTATGCAAACACAAATGCACTTGTTAAGTGACAAAAACAAATAGCCGTGGTTTATGTAAGTAATGCAACTCTTACAAGAGAGACAAAGAGAATAAAAATACTCGTAGACGCATATAAATAGATTATGCTGCTCCCATGACAGATCTGATGATCTACTGAAATTATAAAATCAACTGATTGTTTAACTCTCTACAACGCATCTTGGATCTTGTCTTAAAAATATACAGCAGCATAGCACTCAGCTAAATTTGAAAAGAACACACTGCAACTCAGTCTAACTCAGCCTTTCTCAACCATTTAAAAACTGAGGAACCCTGGAAATAAATTCCACATGTCGGGAAACCCTTGGTAATTGCTTTACGGTATAGTAAACTAGCCATTCTCAACCAGGGTTCCCCCAGAGGTTGCTTGAGGTTCCTAGAGCTGTGGTTGACTGACCAACTGATGGTGCCTGAATAGTTCTGGGTCTAAAGAGACTCGGCAAAGCCAGCAGCCTGTTAAGTCTAAGGGTGAGGGAACAAGATGGAATGCCTCCTTTCTTCCTTACTACGCCATGCTCTAGATGCTCACCTTTTCTCTCTGATGCTCCAGGTAGCTGCCAGACCATTGCCGTCACCACATATAATGCAGGGTTATTGGTTCTGCATTGTTGTTGATGATTCCAGAGTGTACCTGCAGACTGGAGGGTCTTACAGACAAGGCTTTGGGGGACCGGTTGCACAGTGTGGAGGATGTCTACCATAGCAAGAAATAAGGTATTACAGCTTTTCATTCTACCACTAGACCTAACGAGCATTTAACCTTCAAAACTGGGGAGGGAAGGGCATTGCAAACATTTTTTTCGGTTTTAAATAATTAAAATAAGCCCTGCATAGAAGCCGACAACACAACTTGCCAGCTATTACCTATTACCTTCATTAGTCACAAACACTCCTCTGTGTGGCCCCATCTGAAACTATTAAGGCTAAAGGCCCATCAATTGCCATCTTCTTGTTCAAGAAGAAAGCCTCAGTAGCCAGGCATGGCACTGTCATATGCAGAGCAATGGTTTTTTTCTAGTGCTTGTTAAAAAATTAAAAGAAAGAATTTGGCTGGTTTGAACATATTTTTTGTTTATGGAAGCCCTTCTGGACCATTTGAGTTACCACGTGTTCCTGTGTTACCATGTAGTCTGTAGAGCAAAAACCTATGGAATCCAATCAAAACTGTTGTTGGAATAGCTGGATTTTTAAAAGCTGATTTCCCGTTGGCTGCTATGGATTACTGTACAGCACTTATCTATTATGGTAACCAATCAAAACTCTGGTTGGAATAGCTAGACTAGTGATGGAGAACCTTGGCACCCCAGATGTTTTGGGACTACATTTCCCATGATGCTCATGCACTCTGCAATATAGTTGAGCATCATGAGAAAGGTAGTTCCAAAGCATCTGGGTATCAAGGTTCACCATCACTGAGCTAGAATATTAAAAGCTGCTTTTCAGTTGGCTGCTATAGATTAGTGTATATGTTTAACCTATATGGCGACAACCAAATCTCTAGTTGGAATGGCTAGACTGTTAAAAGCTGGTTTTCCCAGTTGACTGCTATGGATTGTTGTAGGTCATTACCCGTTTGACTAGGCTATTGCATTTAATGCAGAACAGATTAGAAAGATAACCTAGAACTAAATATAATACTTTTCATCTTATATACGTCAATACAACCCACGATAATGCAGGGAGACAGCAAGATGCAACATGGTACAAAATGTACATATTGTTTGTCCTATTCGCGCCGCTCATTGAATGTACATACGTATAATTACAATGGAACAAACGAAGGTAGAAGACAAAAAACTCAGCATAACTAAAGACAGCCATGAACTTGTAGTAATGGGCAAGGATATGGTTTGTAATGATGTAAGTAGTGGACTTTGAGAACATGTACAATAAAAAAATGTCAACATGCTGAATAAACAAAAAGTCGCACTGCCACGTTTTTAGACAAAGCTGGACTTTTCTGGTCACCAACTGTATTCACTCTCTAACTATGGATGGCGTTTTTTTTTTTTTCCTTTTGCAGGCTATTAGAAATGGTTTAATGCAATAATGTTGTTCCAGTGTTTGAAGTCCTTTTTACAGCTGTTGAAAAGTCAGTTATTAACACTGATATAAGAAAGACAGAGTTCGGATTATTATGTTCACTTTTATGACGGTCACATACTTTTTATTGCACTTGAATAACGAGCATAATGCAAAAACTGATTGTTAACCATTAATCTGGGGTCAGAGCTATCCTCCACCTTGTCAAGCCAATAAACGGAAAAAAATTAAAATGTGCAGGTGCACTTTTAATGGGTGATAAGATTTCTATGTTTGAGACAATATAAAAGGCTTTGTCCTGATCTAAAGAAAGTCATTACAATTACAGATCATGCTCTGTCATTGACCTTAGTTAAAGCCCAGCTTCAGCCAAAACTTTCTTTTTGTGAGTTTTCAATATATTTTAAAGGAGTACATATTTCTTGAACTCGATTGGCTTCTGTGACACGAGTGGGGAGATTCCACCTCAATTCCTGTCCCAGCAACAGCACCAAAATAATTAAGGGAAGTGGCTGCTGGGATAGGAAGAGACAGACAGCATAGTCATGCTAAATTGCATGTGGGCTAATGTCAATTGTCCAGGGGCAGTGCTTTGTATTCTTAAAATGCAAGGCACTGTTTACTTTTTTTTTTTAACTTTATTGAAATCTCACAAGATGACATCATTCATGTCTTTGCACTGCAGAGTGAAATGCGGTGCTATGACACCCATGCCGTGACGTACGGAGCCTCAACTCACAAAGCATTGTGATGAGAACAGGACACAGAGAAAACAACTGTGTCCTCGCATTAGGCCTGCCTTGATCTATGCAGATCAGCGTACCTCAACAGAGATAGTGTGAACGAGCCCTAAAGCCAGGGGGCTGGCTGAATTTCGATCCATTTATGGGCAGGCTGGTTGTACAGAAGTCAATCTCTCAATCAACCTCTGTACCCAGATGGAAAATTTTCGCTCAATCAGTGTAGCCAGCTATAATCGGCGTTGTTGATGACTTTATTCTGACAGTGGGGAAGACTGCCTACTGCCAAAAGACAACAGATCCATGGGAGGGATTCTCACATTCACATCGAGTGTGAGGATGGGAAAATCAATGAATTTTCTTTTCTTCAACCCGCTGGTTGAAGAAAAGAAAATGAATCATGTATGGCCTACCTTACTGTCCAAAGAGGAAATGCAGAAAAATCTCCCCAATGGAGGCAGAGAAGGTCTTCGGACATCTGCCCAAACGAAACAGAAAACAATTGGGCTGGACTGGGGTTTTCAAGTAACAAGTGACAGTCCTTCTCGATAGCCCTCCCCCTTAAAGTGGAGTTCCACCCAAAAGTGGAACTTCCGCTGGTTGGATTCCTCCCCCCCCCTCAGGTGTCACATTTGGCACCTTTCGGGGGGGGGAGGGGGAAGAGGACACCTGTCTTTGGACAGGTGTCCTTTTCCAAACATTCGGGAGCCCTGGCCAGCCACCGCGGCCGCTGACGTCAGCAGCCCAGCTCCCTCCTCCCTGCTCGCTCTGCTACTGGCCGCCTGGCCAATAGCAGAGCGCAGCAGAACCTAGCGCATGTGCAGTAAGGTGCCCGGCGTGAAGCTGTAAAGCTACAGGTCCGGGTTCCCTTACCCGCAATGGACGTGGCTGCACCCGACCCCGATCCGAAGACTCCTGGACAGGTAAGTGTCCTATTATTAAAAGTCAGCAGTTACTGTATGTGTAGCTGCTGACTTTTATTTTTTTTTTCCCTGGCAGACCTCAGCTTTAAGCCTAGTACATACTATGAGCTTCTTTTTGCATTCAACCCTGCTCCGGTCAGAGTCGCTATACTAACCATCCGAAGTTAGTACAGTGATCTCCTAGCCAGAACACTCCACTCAGCTCTCTCTGCCATTGACACTGATCAGGAGTCAGTCAGCTGCTGGTCAGAGAGTTGCTGGTTTCCAGCATGCTCATCAGAGAGAAGCAGGCCAAACGGACAGACCGACATACACATGGGCCAAATGTTGGCTGTTTTTCTTTAACTCCTGACATTCTGCCCGTGTGTACAGGGCTTTAGCAAGGTACTCAGTTACCCATCATCAGGTCTTTCAGGTATAAAGGAGCATGATACTTCTCCTATGTGAAAGAGCTTGGTCCTGAGCAGCCGGCACTGCTACGTGGGGAGAATGGGTGCCACCTGGAGCGAGCATTCCCAGGTTGGACTTTTGCAGCTGCAAAATGGGCAGGGAATGAAGGTCAGTTAACATGCCTTGCTGGCATCGGGGACACTGTCACTCTGCTCTAAAGGATCAGGTGACATTGTCTCTCTAAAGGAAACCTATGGTAATGAAGTTTGGAGGTTGCTTTTGCTAAATCTTTTAAAAAATATTAGTTGCCTGGCTGTCATGTTTATCCAAATGTCCGAGCCACTGAATTGTACGATGCACGCAGATTGGGTTTCCTGACTTTCTAACCTGCATGCTTGTTAGTGGGTAGTGACTTCAATAAGGATGAGTGATGTCATCAATGCCTAAGTGAGCAAAGCAGAAGGAGGGGTGCTGTCATTTTCAGCTCTTTCACACGGGCAGATAGATTTCAGTTTTTAGCTGCCCATAGATTAAGTTATCTACCGCAGCTATACTCAGACAATGCTTTCCTATGGCCCCATTCACACACTGCATTTAGCAACTATTTCATTACATGAGTTTTTGTGCGATTAGAAAAAACAGATTTGACTGCGTTCAGGAACGATGTAATGCAGCTATCTGCACATAACTGCAGTAATCGCAGTGCACTGTGTCACCTGCAGATAGAAGTGGCAACAAGGAGAGAAAACAACAGGAAGCACATCAGAAATGACGAGAATATTCCACTGCAGCTAAACGCAGCTGCATGTAAACGCATGTAATTGCGGCTAATCGCAATGTACAACTGCAAGCGATCATTGTGCTTGGAGTCTTGGGATTTCAAAATAACTAACATGCTTTTAACAGCCGCCCGTGTGAAAGGGGCCTAAGCATACCTTTGTGTTAACGGAGGTATTCCTCTTTTTCTGAAACAAAGAAAACAGCTCCTGCTCTTATTGGTGCCCAAAGTCCTGCCTATCAAATTTCTAATTCATTGATCAATCCTAATTAATCTCAAATTACAAAGTCCTCTGCTGACAATACAGAAGAAGGATTTCACCTTGCCTCTTGGCCTCTTAGCCGCTTCCTGCTGACATTTGAAGTATGTGCAATTTGTAAAAAGGGGAACTGACAAGAAATATCAGTTTTCTAAGGGAACAAGGACAAGTCTCTTTATATTTAATAAGGAAACCAACGACATTTAAAGCCAGTGACAACACAGCAAGCTGGAAACCCCTTTCACTGTTGCAATTACTCTAAACTGATGCAAATCCAATTGGGTTGCTATAGGTGATTGCCCAGAAGTGCTTTCACACTTCTTGTGGTTGTTCATTGGCTGAGCAAGCCTGGGACAACAGATAAAAAACATTTGAAATTATCCTTAACATAAATCTTCTTGTACCTGCAAACAGCAGGCTATTGGTAAACTCATATCCTTTTATCCCATGCCTTCCTTTTACTGGCAAAGGGAGACAAAAGACATGCTATAAATATCCCAGTGGGTAAGTCCTATGTGAATTCCCCATCACTGTGTAGATTTATTTTAGGATGGCGGCTTTCAAGCTGAGGACTTGCACAATTAGTTGATTCATAATAGAAACAAAATATCTGCAGACAAACTGTATGACTGTAATTCGGAAGGATGTTTAATCTGGCTCTTCTGTTAGCTGCTAAAATCACATTGCAGGATTGATGACAGTGGCTTCCTAAATAAAAACAATGCACACCCTGACCTGCATTCAGTAGGCCAGCTTTTCCCTTGTAATCTGCCCAATGTTCTAATCAGGTATTTTAGGAGCATGCACTGAATACATGTATTGTTATGTACACTTGAATTCTTGTCTCTACCACTGAATGTTCAGAACCAGTAACCTCACCGCAATGTCAACCCTAGCACACTGATACTCATTAAAGCAGCATTTCTCAAACTTTATCCCAAAGAAACACTGTAAATGGTTTTCAGATCTCAGGGAACCCCTGCTAAAATGAATTAATTAGAGGGTCAATGGGAAAATTGCCCCTGACATCGGTGGTCATGGAAGAATGTCCAAATTACCATGGTGGTCATAAAGCGACTTGTACAGACAGCTTAAAAAAATAATTGGTGTTATGCTGCTGGCTCTGCCAAGTGGGGTTGGACCAGGGAATAAGCAGGCAACATCAGATGGGATGTCAACTTGCCACAGCTCAAGGAACTCCTAGAGCAACCCTGGTTGAGAATGGCTGCTTTAATGTGAAACAGAGATTTGTGGTATAAGCAGGGCTGTATTTACCACAATGGCACGTGTTGGCCAAAACCAAGGGTAGTGGAGAGACTTTTGGTAAATGTCACAAA
>BLSH010409522.1:1515539-1573453 GCA_018402905.1 Glandirana rugosa | reverse complement strand
CCAATACTTGGGCTGAGTATATGGTACAGTGGGCACAGTGCTCCTGTATTCAGGTAAAAACTGACAAGCTCCATTTAATCCAATCCTAGAAACCCAATGTTACAAAAATATATATATTATAAAAAAATATAAAGACAAAAGGAACATGATTTATTTTATGAAAGAGATAAACAGAACAATTTCATTCATTGAATGGCTTCCCTGCTGAATGGATCGGACAGAGACAGTTGTGTAATATGCTTGTTCAAGAACCTCCCTTCAGTGGAAAAACAGCGATAAGCGCTGTACAAGTGCCAATGCTTTCCAATACTGACTGAGTTCCTAGTATTTAAAAAAAAAAAGGTAAAACACGAGGTAATGGTTGGCAGACTTTGGCAACACTTGTGGGGTTAACATGTGATTTTAGGCTTATTATAAGCAAAGAGTACAATAAGAACTGTTAACATTATATGGCCAGCCTCCAGTGAGTTAACAAGAAACAGAATTGTCCCACATCACAGGATTCATATGGTCATGAAAAGTCCTTATATAGTGTCTGATGAAGTGCAAAATGAAACAAACAAATTCCACATGCAGCAGAAGGGGCAGCTTATAAGTATCGATGTGTCTATTCATTGTGAAGGACCAATATGGAGATTTGATTGCCCATAAGTGATCTTTCTAATAATTGTCTAAATGCACTCTATCGAGTAGTATAAATAAATAAAAAACCATCATAATAAAGATAGAGGGGCAAATGCAAGCCCATGCACAGTGTGCACGATAAGGCTGAATGACATGAAGGGCTGGAAGAAAGGCTTCATTACACAGCACAACGCCCCAGGCCAACTCCACTACAGTGGTGAGACACGTAGGCCCAGCAGTACAGTCAATAGCTACATAAAATCTGACATTTACACAAACAAGAAGGGCTGCTAGCTGCTGTGAAAAAGCATCCATAACAGACATTTTCAAGGAATACAGCTGTAGGGTTATGTAACTCCCAGTAAAAAGCTATATTTTGTATAGGCCCGCAACTTTTTACAACAATGAAAGACTCGGCAGATAATATTAAAGTTTCAAATGTCTTTCATCAAGTTCAATGGAGAGGGAAAAAGCTTGGTTTTTGTGTCCGTACTTTAAGTAGCTTAGAAGCTCTTTCATCCCCAGCACGTCTGTGAGGTCTTTTTTTAACATTTTTATTGTCACTTTCAGCATGACCTGTGTAGCTCCAGTTGGGACTTCTTTGCACCATATTGAAGGCCACATATAAAGTTGAAAGGATTTACTCTTATATGTCTTCCAGCTTTCTAGACAATTATTAGGAAAGGTAAAACCACTTTAAAGATAGAATGGGACTGCCAAGATCTCCGAGTCCAAATCAATAAGTAAAGTCCTGTCGTTTTTTTTATAAAATTACATGAATCCCATAATGTAGATGATAGAACAATATCAATATGAATGTAAAATAGAAAAAAGCTGTAGACCTGGTCCATATATTGGTCTTGTTACATATGCAAAAAGTACCCTACCTGGCCTAAAACACCTCTACGGTAACAGTAGTGTTGGAGTGCAGAACCTTATGATATCTGTGTTAGGCCAGATATAGACAGAGTGATTTTCTTTCCTGCAACAAAAATCTCTAGATTCCCCCATCAACTCAGTTAGTGTTGATGGGAGAATCCCTCCAGTGCAGCCATTGTGCTTTCCGAACGGGGGAAGCCATCCCTGTCAAGAGAACACAGTAATTATTGCTAGAGGCTATAACAGCCACTAGCAATAATCGCATGAAAAATCGGACAGGCTGGTTGTACCCAAATTAGTCGATGGATCAACTTGCCTACATTTACAGTTTGAATCTCGGCCAGTTCCTGCTGACCAACCGAGATTTGAACCTTCTATGGCAGGCTTAAGTCTTCACATCAATCCCTTTGTCACTGTGGAGCCACTTGGATCCTAGGCCCAGGCTATATATTTTACCTCAACTTACACAAAGAGAATAAACCAAACCCTTCCCGTCACTTAGACCCACCACTGTCAGTCAACTGTCAAATCCAAGAACTTCAGCACATAGTACAAGACAACTTTAACACTTATGTAATAATATATCATTTAGGAATGTATGAATAAGGGAACACAAAGGTAGTTGTCATAAGTGACTGGTCAAGTTCCAACTTCTATTCAAGAAGACAAGGAGTGTGATTGGTCCCTAAGAGTACCAATACAATTTGTATTTTCTTTTCTCCATTTATTATAAGTAGCCCCCATGAACAAAAAGAGGATGCTCCCTTTTTGACTTCCTTTAGCATCACAGGTATGAAATATGCTCTCCTTTACTATTTCCCAAAGTAAGCCCCATTATGTGCAGTTCTTTTGGTGGGCCACCTGTGCTTGTGAATTGGGGTTGGTGCCACTTGTATTTTGATGGTCCTGTAAGTACAAGTCCTTGCATTATATGGTCCTTACTCCTACCTAGTGTAGAAAGTCACTGGTGGCATGCATCTGTTCTAAAATGCAATCCTACATTACTCTATATTCTTACACTTCGGGGCTGATTCAGAAAATGAAAGAATTCGTTATTAGATCCAAGGCAGAGTTGTTAGCTGTAGTAGCCAATTTGTCTTCACCTTTCATTTTATGTAAATACTAAACAAGAAACATAATTGGTCATCATGGGCAACAACTTTACTTGCGTGCTCATTTTGTTTTCTCTCATTTTAATGAATCAAGCTCATTGATTTTCCGGTCAGCTCTTCACCAGGTTACCATATAAGTGTAAAATCCAGCTTTACAGTAAATGTTCTGCTTGACTTTAAAAACAAAAGATGTCATGAGCATTCCCTAAGGGGTGATTCTTGATTTAAGCCCATGGTCCTCTCATTAGACTGAATAACACAGCAGCACATACTCAAGCACTTAAACATTACAACAGGGATTGCCATTAAATGAATAGTCAAGATTGTTCTTTCAAAATTACAAAGCCTAATTCCCTCTCAGGTTGGGTGTTGGTTTGTTTGGGTGTCCTGGAAAATCTGTCAATACTTGTAAAGTCCACAAAATTTTGGTTGACACCCTAGTTTAAAGTAATGATCAATATTTTTCTTTTGCAAGTTGCTGACGATATTATTCCTATAGCCCCAGACCAGTTATTATCTATGCAAAAATCGACTTGTGTTACAAAATGGTAATCCTTAAGACAGTGGGGCTGATTTATTAAAGGCAAATAGGCTGTTTGCTTTACAAGGAAAGTTGCCCTTTGCATGTGAATTTTCCCCAGAGCTTAACAAAGAGATGAAGCTTCTGACTTTTGACTGCCAATATTCAAACATGTACAAGCAAAAATGCTATTTTTTGATTTTTTTTTGCACATGCTTGAGTATTCTTTGCAAAGTGAAATTTTCCCGCATTCACTATGGGAAAATTTCATTGCAAAGCAAACAGCCTATTTGACTTTAGTAAATCAACCACATTGGATATGCTGCATCCATCATCTTCTTCATTTCATGCACCCGTCTCATGGTGCAATGATGTTACATTTACCTGCCTGCGTTCTCATTCCCATTGGTCCAGCAACATTATGGATGCCGCACATTCATTTTAGACGGAAACCCAGGTAAGCAATAGATGAATCTCATGTGCCAACATAAAACGTAATATTACTATTTCAAAAAGTTTAGAGCTTTTGATTTAAAAAAAAAAATAAAATAAAAAAATCTGTAGTTTCTAATGCCATATACAAGTATAGATATATATTTTTTTGTTTTGCTTGATGGTCACTCCTCTTCAGCTGTGACCACATGGTAGAACTTTACCCAGCTTTTTCCCTGAACATGCTCTGCATTATGAGTTATGAAGTTGCAGCCCAATGACAGGCAAAAAGCTACATACATAAATGATAACTGCCAAAAGAGTTGTAATTCTCTCCATCTGAGACTTTCACAGCTCTAGTGGACATCAGAGCTAGGTTGGTGGCCTGACCTTTCTCTACATCAGAAAAGTAATACAGCTTGGTTATGTCCCTGCTCCCAGCCTGTGACTGGACAGAAAGGCCGGGTTCACAAATGTGTGGCCGCAGGTTCGTGCCTGGGGTCCAGTGTATTGCTGTACACCGGTTCAGGTGAGATTCAGGTCCGATTTTTAGGCTGAATTTGCACCTGAACTGGACCCAAAGACACACCCGGACCCTTTTTCAATCTGGCCCATGGCCACCCCGGACCTGTGTGAACTGGCTCCATTCAGATCCGGTCACACTTACCTGTCATGTGAATTGGATGCGGGGAAACCCACATCCAATTTGCATATGTGAGCTCATCGATGTGCACCCTTCTCCTGTGAGAACAGGTGTATGCAGCATACCTGGTTGACTCTCAGTTTGAGTGCTGATATAAACTGGATTGTAGGAAGCTAATAACAAGTCAAAGATCAGGTGCTTAGACAGCTTAGTTGAAAAAAAACATAAACTAATTGTTAATTAATACAAACCTTCCAAACTGTTTATTTTAAAAGAGATGTATGGCCAAAGCTTTTTTGGCCATACTTCTCTTGTAGGTCACAGGGGTGCACTTACTTTTGCTCTCCTGTGATTCAGAGTCAGCTAATAGCGGGCCATTGTCAGATACTGGCTGATGTGACAGAGCCACCCCAGGCTCTGGAAAGATCTTGACCATATTGTAGAGATCCACCCAGCTGCTTGATTGACAGCTGGGTCCAGCTATCAGCAAGTGGCTGAGGGCTGAAGCCAGCAGCACCCACCTCCTCTCCAACCCAGCACTCCAGTTAGCACTGGAGGAAAAGTGCAGAGAGCGATGACTGACAGTCACTGCTCTCTGCTCCAAGAAGACCAAAAGCTAGCCAATCAGCGGGTATGTGATTGCTTAATTCTCAGTCTTAGAGCTGATGTGGTTCCAGGTTTTATTTCCAAAGCTGAATTGAACAGGCTGGGGTTAGAAGCTGATTGGTTTCTATGCAGAAATGTGACTAATTTTGCCCTCTCTAGCTTCAGTAAATAAACCTAATAGCCCGGAGATAAGCCCCAGTCACATGACCTGTCAAAGTCACTTGACCCCCCTCCAATCATGGAGCTCTATCTGCTGCTTTAAGCAGAGAAAACACAGGGGGGTCCACACGCTCCATACCGCAGGCCCTCCTTTTATGGATAGAGCTACAAAATGCGGACCAGGGTGTGCTTAGCCCTACAGAGTATGATGAAGAGTGGATAGCAATATACACTCCCTGTTATAAGTAAGCCCCATAGTTTATTAGGAGGTCATGGACATAAAAGTGTAGAGTCTGCTCCTCAATCTATGGATAGTAATTCAACATTTCAGAAATCAATATGAGTAACTAATGAATTTACTCTCAGTGCCTCTTGGCCAATGTTCGATGCTCATCAGTATCAAATATTGCTGCATTAAACATACATATCAAGCCAAGCAAAGTATTTCATTTATAATATTTATTAAAATATTTAACATTATATCATTAACTAAAATATCTGAGTGTATAATTTTTTTACTACGACTCTTTGTCGCTTATCATATCAGAATGTGGCTAACAAACTAACTGACCACGGTTGGCAGGGCTTCGCTTTATAAGATACTTAATTCTATCTTCTACAGAAAATGTACATTAGTGTAGAAAATACTACTCTTAGCAGACTACGGCATCTGTTTTATCAATTCTATTTGAGGATGGCAGTCCAGCACACAAAAATATTTCTGTTGTTGTTCGAGTGATAGGTGATAACTACGAGGAAGCTGAATTAAAATAACTTGCCAATTTGAAAATTAATATCATTTTGCCTGGCAGTTCCCTGTTCCATTACCAATAAAACACTTAAAGATGCAATTCACGCAGACATAAAGTACTAATGGGCACTTGTTAACATGTTTATAATGCTAATATTTTCTCTCCTGTTCAGATAGTCCTCTCTTTTTACAGTATTAAGGGTAGTAGAGTACTAATCTAAACTTGAAGGCCTAAAGAGCTTCAATCTACATAACTGTACTATTATAGGCAGTTATTTTGATCTGCTGGAGCAATTCATATAAACAGTTATCATTCAGTAAGCCTAGGTAGTTATCTGGGTTATTGCTGAAATTCAGCCTAAAAAGCATAGTACCTATATTCAAGGGGGTGTATAGCACATATGTTCAAGGGGGTGTATAGTACATATGTTCAAGGGGGTGTATAGTACATATGTTCAAGGGGGTGTATAGTACGTATGTTCAAGGGGGTGTATAGTACGTATGTTCAAGGGGGTGTATAGTACGTATGTTCAAGGGGGTGTATAGTACATACTGTATGCTCAAAGGGGTGTATAGCACCTATACTTAAGGGAGTTGTATAGTACCTATGGTGAAGTGGGTTTATAGTACCTATGTTCAAGGGGGTGTATATTGCATATGTTCAAGGGAGTGTATAGTACGTATGTTCAAGGGGGTATATAGTACCTATGTTGAAGGGGCTATATAGTACCTATGCTAAAGGGGGTGTATATTAAATATGTTCAAGGGGGTGTATAGTACCTATGTTCAAAGGGGTATATGCTACCTATGTTCAAGGGGGTGTATATTACATATGTTCAAGGGGGTGTATAGCACCTATGCTCAAGGGGGTATATATTACACATGTTCAAGATGGTGTATAGCACCTATGTTCAAGGTGGTATATAGTACCTATGTTCAAGGGGGTGTATAGTATATATGATCAAGGGGATGTGTAGCTTCTTTTGCTGAAGATGCTGTTATCTGCAAGCCTGAAATGGGGGAGGGGTACTAAGTGCCGAAGAGGCTTGCACAGGATCAGAAGGCAAGCAACCAAATATTTGCTGTAATCTGCAGGAGTGAGAAACTCTCTATTCCAAAACTATAATTGATTATTTTGCATTAGCTTAGTTTTACTATTGTGAACTGGGTAAGTGTCACCACTACAAATGTGTGGTGGAATCATACATACAAAGAAAATGCAATGATAACATAGCTGACATTTTTAACAGCAACTTCAGCAACAAAGAATTAATATCTGGCATACCTAACACAAATATTTTGGCCTATGGATTAAATACAGTAAACGGTTTTAGGCCTTGTCTCCAGCATCGGGACACAACCTCAGAGAAGTTTTTGGGAGGGTAATATGAAGGTATGGCCAGAAAACAGAAGAACACTGAAGAACATAGCTGCACAGTCTAAAAGTGCATTTATACTCAAATTTCAACAGAAATGTATGGTGAAAAAATATCGATGGAATTGATACATTCTAAAACAAAAGGCAAAAGTTCTTTTTCCTGGCGAAAACTGCTTGAAGCTGCCTGTGCCCGCCATGTGACCAAGAGACTAGGCATTTGGTCACATGATCTTCACAGGAGAAGAATCAGCTAATATCAGCCCATGTACTTTGTTAACATGAATGGCACATTGGAGGGAGACAAGACTAGCAATTTATCTTGGCAAGGTAAATCAGTTAGCCATTTCTTGAAGTCGAGTTTTGACCACTCCATTTTAGCATAGCTGAAACCTATCCAAAAGGGGTCATTGTGTCATGTAATGGGGCATCTCCACGTTCAGGGCAAGTCGATATTGGATATCAAAGCAATGGGATGAAAGACATTATAGCGCAAGAGTTGTATTTGTGCTTAAATGTAATGAATAATAGTAACAAAAAAGAAAGGCAAACAGTGAAAACTGTGGCAACATTAGTGGTCATTGTAAAAGTGACCCTTTAGATTGGTGGTCAGTAGAAAATTGTCCCCGTGTTTTGGTGGTCAGTGTAAAACGTAGGTGGGAGATCAATTCACCACTGTAGACTGCTCAAGGAACCCCTAGAAACCTCATAAGGAGAACTCTGGTTGAGAAGGGCTGAGTTTTTTCGTTCCCCATGCAAAAACTACATCCTACACCTGTTTAAATCTCCAAGAACAGCAAGATTTAACAATCTGTTGCAGATCATACTGCCTCTAGGCAAGAAAGAGTAGCATCAGGCAGCCTAATCTACCTATTTATGGCCAGTATTCGGTGCAAAAAGCCATCTACTCTATATAGATGGTTAATCAGCTAAATTGATCCAAGTATATTAATCAAACTAAAATGCAATCATTCATCTGCTTTATAATTTCTTGACAAAAACGTGTTGATATCCTCTTGAACTTGGCAAAGAAAAGTTCAATACTGTGGTTTTATAGCAAGTATACTGTATATTTATACAAAGTTAAGACAGCAGGTAGCAGAAGCAGATATACAAGGGGAAAAAAGTGTCATCTGCCCATAGCAACCATTGTGTCTATCCATTTCTCTTATGCATTGGAAAAATAAAGCATGGAATCAGATTGGTTTGTTATGGCAATAAGGAATTTTACCTTACCAACAGTTTGCTAATACAACGAAAAATTGAAAAAAATCTCTGCATAAATCAGAGCTTTAATATAGATTATTTTCTCTTTATATGCCCAGTCATTTTATTATGTTCTACTTTAATTCTTTCATGTTGCAACTGCTCTTTCCACTTTTTGTCATTTTTAATATATTAATAGCTCAGTCACAGTTCACAAACTTGTCAACAAATGGCAGAATTGCAGAAGTTTATTACCGGCTGGCGAGGTTCGTTACGGGTTAGAGCACCCAGCCTGTGACAAACTGACGTTAACTTCTACAGCAGTTAATTCTAGACCAGGTTCATAAATCGCGTGGAGACCTCAATAAATTAGATGCTGACAAAAAAAAAAAAAATCACAATACATTGATAGTTTTGCTAATATGAAAATGTTTTTTATTCTTTCTTCATGTTTGCTTGTGAAATCCCTAAGGCTCCAAGCAAACTTGTAAGGCAAAAATCACTGTACGAAGTGCAGTAACCCATAGCAACCATTCAGAATGTATCTGTTATTTGACATTTTTTTTTATTGGTTTTGCATAGGTGGAAAGGGTTAGAACCTGTGTTAGATTTTTATTGCTGTATGTGTCCCCATTGAGATCCTTAGCAGTCTTGGGATCCTATTACACAATTGATTCTGCTACAATAAAACGCAGCCACAGGTTCATTAAGAGTCCATTAATTTTCTTCTCCTATGGCGGTGCTTCCTCACTGGCCAGACCAGCAAGATCGACATTCAGCAGGTAATGCATAATTATACTTTGGTGATTTTGCTGATGCAAAGGTATCACCTTAGGTAGAATTACCAGTGTGACATCCACCTAAAGGTGTCAACAGACATTAAAAGACAATCAGCCATTTAAGTTGTTTACTACTGGATCAAGGAAGACTCTCGTATGTCTATAGGCCAGTCCATGACACCAGATGACCGTTGTACTTGCAATATGTATGTGTGTATATATATATATATATATATTTTTTTTTTAATTTATTTATTTATAAAGATTGGTGTTACCAATGCTCAATCCAAAAAAATGGCTTGTTGCTCCTCATGAAACTATATATATATATATATATATATATGTATGTATATATATACACATACAATGTGTGTGTATTTAGTAAGGGGTGGAGAGGGTTAAATAAACCCCATTTTATATTTTGTACATAGGTTTATCTCAGTGTGTGCATTTAAACAATTATCAGGTGACTTAATAGTTAAATCCACCCCTGACCCAAGCTTAGCTGCTTTCAATGCCGCTACGTTACACTGTATTACATGACAGCGTTCTGCAGCAAAGATCACAAGACTGATTTCGTTTTAATTAAATTCGACAAGTATAATTAAAGTCTTTACACAAATCCATGTAGGTTTGTAGACCACTAAATAAATAATACACTGAACCGGAAAGACTGTGTTGAATACTCATGCAATTTTACTCCGATTAGGCAGTCTGTGTATGATTTGGCCCAGAGTTCTATAGGTGGTCCTGCACTTGAAATTAGGTGCAGTAACTTAATTATCCCATGAAGACTTCAGACAGCTCGGGAATTAGGAGTCCTAAAATGTCCTTTCACTCACTGACCTATACAGTTGAATAACGAACAAGGATGCAATGCCGGCAAAATTCCATGGGTGCTCCTCACTCTGTTTAAAGTAAACCTGTCAAAAGCTTGGACAAGTCTGACTGAGTAAATAATGAAAAGAATGTTTGAAGAGAGGTTGCCTTTACTGAAAATCGCATGTTGGTCCAATCAGTAGATTAAGAGATGAGGCCGAAAATAAATTCAATGCTCAACTTTTGGTTACATCTCCCCATCCTCCCATTGGTTCTTTAATGTAATGGGTGGCATCACTGACCAATAAAAAGCCTCAGGAGGTGTAGAAGATGGGCCCAGCCTGATTTTTATAAGAAAACTGGAATATAAATTCAGCTGCTCATCTCACTAAATCCCCTAATTGTTTTGATGTGCAGTTTTTGCAGACATTAAAGCATATCTAAACCCAAAAAAACAAAAATGTAATGCTGCAGCTTATCAGCCTTTAGATGTGGTGGCTGCAATAGAATTCTCTTTTGAAGGCTTTTTTCCCTGTATTTTCAATTTTTGTCTATACTAACATGTTCTTTATATCATATCATATATGGAGGGAGCCATGGTTGTCACACACAGACTGAGTTTTAAACATGTCTGCATTTGTTCATCTCCCCTATATGTTGGGTTGATGGGTCTCATCCTCTGGTGAGTTGCCATCCACCTTATGAGTACCCGGGGTGAAGCCACTTGATGACACACCTGTCTAGAATCACTTTCCTAATTTTGGTGTTGGGCATTGTCACATTGGACTTCATGTTTTGCATTTTTTATTATAGTACAAAATCTTCCTATTTTCTGTTACACTGTGTGTAAACCATTTATAACCCACTTATCGTATGTAATATTGCACAGAGCTATGTATGTTAGATTATTGTGAGCACCAACACCTGTACTTGTTGTTTCCAATTTAGAAGTGATTTCATCACTTTTTTAAAGGGGCAGCCTGCTATTATGTTACTAAGAAAGATAAAGATGCTTGTTTTTTTCACAGCTCACCAGAAGTGACTGGACATGTCCTTTACCTGAAAAATGAAAACTAGCTCAGCCACTACATCCAAGGACTGGTAAGGTGCAAAATTTGATATTTTTGTTTTTACGCATTTTTGAAATTCCCACTGAATTCTGACCTTACGTCTCAAAGTACAGTCCAGACCTTGTGCCAATGTTAGTTACATTTTAAAAAGGAGCTCCAGGCTCACTCAGAAAAAAAATAAAAGTCAACAGCTGCCAATACTGTAGCTGCTGACTTTTAATATAAGGACACTTACCTGTTCAGGGATCCTCACCCGATATCCTCACCCGAGCTGATTCTGCAATCGGCTCTGGGTGCAGGTGCTGGCATCTCTAGTAAGGGAAACAGGAAGTGAAGCCTTGCGGCTGCTGTGCTTTTTGAATGGTCCCACCATCTTCTGGGACCTGCGTGTCCCCCAGAAGGCAGTGGGGGGGGGGGGGCAGGAGGGGCGGGAAATGTCATACATCGCCAAACACTGATCTTACCCATAAGTGGGAGCAGGTACCTGTCAAAACCAGGTACAACCCCCCCCCCCCCCCAAAAAAAAAGCCCCAAATGTGGCAGTGGAGGTATGGGGGTGCAAACAAGCAGAGCTTTCACTTATGGGTGGAGCTCCGTTTTAACTAAACTAAAGTCTGCCCATACAGAGTGTATAAGCTAAGTTTCATCAGCAGTTGCTCTATTTAAATAACTACTGGCCTAACTTCAATTTATTTGGATACCAGTTTTGACATTGTCCAGACATGTATGAAATACGAAACATTGAAATGCTCCAGTATGTCTATAAACACATTGGCCAACTACGATTCATACTTCCAAAGATGAAAACGCTTGCTCTAAATGTAAGCCAACTGTAACAAAGGTATACAAAGCATGTTTATTTCTTATGGGATAAAATCTACATGTGGTATGGCAAGGCCATCCACCATACTAGAATATTGGTTTCTCCCTTACGCACACTGTGACGCCATACACAAGTAACACAGGGAAGTCTCAGTCTGCCAGTCAGCATTTTCCAACCAAATCAATAGCTCTCAGTTTTCCTCGTTCACCCATGACCTTCCCTGGCCAAAATACTATGAAATGACAGTAGAAGGGCAAAAGTTTATGATTGCTTAAAAGTACATCAAATATAAGTAGCTCTTGTAACATCCCATGAAACACTCTTGTTTAATGTGGAACTCCAGACAGATATAAATAATAGAACTTAAAGTGGTTCTAAAGGTAGAGGGTTTTTTTTATGTTAGTGCATTCTATGAATTAAGATAAAAAAAAACTTTCTGTGTGCAGCAGCCTCCCTCGCCCCCCAATCATTTACCTGAGCCCATCTCAATCAATCAATGTTGCTTAACAGCCTCAGCTATCTGGGACACTCCCTCCAGCTTAGCTCAGATATGCCATTGGCTCCCGCTGCTGTCAATCGAAGTCAGTGAGCCAATGAGGAGAGGGGAGAGGGCCGAGCTGCGTCTCCATGTATGAACGGACACACAGAGCAGCGGCTCAGCTCCGGTACCCCCATAGCAAGCTGCTTCCTGTGGGGGAACTCGGCAGGAGGTAGGGGCCAGAAGCATTGGCGAGGGGCCCGGGAAGAGGAGGATCTGGGCTGCTCTGTGCAAAACCATTACAGAGAGCAGGTAAGTATAACATGTAAACCAAGAAAACTAGACTTCAATATCACTTTAAAGTATTTGTCAAGCCAAAAACATTTTTTCTAGTTTTGAAGGCAGTGGAAGGGAGGGATTTTTACTGCAACTGGGGTTCCTTTAGAGAGATGTCCCTTCACTTCCTGTCCTGCTGACAACAGTTTAATCAGACAGGAAGTGAGGTGACATTTTCTTCTCCACTCTGCTAATACAAGCTTATTAAATTGCTTTATGTGTCTCAATTGAAGAGATCTCCCCAAACCTTCTCTCCTGGTATCCGAGGGGCAGGATTGGAGTGGGAATGTCTCTGTCAAGGACTAAGATCACAAAAAAAAATAGATTTTATACCCCTTGCACCCACTCTTTACAAAACCAAAGAAAATATTTTGGCTGGAGATGGTTTTTAAAGCGGATTTTCCCAAACTGGTAAAAAGGGTAAGTTTGCCAGTTCTTTTTAAGGCAAAATATTCAGCATCGCTGTTTTAATAACTATAATAAGTTACTAATCAATATACCTGTGCTCCTACCTGGAAGAGTGGAAAAATGCCCTATTAATATTGTCTAAGAATTGGAGCCGTAAAGCCTTTACTGGAAAACTAAAAACTACCAACTGCCTACTTTAGAGTGGTTTTCATTGCTCTTTAAATTGGTTTATCCTATTCAGCATTATGAGATGTTGTTATTAAATTTGGCATGCAAATAAAAAAAAAATATTGGCCAAAAACTATTTATTAAATACATACCAGGTTTTAACGAGGCAGATATATCTGTGAGAAGTGAAATGCTAAGATTAAAGACATGTTCAGACCTTTTCACTAGCCCTTGCCAAATATGTGACAAGATCCCTTCAGGGAAAAATGGATGTGGATTAGTTCACAAGAAAGAAAAAAAGTTGTTTTTTTTTTTTTTTTAAACTCAGAGGGAAGAGTGTACTGTTAATCCCATCTTTTAAACTCAGAATAAAAAGCTCCCGGTGCTTAAAAGGACTTTCCACTTAATTGAAAAGTATATTTCTATTATTGAGACATCTCTGTGTATCTTCACCGAGGATTCCCTTCCTTATATCCTCCCTGGTATTATGCTTTATCCATTGTTATTGTTGCTAACTTGTTGGATTAAAGCTTGCCATACACGTTAAGATTTCTCAACGTGGAAGGATGAATTTGCAGTGCCAACTATTGTAGTCAGAATGCCCTCAACTCTGGCTGCATCTGTTTGGCAAAAAAGTTGATTAAAAAATCGAGCCGGGTGGTTCCGACATAGTCATCCATGGAGCAAATTTTTGAACTGATTCCTTATAAAAAAATGTGTGTAGGCAGCTTAAAGTGGAATTTCACCCAAAAGGGGCAGTTCCATTTTTCCACCTCCTCTACTACTTTTGAACATTTTTTTTTGGATGGGAAGCAGGTACCTGGTTTTGACTGGAACTTACTACCACTTTCGACTAGATCGCCATTGCAGATTCACCAGAAGTTCTCCTTCTCCCTGCCCGTAGCCTTTTGGGATATGTCACAGAACCTCAAAGGCCAAAAGATCATTCACAAAGCACAGTGTGGCCCCCACATGCACCGACTGTGAAGCCGTAAGGAAGCTGACTGCCCACAGTTAACATGCCAGTGCCGGGGACCAAAGACCAGTGAATTACTGGCTCGGGTGAGGAGGGCACTGGATCCTTGGATAGGTAAGTGTACAGTATTTGTAGCTGCTGACTTTTCATTTTTTGTTCCTAGAGTGAAAAATTGTTTTAAGTCCACCCATTACTATATCACTCAAAGGTCTACAGTTTTTCAAAAGTGGACAAGCCATAATATCTGGTTTCGTCTACACTGCAATAGCCTTGGTGAGTATTGTGGGGTACACACAATCACTTTGCTACAGAGGGTTCAGAAGAAACAAGAAGTTAGAAATGCTTTTCAGGGCTTTTCAGCAGCATTTATGAAGACGTTCTAGATCAGCTTTTTTCAACCAGGGTTTCTTCAGGGGTGTCTTGGCAAAATGCCTAAAAATTGCCCAAAAATGTATACAAGCTAGCAGGTGGATCAAGCTTGCCTCTTAGGTACACAAAGTCACAGGTTTTTATTGTGCACCATTTCAACCTTCCAGCCATCCAGCGTCCTAACAACCATTGACATCATCAGCGTTGATAAGAAGGGTGTTGATCACCTGCACAGCATCCTTGTTTAAAAGTTTAAGAATGGTATTGAGCGGTGTCAGGTTGTGCCGGATGTATAGAATAAATAATTTGAATCCTAAATTCATAGACAATTTCTTGTGTACAGTAGTAAATATGTAAACATTTATCAACACATCTTTATAATAAGTGATCATAGAATAATAAAGTTCATTCAATAAAGTGTCATAGTGATTCAGTGCAAATCTGTTCAACCGTTCTATAGAAGTGCCATACGATTCCTATGCCTTCTCCAACAACATTGTGCTCTCTATGCTCTCACCTCAGAGCTATTTTAATATTTATTTATTTATTTCAGGTACTTATATAGCACTGTCAATTTTACGTAGCGCTTTACACATATATTGTACATTCACCTCAATCTAGTATCCTTAGAGAGATCTGAGTATCCACACCAGGGGATCTAGGTATCCACTCCGGGTCACGACCTACACGTTGGGTCACACCACGTGACTCCTTCGGGGGTACTGATTGGATGCTTACTGATCCTATTTATATCAACACAACAGGAAGTGTTTGATCCTCCCCTGCCCCTCTTCATCAACACTGGGGTCACATTAGCTGAGTGATAGAGAGAAACCAAGGGAGAGGAGAAAAACTGGAATACTACTCATTGCTAGTGTTCAAAAGTGTATTTGCTTTGGAAGAATAAAGCACCTCTAATGATGGGTGTCCTACATGTGTCCATGCTGCTGCATTATTTAAAACTATTAGAATCGTTTTTTACATTTTAGAATGGGGTGCCTTGAGACTGTCCATAAATTTAACAGGTGCTTTGAGACTGTCTACAATTTTAATGGGTGCCTTGAGATTATTATTATACAGGATTTATATAGGGCCAACAGTTTGCACAGCGCTTTACAACATTAGGGCAGACAGTACAGTTACAATACAATTCAGTTCAGGCGGAATCAGAGGGCCCTGCTCGGTAGAGCTTACAATCTAAGAGATTGTCCATAATTTTAAAGGGTGCCTTGACTGAAAAAAGGTTGAGAAACACTGATCTAGATCAGTGATTCTCAACCTTGGTTCTCAAGTACCCCTAACAGTCCATGTTTTGGGACTTTCTCTTAGATAAAATAGCTGTCCAAATTACCAAGCCATTGACTCTGATTTAAAGCACCTGTGCAAGATAAAGGAAAACCTGAAAACATGGCTTGTTGGGGGTACTGAGGTTGAGAGCCACTGATCTAGAGGATGTCATCACAGGATACAATGATATCAATTTATACATTACAAATAGCATGACTGCAAATTTAGTGACCGAAGGGCTGCCAAACAGACTAACATTTTCAGCTTCCAGAAGTCCCTTACATTAGGGGTACAAGGGAGATTTTTGATAGTTCAGTCACACTTTTGCAATCACTAATGATTTATTGATAAGAGAAGCAATTGCTCGTGAAACATATGAAACAAATGACTCCCTATAGTGTAAACTACACTAGCAGCATGTTGTAGTTATTAATCTTGCATTTTCATGCATTGCTCCAATCAGGTGCAATTAATCAATCATTACTGCATTTAATAGGGAGCCCATTGCTCCATCTGTTTCACAATCAGTTGCTGCTCTTAGCGATTAATCTCTACTAATTTTAATGGTGCAAAATTTTTGCATGTAGCTCTAGCCGTAGCACAACATTAATTAGCTCAGTATAATATTTTAGCAACCTTTTACCGGTGTTCCTGTTCATTATAAAAAATCCATAGAGCAAGCATTTTTAAATATAAAAATGGCTTTTCCACACCTCTGCTGAGCTAAATGTTGAAGTTAGATGTCTATTTCAGTGAATGTGCACTGCTGCAATTCAGAAGGAAGCAACCTCAACTTGACCCAGAGGTAATATGTGACCAGTAAGATTTTCTTAGTATGGAAAGGTAATTCTGATTAATCTCATATTGACCTCAGAGGAATTTTCATCTCTTGTCCTCTGGCCAGCAAGGAGGAGGATGGGCATTCTCCACCGGCTGTTAACAAGATGTCCATCTGGAGAATATGATTTAGTTCCTCGAAGGCATAGAAAGGAAACAGCCTTGCTGGACAATGACACCCAATTAGTGGACACTAGCCTCTATCAGATCTTGTAAAGAAGTGTATATATAGTATACCTTTCTTTAGATATTCTAGAAATAGAGACTTCAGAAATCCACATTTTTCTGCCTGTGGGAGAAGCTCACCCTGACATATTTTTATCCACTCATTTAATCTCATAGAATGCAGATGGGGGGTTTACATTAACGAACTGCAACCCTTAATGCCTCATACACAAGATGAGATTATCGGGCGAATGACCGTCTGGTTTTGGATGCATGCTAATCTCCATATCGATAGTGAAGAGGTTACTAAAATTCTCGTATGACTGAATAAAATTGTATTGTATTTTCGGATGAAGATTGTACTGATTAAAGAAAATCGTACGATCCGGTTTCGTACGAGAAAAATGTTTGCGTTTGTCCCTTTGGATATCGGGTGAACTGTGGTGATCGGCTTTCGAAAGCTGTATACTAACCATCAGATTACGATTGTTTTAAAAGCGGTATTCTTCGTCCGGTTTTCTGATCGTGTGTACGGGCCATGCGCACTAGAGTTTTTTTTTTTAAGCTCCGAGAAGCTATTATGAGCATTTTTTTTTTCTGCTCCTAGAAGCTAATAGTGTTATTTATTTATTTATTTCAGGTACTTATATAGCGCTGTCAATTTACGCAGTGCTTTACATATATATATTGTACATTCACATCAGTCCCTACCCTCAAGGAGCTTACAATCTAAAGTCCCTAACTCACATTCATACATATACTAGGGCCAATTTAGACAGGATCTAATTAACCTCACAGCATGTCTTTGGAGTGTGGGAGGAAACCGGAGTACCCGGAGGAAACCCACGCAGGCACAGGGAGAACATGCAAACTCCAGGCAGGTAGTGTCATGATCCGGATTCGAACCAGCGACCCTTTCACCGCTAGGCGAAAGTGCTACCCACTACACCACTGTGCTATCCTATGTGTCCATGCACACTACGTTATGCTCAAAGTGTTTTTCAAGCTTCGGCATTTAGGAGCAGAAAAAAAATGTTTTCGTAGAGTTTTTGGGAGCGTTTTCCCAGCAGAGAAAAAACAAACGCTCCAAAACACTCCTAAATGCTTCTAAACAGTTTTTTTTCAAGGAGTTTTGTTTTTTTACTTCATGTACTGTAAAAACGGTAATAAAATACTAACACTCCTAAATGCATCTAAAAGCTACTACAAGCTGGCACAAAAAACGCAATTATCAGCAGTTTTCATCCAGCATTCTTTTCAAGCGTCTTTGAGCTCATAAAAAAAACGCTAGTGTGCATGGTGCCTAAGGCTCCCTTCACATCTAGATGTCCCAGATCATGGGCAGAATCGCTATGATTCTGCCCTCGATCGTGAATCACGGCAAATCGCGGGTCGCCCTTGCGATCCCTGTCATTTCCAATGGCACCCCAAACGCTGCGCAATTTTGCCACAATTGTCGCCCAACGAATCGCAGTAAAATCGTGCAAACAGAATTGCGGGACGCCTGTCGCCCAAAATGTGAATCGGATTGCTCAGATGTAAATGGAACGTAAGAAAAAAGCTTTTGGTATCCTTTTGTGGGGACTAGTGATAGAAACCAATTGCTGATTGATTGTAACAAACCATCATTTGTTCTAGAAGTAACACATAAGCAATTTAGTACCAAATCAGAAGTCTACTCTTGAAGTAGAGAATATGAAAGTGTATGTACACCCTATTAAACTTGTATTATAACTAATCCTTTTGGTTAGTTAAATATAAAATTAAAAGTAAAATCAGTTCAATAGGTGCAAAAAAATTCTTGTTAATCCTGCCAGAATTATCTTGCCTAAATTCCTGTACATTTTGCTTCTGCTATGCTGTAAAGCTGGCCATAGATGGATCGAAATTCAGCCAGTTCACCAGGGACCAGCTGAATTTCAATCTATGCATGGCCATTCCTGCTTAACAGAAGTTTATCTAACGATTGTTTTATGTTGAACAGGAATGTTGAAACACTTTTGTCGCTCAGAGGCAGCAGCCGCTGATTAGTGTATTCTGACAGCAGAGGAGTCCCACGGTCAGAATACAATGGCACACCAGGGAGGATTTTTCCATCCACCTCATTTGTGTGGATGGGGAATCTATTCATTTGTTTCCCAATCAGCCTGCTAGCTGATCGAAAAAAATCGAGTCATCTATGGCCAGCCTTAGGCTGATGACAGATGGGTGATACTGTCACTCGAGCCAAATCAATATTGCTAAAGCGACTATGAAATCACTATGGAATCTCTGCCTCTGTAGCCAGATGCAGTGTGATGCCATTCTGATGCTGGCCCGAACGCTGCTAAATCTCCATCACTAGCGAATGACACCTCAATGCCTAAGCTACAGAAGGAGCAATTCAATCCTGCCTCTGACAATTGTGACAAGTTGTCAGCAGCAGGATCGCTAGCAGCAGAGTCGCCCATCTGGCATCAGCCTTAGTGTGCTATCAGGCCTGCCCACCTCTCCTTTGTGGTCTAGTCAGGGCTGGCCCTACCATGGGTCCCAGTGGGTCCATTGGACCCAGGCAGCACTTTGAAAGGGGCTGCACATTGAACCATGACCGCCTCTCCTTCTCTTATATTTACCCAGCAAATTGACAACCAAATATTTTTTTCCAGCAGTTTTGTGTGTCATGGTGACAACTGGCCCCCCAGGCCGCTCCACCTGCCCCTATACTACACAAGCCCACCCCTATATTGCCCTAGCCTGTCTATATACTACCCTAGCCTGTCTATACACTACCCTAGCCTGTCTATATACTACCCTAGCCTGTCTATATACTACCCTAGCCTGTCTATATACTACTCTAGCCTGTCTATACACTACTCTAGCCTGTCCATATACTACCCTAGCCTTTCTATATACTACCCTAGCATGTCCATATACTACCCTAGCCTTTCTATATAGGCCCTAGCCTGTCCCTATACTGCCATAGACCGCCCCTTGGAATTGAACATAATGGAATGTCATATAATTTTGCATATAGACAAGGTGCTGTTGCATGTAAATCTGACTTCCTGATAAATGTAATTTTATTTTTTAATTATCATTATATAAAATAATGGATGTGGGGGCCTTTTGGTAGGCGTGATTTTTTTTTTTGGGGGGGGGCAGCATTTAATTCTTGGACCCAGGCAGCACAATGTCTTGGGCCAGCCCTTGGCCTAGTCCACCCTAAGTTATGAAGATGAGGAGAGGGGGAGATGTTCTGTAGTCCCAAACCACTTCCTGTCCTAAGGTCCTAAGGTCACAATACTGCTCCTCCATAGATACAGTACAGGGAGTGAGCGTTGTCACCCTTGGACAGACATGTGTTACTGGCCGGGTAAAAATATAAGTGAAAAAGCAGAAAATGCTTATTCAGCCACCACACCTGAGGACTGGTAAGCTTCAAAATATAAAGATATACATTATATAAGCACACAAAAATATATTTTCTTTCCTCTTGTTAGCTCTGCTTTTAAATAAATAAATAGTCACAGTTATTTTAATCATTGATGTGCTCATACAATGTACTATCCCAGAGCAGCCATATGCATTTGACTGCAGTTAGAACGGTGTGCATAGGAAGCGGGTATAATATTTTTTTCTGTATTGCTGCACATCATATAGAAGGCATAAAAACATCCATTTCGGAGACAATTTACGCACATGATGCATCACAACGTTGAATGATCTTTGCCGAGCAGAAACACAGGCATAAGCTGTCCATCTAAGCAAACATCTTTTCTTTTATCAGGTGAGACAAAGCCTCGCTGATGGTAGGACAATGGCTGACAATTCCTGTCCCTGTGGAGAACAGCTTGTCAGGTACCTAATCTGAAAATAGTCACCTGTGCATTTCAAACCTCCAACAAGGGATTGAGGGGAGGAAAAAAAAAAGTCTTCCGTCATGGCACCCTGTACTTGTTGGTGCCAGATTACATTTCCACAACAGCTGCTTCTTTTGTCTGCTTTCAATGAAGCCAAACCAGTCTAAAATTTAATTTAATCTGCTGTAAACCAAAGTGTCAGGCACTTAGGTGGCAGCTAAATGCGCCACTCTCAGATAACTGACTAGCACTTGCTAATAATAGGCTTGTGCATTAACAGGGCAGGGGCGGGCATTTGGTGCAACTTAAGTTGTGTATGGGAACGGCTCAATGTGACCAGTCTCAGCTTCTTAAGCAACCAATACGCCATGAGGGCCTGGCCCACCCGGGCTTTTATGTGATTAGCCTTAGCCCCACTAATACCACCAATGACCTCTCTTTTAAGGCAGGAGGTGAAAAAAGTCCCGGGTTTTGTTATCTGGAAAACAAAATGCCACCTTCCTGCAGCTTTGAAAGCATAGCCTTTCATCTTTCACAAGGCCTTAAGGAAAACCCCCATTATAATGCAAGATTTAGCCCTCCAATATTCCGGCTTGGGATTTTATCTCACAGACTACATGAGTATTATGTTGCATTTTGACTTTTATCTAGCTTAGTCAATGCAACCAATTGTCCAGTGGCTTACAAAGAGTTAAGAGCCTTCAGTTCAAGAGAGCGTTGGAAGAAACAGTGTGTTATGGAAACATCACATGTATACCGCAGAGAGGAATGTGTGTCTTCAGGAAGAAATTTCAACTTAAAGTGTCATTATAGGAGTCATATAAGCAAAAATGGAAGGCCATAAGCAGCCAGACCGAGGTTTGCTTTCATTTCGCACCTACAATGGAAATTGATATTTTTTGTTGACTTTCCTGCTTTCCAGATTTTTGTACATGTGCCCCAGTCTTTGTACTTAGGCCTCATGTACACTGCTGCTGGCAAATGGACGTTTAGAGTCATTTGGGCATTTTTTTCAGCTGCTCCTGAACTCATCTAATGTTATCTTATCAGTATATGTACACAGGGTCGTTTAAGGTAGTTTCCAGGCAGTTGAGTTTAGAAGCATTTCTTGGAAAGCAAAAAAATGTGTTCAGACGGAAGTTCAGAGGCATTTGAAACGTCAAATGCCTTTAACAGCTTGTAAATGCACCTTAAAGCGGTAACTCATGTCTAGGAGCGTTTCATTTACCGGTGTTTCCATCTTTTTAAAAAACGCTAAACGCGGCATGCAAAACGTGGCAAAATGGACGTTTTAGACACCAGCTTCTAGCTGTCAAGATAAAAACGTTCAGGGGAGGTTGAAAAGCATCCCGTGTACATGGAGCCTTAAACTCAGGGGTGTAACTAAAATTCATGACGCACTTTAGCAAAATGTCGCAAGAAGTATGCATTAATCAAAGACAGGTAAGCCAGACAGCTGTCAGAATAGTCAGTACCCCAGTATAGTCAGTACCCCATCCCCACTAAAGATCAGAGTAGTGGGTAGAAGTTGCCAGAGAAGAGCAGCAGTGCAAGGAATTAAAGTGGTCGTCAACCTGTGACAACCACTTTAACCTACAGGTAAGCCTATAATAAGGCTTACCTGTAGGTTCCCTGCATATCTCTCAAACCTGCACGGTTTAGGAGATATGCAGTGTACTTGCATGTGCTCACGTCATCGGGCACATTCGCAGTGAAGAAACGGCCTCCCTGCCATTCCTTCACTGAGATTGTGCCGTGACTGGCGGCTCCTGCGCGCATGAGCGGGAGTGACATCACGAGACTCCGGCCAGTCACAGAGCCGGAGATCGCGGCCCTGGAAGGAAGAGGGGCAGAAGATGGACGCGGCTGGAGCGGGGACATTGCTGGCTTCCAATGCAGGTAAATGACACATAATGGGCTAAAATGTAATGCATACTAGCCCATTATGCTTTTACATTGCAGGGTAACATAGCGCAAGGAAACCCCATCAGGGTTTACTTCCTCTTTAAAAGAGATGTATGGAGTTTTTTTTTCAGAATCATACTTACTTACTTACTAGTGGATGCAGCATCGGTCCGAAACTGCATCTGTCCCCCGCTGGTTCTAATACTGAAAACTGAGTGATCTAACACTGCCAATCGCTCCGTTCTCAGAGCAGAGAGCTGGTGACTGTCAGTCAGCAGCTCTCTGCTCTGCCCACTTATCGATCACTGGAATGCTGGGCTGTGGAGGTGGCGGGAGCACCTGGCTCAGGCTTTCAGTGGCTCACTGGACCGGCTCTGTGACATCAACAGACAGCGGACTTCAGAATAAACTGCACTCCTGTGATCCATAGGAGGACTACAGCCAAACGAACTTTGGCTGTACTTCTTGTTTAACTTTAAACTTGCCCCTACACTGAATTTCAGCCAATTCCAGCTGAACTGGCTGTCATTCAAGCTGTGGGTTGCCCTTTCAGCAGCACCCAGTGAATCAGTCAAAATTCAACCTCTGGGTGGCCATGTAAGCAGCACCCAGTGAATCAGTCTAAATACAAGCTGTGGGTTGCCCTGTTAGCAACATCTAGCTCAACAAAAGTCAGCTTTTGTCGAAGAAGCCGGGTAAAAAATTGGCGGCCAAACAATGAATGCATCTAATCAGACGCAGTCCCTGTTCCAGTATGTTGACAACAGTGGGTCCCGCTAGCTGCTGAATACAATAGCCAGCAGGGGAGGTCCCCTTTATTCACAGTCCATAAGAGGAATCTAAAGGTGTATGGTTAGCCTAAATTTACTTAGTGGCTCACCAATGTTCATCAGCATCAACTGATATTTTTCCGCTGTAAATTATTAGTTCTGAACTTTGTGGTTTAGCAGTAAAAAATAATACTTGTTAGTGTTCCTATGCATGATTGCATGTATAACCTTAATACAAACTTTTAAAATTGTGGCTTTTTTGTCAGAATTACAAACCTCAAATGTCTTATTAGTTTTTAGCTCACTCTGGGATTTGTTTAGCCACAGAAAGACTGTTTTAGGTAAAAGGACAAATGCTGACCATACACTGTTAGTTTATTTTAAAAAATGATTCCTCCATCCACACAAATGAGATGGATGGCAGAACCCACTCACCCGCACTCAAGATAAAATTCCCAACATGTGCCTTTGACAGATGTCGATCAAATGATCGACTTCTGTCAAGTGCAGGCTGCCACACACTGAAATTCAGCTTTAATATCAGAGTGATGGCCAGGATGATTAGAAGCTCTAAAGGCAAAATATATATATATATATATATATATATATATATATATATATATATTCACAGATCGAGGAAAGCAAAAGAGGCCTGTGACCAGCAATAGTTCAGGATCAGTTGTAACAATGCAGTATTGGTTCTTTATACATATACTGATTTTCCATGTTTCCAAGTCCTTAGTGTCCCCCCTCTAATAAAAGCCTCTTCAAATTATATCAAACAAGAGCAAGAATCCTAGAGAGCTGTCTACTGCTCCTGTAGTGGTCTCATTCATTTTAGTACTGGTATATGAGAATCTCGAATTGTGTTAACCTTAGAGGGTCCCATGACTTCCAGGTTCCAGTGCAGTTGCTGCCTCTGTCACCCCATTCTTGTTTTCAATAAATGTCACCAAGCCAGATATTTTTCATACATCCTTAAAGCAGAACTCCAGAGAACAAATATATATATATATATATATATAAAATAGTCCAATAAAATATTAAAAACATTTTGCTGTAATGTTCACCTTCACCCAGGAGCTGCCCTTCATTCAGAAGCTGCTTCTTCCCCCCTTACCTTGCAATACTACTTCTCGTCTACTAGATGTCCTTAGTCTTCTGAATTGAATAACAGATTCAACCCACTTCCTCTAAGCCCAGATGGTCATGTAACCACCTGGGCTTAGAGGACAACAACTGGACAGTAAAGCAGAAGCATAGTGAACTGATGAGCTTATCTCCCTGTCACTCTACTTTCTCCTCCTATCAGCATGCTCTTTGTTAGAACATGAACTGATTGTCTCCTTGTGCTGCTTTTCCCTCTCTCAATCTAGGCTCTGCTGTACAGGGACTTCTAGAGGCCAATAGCAAGTAAAATTCAGGTACATACATATTTGCCTAAGGGTCCTTTCACACGCATGGACTGTTCAGGTCCGCCTGTCAGTTTTTTAGGCGGACTTGAACGGACCGTCCATTGTCCTCTGTGGAGCGACGGATGTCAGTGGTGGCATGTCCGCTGACATCCAATCCGCTAAATACAGATGGATGGAAACCCTATTTTCCATCCGTCTGGCGGATCGGATGAACACGGACAGATGGTCCATGTTCATCTGATCCCCCATGGAGGAGAGTGGACTCTGTCAGGTCCATTTCTGCACGGAGTGCAGAGACGGTCCTGTCATCCGCCGGCTCAGTGGGGATCCATGGATGGATCCCCGCCGGCTCAGCGGGGATCCATGGATGGATCCCCGCCGGCTCAGCGGGGATCCTTAGATGGATCCCCGCTGAGCAGCAGAGCCCGTCCGCTCGTGTGAAAGGACCCTTAAAAAATACAATGAATTGTGTTATTATTGTATAAAGAACTGCATTGATTGTGTCTTTTATATCTGTCTACAGTCTAGCTTTAAAGTGTAAGTCCAGACAAAAACTAACTAACTCTAAACCTGCTATCTGCCACATTCTAAACCTAATCTATCTAGCCCTGTAAAGCAAAAATCGCTGTACTTACCTATTCTGCAGCTGATGCAGTCCAGTTTCCAGCGGCAGAAGCTGTGCGCAGGAGAGAACTGGCAATGGCTAGGAAATGTCTGGGAAGTGACATCACCCATAGACTTACTATGGGGCTTCCATTGTCGGCCGCCTCCCCACTGAAGCCGCCACTGACAGCTGCTGCTGGGACCGGACCAGATCGGCTGCAGAATAGGTAAGTATAGCGATTTTTGCTTTACAGGGTTAGATAGATTAGGTTTAGAATGTGGCATAGAGCAGGTTTAACGTTAGTTAGGTTTTGCCTGAACTTCCACTTTCATTTCGAAGAACTGTTCTTCAGAAACAGGACTGCTGAAGATCTGATCTGATGCTGATCAAATACTTGACCTCTGCTCTGAAAAATCCAGTTGCTTGGATGCCAGGCTGATCTTCATTACTTTCCCAGTCCCAGAACATGTATGCAGATCATGTTTTATGATTTCACTTGCTGCATGCTTGTTGCAGGTTAAGTATCAAAGTCCAAGACAGCCAAGCAACCTGTATTTTCAGAATTAGGTCAGCTTTCTTTAAACATAGATGGAAGTCCTTTATAACAACTCAATTGTATGTACACCAAACCTACAGACCCTATCTTGGTTGTAACCCGGAGACTGCCTCTACCTGATTCCCGGTGTGAATGGCCATGCTATGGGTACGCTTGGATGACAGAGTACAATGTAAAACAATTTTGGGAACAGATATTGATCCATAAAAAGTGTCTTAGATCTACATATCTTTCCTTCTTCTCTGTCTCCAAACAAAACAAAGGAAAAAGGGTTTCCCGTCACCCCTGAAACACAGTTACGTCCTGTTAAAAGGAAGAAAAGAGTATCCATTCCACAGACAGCGTGTCTGAGACATACAGCTGACTGAATGTGTCAGTTATGTTCCAAATGGGTTTTTGCAGGTCAAGGTTCTGTAGGCAGCAAGAGCACATACTATTTTTAGACAAGATAAGGTCATCAGGCCTATAGAGACAGTGAGGTCGACAGCAGAACTTATTGATCAGTCTCTGGAACTGGTACTCCAGAGACTTGTAGATTGAAACAAAAATTGCCCAGTCGTTTCCACAGTAGACACGCCAGCTAAAAGCATGAAGGTCTAAAGATCTTTTAAGAAATAAAATGATTAGTAAGGAGTAACAGTGTGGGGATTACTAGAGTTTATTTAACCGGATAAAAAGGAGAAAAGGTCACAAGATAGGAAAAAAATCAGCATGAAAGAACATTTCTTTAATATGAATAAACCATCTTTGTTTTTAATAAAATAAATATAACCTGATAGCTTGTTCCTAAATTGCAGATCTTTTTCACCCTGCTTGTCCAAAAATATGGTTATAATTTCTAGGTGTGACAGCTGCAATTTTTGCTCTTCCTTTATACTACAAGCTGCATTATTTTATCTGGACCTTTGAAAGTGTATTGAGAAAAAGACAATGGTTTGCTGGGACATTGTACAATTAATTTGTCAGTGCTGGCTTATATGTATCTAAGTGGTTTCAATCGTTTGGATTCTGCAGTAAAACTAATTTTTTTACCCAGACTCCGCTCAGGGTCTAGATGCCTATAACACCCATCTCCATCCAGACTCTGCTCAGGGTCTAGATGCCTATAACACCCATCTCCACCCAGACTCTGCTCAGGGTCTAGATGCCTATAACACCCATCTCCACCCAGACTCTGCTCAGGGTCTAGATGCCTATAACACCCATCTCCACCCAGACTCCGCTCAGGGTCTAGATGCCTATAACACCCATCTCCACCCAGACTCTGCTCAGGGTCTAGATGCCTATAACACCCATCTCCACCCAGACTCCGCTCAGGGTCTAGATGCCTATAACACCCATCTCCACCCAGACTTTGCTCAGGGTCTAGATACCTATAACACCCATCTCCACCCAGACTCCGCTCAGGGTCTAGATGCCTATAACACCCATCTCCACCCAGACTCCGCTCAGGGTCTAGATGCCTATAACACCCATCTCCACCCAGACTCCGCTCAGGGTCTAGATGCCTATAACACCCATCTCCACTCAGACTCTGCTCAGGGTCTAGATGCCTATAACACCCATCTCCACCCAGACTTTGCTCAGGGTCTAGATGTCTATAACACTTAACTCCACCCAGAATCTGCTCAGAGTTTAGATGCCTAGAATATTGACTCCACCCAGACTCTGCTCAGAGTCTAAATGCCTATAACACTGACTCCACACAGACTCTGCTTAGAATCTAGATGCCTATAACACTGACTCCACCCAGACTCTGCTCAGAGTCTAGATGCCTATAACACCAATGTCCACCCAGACTCTGCTCAGAGTCTAGATGCATATAACACTGACTCCACCCAGACTCTGCTCAGAGTCTAGATGCGTATAACACTGACTCCACCCAGACTCTGCTTAGAATCTAGATGCCTATAACACTGACTCCACCCAGACTCTGCTCAGAGTCTAGATGCCTATAACACCCATCTCCACCCAGACTCTGCTCAGGGTCTAGAGGCCTATAACACCCATCTCCACACAGACTTTGCTCAGAGTCTAGAGGCCTATAACACCCGACTCCACCCAGACTCTGCTCAGAGTCTAGATGTGTATAACACTGACTCCACCCAGACTGTGCTCAGAGTCTAGAGGCCTATAACACCTGACTCCACCCAGACTCTGCTCAGGGTCTAGGGGCCTTTAACAGCCATCTCCACCCAGACTCTGCTCAGCTTCTAGGGGCCTTTAACAGCCATCTCCACCCAGACTCTGCTCAGGGTCTACTGGCCTTTAGCATCCATCTTCACCCAGACTTTACTCAGGGTCTAGGGGCCTTTAGCACCCATCTTCAACCAAACCCTACTTAGGGTCTAGATGTCTTTAGCACCCATCTTAACCCAGACATTGCTCAGAGTCTAAGGGCCTTTAGCACCCATCTTTATCCAGACTTTTCTCAGTGTCTAGGGGCCTTTGGTACCCATATTTACCCAGACTTTGCTAGGGGTCTAGTGACCGTTAGCACCCATCTCCACCCAGACTCCGCTCAGGGTCTATGGGCCTTTATCACCCATCTCCACCCAGAATCTGCTAGGGGTTTAGGGGCCTTTAGCATCCTTCTTCACCCAGACTTTGCTCAGGGTCTAGGAGCATTTAGCACCCATTTTCACATAGACTCTGTTTAGCGTCTAGGGTCCTTTTGCAGAAAATTCCCACCTAACCCTATTGTCTCCCTTTTGAGCTGGCAAGATCGATTGAATCACCCATTGACTTTGGATCTCCATATTGTACATATACCACAGACATTACCACAATTGTTATCTAGAATGGCTGTTCAGATTACAGTAGACATATATTTGAGTCTTTGAAAGCAACCCTACTACCAAATAAAGATAACCATATACAAAAATCCATAGATTTCTCCATCCATGCTAAACAGCATGAATGGACAAATCTCCTACTGCCAACTATTGTATTCAGTATACCCAAATAGGGACAACAGCTGATTGGCTGTAGTCAATGTTCAGCTGACTTTTCCTGCCCGGCTCCTTCGATTTCCTAATCAAAGTTTGTTGAGCCAGGTGGTGTTGACGGGGCCACCCACTGCTTGAATTTCTGGCAATTCACAGGAATCGGCCAAAATGCGAGCTGCGTATGGCTTAACTCCTATACCTTAACTCCTCCATGGAAGCAAACGTACAAGCCTGTATCTTACTATGCAGGCTGTAGATACCCATTGTTTAACTTAATCAGTAGAGGGAACAATAGGCTTTTAATAAAAAAAGTAAACGCTGATGATCATATTTTCCTGGGAAAGGTCTAGTGAGGACAATACACATCCATGTCAAAATCATGGGCACCCTAAATCTCACACTGTGTATAAGGGCTCTTGGGAGATGTAGTTCTGGAGGGCGTACTTATGTCAACAGTAATTTCCCTAAGGGCTCTGCTGATCCCTCCTCTGAGCAGCTGCCCCTACAAGCCTAGTGAGAACTTTACAGTAAGAAAAGCTGTTTCTTGCTACAGGAACATAAAGTAAAAAAAAAAATCTAGGATGTGATCTAGAGAAGGGGAGAAAGGTTTGGGGATACATTTTGGTCATGCATATACAAATTCTTTAAGAAAGAGAAATAAGAAATGGCAGTCCATAGATCTCAGTATATCATTTATGTATTCATTTATAAGTCACAAATCTTGAACAAGTATGCAGATCGAATTCAAATTTGACCCTAATTTCACTTGCTGCATGCTTGTTCTGGGCCAGGGACTCAGAAGTTACTTTTAGATAGAGGTGAATAATGAACTCCCCCACAGTTAGGTCAACAGAGATTTCCTTTAATCCTGGCTTGTCTATGAGTGCCATTTGCAGGTAAAAACAGGCACTACAGCATTACACAATTTCTTGTAGCCAATATAAAAATCTTTAACAAGCAATAACTTAAGCTTTAAATACACAGATTTCATAATGCTTTAACTTGTACAGAGGCATCATTTCTTCCTCGATCACCTAAAATAACAGATTATGAGATAATCTGAGTCTGGAGGAATCCATGTTGTGTATATTTTTCAGATGGCCCCACATTCTCCAACATGATCACATGAGGGAATATTTCTCCTTATCTCATATCTTTGTGCATTGCAAGAGAACAGCAAAAAAAAACAACAAATCGCTTGAAAACGTGCAAACCGGCACCTGCCCCGATCGTCTCTCTACTCTTCCTTTATGAGTCCTCACTAGGTGATTCTTTGTTACTTCTGTCTCTCTCGTCTCTTATAAATATTTAATTGCCCAAAATTCAACCATTCTGTTTCAAGCTGCCGTATTGATTATGCATTTTGCCGACTGACCTGAGGCAATGTGTGCAGGCTTTTTCTCAAGCTGAAGGTTTTTCCACCAGCCAATGGAGGTGCGGACCCGTAAACATCTTTCACGCGCACGGAAAAAACAAAAGAATCTCCCGCAACAGCAAAAAATGTTTATCTTACTGAATCCTGACAAACATCATCTAATACAATATGTATGAAAAAAAATCACATTGAAATGTGACTTTTCTGAAGAGCGGATCCATAAATTGTCTTTGCCTTTCCAGTAGTCTAAGTAGTTGTATGTGTGTGTCTCTTTTCTGTTTTTTCTCTATATTTAAAATAACGTATTAAAAGTGTCTGAAAGAAGAACTGCTTATCCTGCCAATTGCAACTTTTTGATAGATGGATGTTAGATAGATAGATAGATAGATAGATAGATAGATAGATAGATAGATCACTTTTCTCCCATGGGCCCTACTATAGTCATTATACTATTTAAAGAGGAACTTCACCCTGGCGAAATTCCCCTTCCGCTGCTCCTCTTCTGTACCACCATCTTAAAATATCCCACACATGTGCAGATGTGCCACAGGTTTCTGCCAGGTATTTGAAACCTGGCAAGGACCTGCGGAATGTCTGCGGGAGACCTCTACCATTTGTGCACTTGGAATACCTCACGAGTGTGCTGCAGAGGTCTAGTTTCTAAATACCTGGCAAAGATCAGTCTGCGACTGAGGGGATCTCGCAGTGCACATATGCCCCTCCTGGGACTGCCAAGGAGGCAGCAGGGACCCTCTGTCATTCTCGCCTAGGTGAGGAAGCAGGAAATGTTGGGCTGCAAAACAAAAAAGGTACAAAAACGTTTCTGAATAATGTGGTAACGTTTCCAAATGAATAAGGGCTCGTTCACACTAGTGGTTGAGGGGTGGTACGCCCCACTTTTACCACCTCTGAACCGCTAACCCCCTTTAGCTGCAGAAGCAGTGGCCAGGGATATACACATGCTGTGGCTATGATGCTGTGCTTCACAGCAGTCGCAGGAAATACACAACCCCCTGTCAATTTTGGAAGGCTCTTCAAGTGAATGGGTCTGCTCTCCAAGCGTGCAATGCGCAAGGTGGTACCGTGCTAGTGCAGTGATCAAAGGGTTAAAGCAGGCAGCGAGGAGGCGATACAACTCTGTCTCTCCTCACTTCCTGTGAACAGAACTAAGGCAGTAGAGACCGTTCATTACACAAAGTGAATGTTCACTTGGAAACACTATTTTGAATATGCCATCTTTTACAATGGATATTAAAAGAAAAAAAATATATGATTTTTGCTTAAATATACACTATATATCCAAAATTATTGGAACTCCTTCCTTTACACACACATGAACTTTAATGGCATCCCAGTCTTAGTCCGTAGGGTTCAATACTGAGTTGGCCCATTCTTTGCAGCTATAACAGCTTCAACTCTTCTGGGAAGGCTGTCCACAATGTTTAGGAGTGTGTCTAAGGGAATGTTTGACCATTCTTCCAGAACGGCATTTGTGAGGTCAGAAGTTGGACGAGAAGGCCTGGCTCACAGTCTCCACTCTAATTCATCCCAAAGGTGTTCTATTGGGTTGAAGTCAGGACTCTGCAGGCCAGTCAAGTTCCTTCACCCCAAACTTGCTCATCCATATCTTTATGGACCTTGCTTTGTGTATTAGTCCAAATCATTTGGTGCAGAGGGGATTATGGTGTGGGGTTAGTTTTCAGGGGTTGGGTTTGGCCCCTTAGTTCCAGTGAAGGGGACTCTTTAGGCATCAGCATACCAAGACATGTTGGACAATTTCATGCTCCCAACTTTGTGGAAACAGTTTGGGGATGGCCCCTTCCTCTTCCAACGTGATTGCGCACCAGTGAACAAGGCAAGTTCCATAAAGACATGGATGAGTGAGTTTGGGGTGGAGGAACTTGACTGGCCTGCACAGAAACCTGACCTCAACCTGGTAGAACACCTTTGGGATGAATTAGAGAGGAGAATGCGAGCCAGGCCTTCTCATCCAACATCAGCGCCTGACCTCACAAATGTACTTCTGTAAGAATGGTCAAACATTCCCATAGACACACTCCTAAATCTTGTGGACAGCCTTCCCAGAAGAGTTGAAGCTGTTTTAGCTGCAAAGGTTGGGCCAACTCAATATTGAACCCTACAGACTGAGAATGGGATGCCATTAAAGTTCGTGTGCGTGTAAAGGCCAGGCATCACAATACTTTTGGTAATATAGTGTATATAGCGGTGAACGCAGCTTAATTTGTCTTGGACTTACAGATTAAGGTAAGGCGCAGTTCACCTCAATCATTCAATCGTGTGCAAGCAAAAATCCTTATTCACTAAGCCAAGTAAACATTACTGTTGGATAGTTCAAATTTTCTACTCCTTGACAAATCAATCCCATTGTCAACATGTCACCACATGGACATTGGGAGCTTCTGCCCAGTTTTCCTGCACGTGCAAAATGTAGGACTAAAGTGCCTTATCTCCTCTACGTCCCTCAACAGGTAATTGGGGGAGGCCCAACACTTCATAATGTGTGGCTTATGGATCTTTTCCTTTGTCATTGGGGGAGTCCTAACACTGTTTTCTAGCCTCACAGTCCAATGCTGGAACCACAACAGCTCTATCAGCTGCATGACACTTCACACTCGGTTATTACAGTGGCAGATGTTTACCTTCTCAGTCGCAGAACAGTGGCGGTGTGTTGTTTGTAGTGTTTTTAGAGAGCTTTATGTATTTGCAGAGGTGTTTGCTTTTGTCTATATTACCAGATCACAAGGAGAGGTGCACTTCTTTATACTTCTTTATACTCCTTACAACAGCAGCTGCCTGGATGTAAATATATCTCACACACAGTATGTGACTATATAGCAAGAGTTAGAGAGGCTCATCGGATACCTGTTCTAATTTGGCTGGATTCTGATCTGAGTACCCAGGCTACCCCACAGATACTGGGTAAGGCCCATGACCCGACATACAGCGTGCAGCAGGCTATTACATTGTTAAACTTCTTTATGACTGCAATGCAATGCAGTCAGGTTGCATATACAGGAATAGACAGCTTTCTCTCCTTGCTATGTTCTCTAGCCAAGGGTTAGGCAGGCCATACGGGTTGCAGGAAAGAGAATATCTTGATTCCCCCTTCAACACAGTCCCTCCCATGGAGCTATTGTGTTCTTCTGAATGGGGGCGAGAAGCTGTCCCTGCCAGGAGAACACAGTGATTATTAACCGCTGGCAATAATTGCATGTAACAGTCCAACATGCTGGCTGTACCCAAGTCGATTGCTGGATAGACTTGGGTATGATCAGCCTGCCCATAGAAGGTTTGAATTTCGGCCGGTCCATGCTGAACCTATCTATGGCCGGCTTTAAAATACCCTGTGCTGGCAGCTTGCTGGAGAGTCAGACCACAGCTTTCACACACAACACAGTGGTCAGAATGTCTGATGTGCTTCCCTTCACAGTGCTCCAATTAACAGCAGTGCACGAAGAGCTGGTGATTGGTGCAGTCAGAAGAAGGGTGTGTCAAACCGCTGGAGACCCAGGTTGCTGTATTGTGTGTGGGATCAGCAGTCTGACTCTCCTGCATGCTGCCAGCACAGGGTATTTTAAAGTGGATGTAAAGGCTGAAGGTTTCTATTTTCATTGTATGCATGAAGGAAAAAAAAACCCTTCCATTTGCAGCATTCCCTAATACTTACCTAAGCCTGATCCCGATCCAGCCATGTGCATGGGACCCGAGGCTCTCCCAGGTCTCTCCCTCCTAATTGGCTAAGATGCAGTAGCTCCTGTTGCTGTCATTCACAGCCAGTGAGGTGGGAGCTGGAGGCGGGGGTGTCTTTTAGATGCAGAGAGCCGGCTCGGAAACGAGCACGCACGAGTGCCCCCAAAGCAAGCAACTTGCTATGGGGGCACTCGGCAAGGGGAGTGGAGTGGCTTTATGAATTGCTGGCAACTTTCATTGGCTAGGCCAATATGACATCACTCTCATGCATGCAAATTTCTACAGTGTACAGGTGCAGACAGGCAGGTAGGTAACCTTAATGCAGAAAAGACAATGCAGGTCTCTTCTGATTTAAAAATCCAGTCTGTTCAGGCATTCTTATTTTTTACTCATCATTCCACTTTAAGCAGTCTTGATTGACTGGATAGAGAATGATCTAACTCCCCTGAATGGCCACATGAGTTTATTCATTCTGGCACTAAAGCGTGCGGAGAATGCACCCTGCATGTGCAGCTCAGTGTCAGATTTAAAGTTTGCAAACAGGAAGGTAAGCTTAGGAGCCAGTCTACTCGCATTGTTCATTTTAAGATGCCTTAGATGCTGTGTATTCACGTAGTCTCTCATAGTCCTGATGAATCCATTAAGGGCAGAGTGAAAAAATCTTTCTTATGCTTCTGAATAGAGTTTCATTTTAGCCTATGGAAGTCATTTTTGCAGTGCATAGAGCAACTCCTGAATGCAGTTCTGTGAAAGAGAATACCAGTTTGTCCCTCAGGAAAAGTCGTTTACCATAAAAGCCAGCTATGGAAGCAGAATAAGGAGCAATATAGAGTAAAGTTTCAATTCACTGATGCTTGCAATCAGTTTGAGAATAGAGAGTTTTCATCCTAATCAATGCACTACCTGCCTGTGTATGACATAGGAGATAAATAAATATGTAGCCTTCTAAGAATTCTAGCTGCATAGGTGTGCGCACAGGGTATGCCGGATGTGCCTGGGCACACCCTAATCACCCCGCGCAGTGCCGATTCTCCCTTCTTCCTTTCTTCCCCCTCTCCTCTCAGGAGCGGAGAAGGGGCTGGTAAATATTTAATTAACCAGCAGTGGCGGCCCGTCCATAGGGGAGGCACAGGCACCGCCCCCACTATCCATGCGTCCGGCCCCATAATCTGCATGCAAAGTGCCAGGTGCATGGATTTCCCTGTTTTTTTTTTAAGCACATGATTAAAGCCTGGGGCTTTAATTGGCTTCAAAAAATTGTGGGCTCTGGGCGCAGAGTACTGTGCCCCAAGCCCACCCACTTGTGTGACAATAGCAAATTAATATTTGCTATTGTCTTCCTGATTCTCCTCCTGGCCAATCAGGAAGCAGTTCCTGAGACCCGATTGGCCAGGGAGTCACAGCTGGTCTGTGCTTGACTGAGCTGTCTGTGCCCCCTTTAGGGAGATTCCCCCTCTCTATTTGCTCTGTTTACAATTATCATTAAAAATGAAAGTAAAAGAAAATCCCAAATTTTGGGTGTCCCAAGAAAAGTAATAGAGGGGAAACCTTCCAATGGTGACCAAGGGGTTTGCTTAATTTGCAGGGATTTCCTTTCACTTCCTGTTTAGGCTATGGGACAGGAAGTGAAGATACATCTCCCCAATGGGACTAAGAGGGAAAAAATAAACCTTACAGGCATCATAACCCCTCCTTCTCTATCCAAAATGAAAAGAAAAGCGTTACCTATATTTCTACTTTAAGCTCACAGAAGTGAATGAAGAGTGACTGTCACTGGCAGTCTTGTCAACGATATAAAACGCTGCTGAATTTTTTTTTCTAATCAGGAAAAAATGTATTGAAGAATAAAGGCGTTGAGCCAGAATGAATAGCATAGCATTACAGTGTTCAATATGAAGGGAATACATTGCTCAGATGTCCAACTTTAGACCAAAGTATGGTGAAATGTAATCACTGAGCAACTAAAAATTGCTTAAAAATTAGACAGTTATGCTAATTTCCATAGAAATCTATAATTATGAATTTCTTAGTGAGAAAGTGTATAAAAAAGGAATCACTGCGAATAAATCACCCGTCTGACATCAGCAATTTTCTGACATTTTTTTTGTTCAACCTGCTGGTAAACTAAAAAAAAAAAAAAATGAAGAGATTCTTCCATGGAGGATGGATGAATCTCTTGCTGCGGCTATAGTATGTTGGCAGCCGCTGCTGCTGGTGGTCAAAGTACCCACAGAGTGCCTGCCTCTGATTGGCCAGCTCTTTCTTTTTTCTTTCACAATGCCTGGTTCCTTTAGTATCTCAATAGGATAAGAGGGTGCCGACAGGTCCACCCACAGAGAAAATTTTTGCTAGTTCATCATGAAGTGGCAGAAATTCACTCTGTGTATGGCCTGCTTTAAAGTGGAATGATTTAAATGCTGTTTAGACTACATATTTTACATTTTTCAGTCTGCATTTTTCCCCTGGCTAGTGTTCCTTCACTGACCTTCAGGTGTCATTCTTCAATCTACAGTGCACTAAATCATAAGCCCTGCTTCCCGAATATATTCTAGAGCAGGGGTCTCCAAACTTTCTAAACAAAAGGTCAGTTTTCTGTCCTTCAAACTTTAGGGGGGCCGGACTGTGGCCATTGGGAGAAGAAAATGTCCTGGCTTCAGTGGGATTAAACAATGGCTCATCATTGGTATTAGGGGGTGTAATAGGTCCCCAATTTTTGGTAATGAGGGAAGGAATAGTGCCCCATCATTGGTGTCAGTGAGAAGAATAGTGCCCCATCATTGGTGTCAGTGAGAATAGTGCCCCATCATTGGTGTCAGTGAGAAGAATAGTGCCCCATCATTGGTGTCAGTGAGAAGAATAGTGCCCCATCATTGGTGTCAGTTGGAGAAATAGTGCCCCATTGTTGGTAATAATGCAAGGAATAGTGCCCCATTGTTGGTATTAATAGGATGAATAGTGCTCCATTGTTGGTATTAATAGGATGAATAGTGCCCCATCGTTGCTATTAATAGGTGGAATAGTGCCCATCGTTGGTATTAATAGGAGGAATAGTGCCCCATCGTTGGTATTAATAGGAGGAATAGTGCCCCATCGTTGGTAGTAATAGGAGGAATAGTGCCCCATAGTTGGTATTAATAGGAGGAATAGTGCCCCCTCATTGGTATTAATAGGAGGAATAGTGCCCCATCGTTGGTGTTAATGGAAGAAATAGTGCCCCATCATTGGTATTAATAGGAGGAATAGTGCCCCATCATTGGTGTCAGTGGGAGTAATAGCGCCTCATCATTGGTATTAATGGAAGGAATAGTGCCCCATCATTGGTATTAATGGAAGGAATAGTGCCCCATCTTTGGTATTAATGGAAGGAAAAGTGCCCCATCATTAATATTAATGGAAGGAATAGTGCCTCATAGTTAGTATGAATGGAAGAAATAGTGCCCCATTGTTGGTATTAATGGAAGGAATAGTGCCCCATCGTTAGTATGAATGGAAGGAATAGTGCCCCAATGTTGGTATTAATGAAAGGAGTAGTGCCCCATCTTTGGTATTAATGGGAGGAATAGTGCCCCATCGTTGGTATTAATGAAAGGAGTATTGCCCCATCTTTGGTATTAATGGGAGGAATAGTGCCCCATCGTTGGTATTAATGAAAGGAGTAGTGCCCCATCTTTGGTATTAATGGGAGTAATAGTGCACCATCGTTGGTATTAATGGAAAGAATAGTGCCCCATTGTTGATAGTAATGGAAGCATTAGTGCCCCATTGTTGATATTAATGAAAGGAGTAGTGCCCCCATCTTTGGTATTAATGGGAGGAATAGTCACCCCATCGTTGGTATTAATGGGAGGAATAGCACACCATAGTTAGTGTCAATGAGAGGACTAGTGCCTAAATGTCAGTGGCAGGATCTATGCCCCACTGTTGCTGACAGTGGTGGGGGATATTGCCCCAAGGGCCGGATAAAAGCAAGCAAAGGGCCACATTCGGCCCCCAGACCACAGTGTGGAGACCACTGTTCCAAAGCACTGAAGGGGGACTTTTCCCTTTTAAGGAACAGGTCATGTATGAACTTCTTACCTGTAAAATGGCAATCTAAACCAATGTAACTTTTAAAATATTACTGTGAAAAAGCAATTACTAAGATATATGAGCAGGCATAATTGCTAAGTGACAACCGTCAGAGTAATTTGTTAGCCACGGTACTAAGAATTGCGGGTTTAACTTCTGCATCGTTAACTGTTCCACATTTTATCCAAAGCTTAAAAAGATGACCACTTTGATGCTTTGTATTTTTTTTTTTTTAAAGAGATGGTTAAAGTGGTATTAAACCCAAAAGCAAACATTTATTATATTGCAGCATACCAATCATTAGATGTGATGGCTGTATTCGTTTTACGGTACTTTTTTTGGGCTTCCTTTCTTTTATTTTCACCTTGTGATCCTGCCAGTGAGTCTGTTATTTTTCAACAGAACAAAATCTACTGCAGATGTTGCAGTTATAGGGTTGAGACAAACAATTTACTACTGACAGAGGTGCTTACAATGATCAGCTTTACTTATTTATGGAAAACCTTTATCCGAAGAGGAGAAAACGGTTTTGCCGTAACTGCGTATACGTTTTTAGCTGTAGTTCAGCTTCAATCTAAATCTAATAGTCCATCTAACACTCCCTTCCCCCAGACTGACAATGCTGTTGTCTAAAGCTGCCCTCTGTGCTCCTTTATCCAGAGTGGGGGCACTCTAAGACCGCTTTCACGCTGAGGCAGTTTTCAGGTGTTTTAGCGCTAGAAATAGCGCCTGTAAAGTGCCTGAAAAGTGCCTTTCGTGCCACCCAAGTGTGAAAGCCTGAGTGTTTTCACACTAGGGCGGTGCGCTGTGGGATGTTAGGGAAAGTCCTGCAAGCAGCATCTTTGGGGCGGGTTGGGAGCGCGGTATACAGTGCACCCAAAACACCCCTGCCCATTGAAGTGGATCGGTAGTGCTTCAGAAGCGCCGCAACACTGCAGCTTTTAACCCCTTCTTAACCCCTCCTTGGGGGTTAAAAGTGCCCCACTAGCTCCCAAAAAGCGACGCTTAAACAGCGGTAAAGCAAGCGGCGCTTTACCACTAACACATGGGCGGCCCCAGTGTGAAAGGGCTCTAATACAGGAGGTATGTTACTGGACAGGTAAACAGAGGGGGGAAAGCCTAAAAAAGAAAACGAATACAGCCACCCCATCTAATGATGGGTAAGCTGCAATATGGATTTAATATCACTTTAAGGTTTTTAATAACCTTTTGTGGAGGAATTCAAATATTATCTACTCCCCTTCCACCTTATTATGTTATAGCTGAGTAGGGAATAAAACATTAAAGTCATATCCCATAGTACCATGTTATCTATTATGCTGTTTGTAAGCTGTGCTATCCATCAACATTTTGTAGTGGTGAAATAGGCACAGGAACATCATTTCTGAGGGTGTCAGGTTCTATTATTCATATTAGCCTTTTCTAATTGCCAGGAAAGTAAACAGAAAAAAATACACTGGTTATAATATAGTGATCAACACTCATTATAAAACAGCATGGGGTTTCTTAAAGCTCAAATCCAAGAAAAGCTGAAATTATCCCTTGCAGTGGGGCTGCATGCACATTGCAAGTGTCAATTATTCGATTTGTCTAGAGGAGAGGAGAAACACTTTTACTTACCCGATCCTCCGCTTCCTGACAGATGGAGCTCCCCCGCACCCCAGTGGTGAACTGTCCCTTGGCATCATCACGTCCACTGCAGGGCTATGAACCCTGCTTTGGTCTTGATGACATCAGGACCCTAGAATGGTGGAGCATGGGAAAGAAGAGGCTTTGAGGACCAGTCTAGCTGAGGGGAGGATTGGAGGATCAGGTAAATCTTTTTTTTTTTCCCCTAGACCAGTGATGGCGAACCTTGGCGCCCCAGATGTCGTAGAACTACATTTCCCACGATGCTCATGAACTCTGCACTGTAGTTGAGCATCATGGGAAATATAGTTCCAAAAGATCTAGGGTGCCAAGGTTCGCCATCACTGCCCTAGATCAAACAAACAATTAACCCTTGCTGTGCAGCCCCACTGCAAGGGGTACATTTTGGTTGCTTAGTGTTGGGCTTTAGCTAGATCAGAGTTCTTCCTTAAAGCTGTCTTCCACTCTCGTCTCTTTTCATTGTTTTCCTAAGTGGTGTATTAGTGTTTTGTTACCATTTAATTATAATGAGAACATGGGAAAACGTAGCTATATGTTAATTATTCAGGGGATTCACGTGGGAAAGCAAGGAAACGGAAACCTGAGAAAATGAAAATATTGTACAGGAATAACACCATTGTTTATTGTGATGAGTACCTGAAAGAGCATAAAGTACTTCATACTTCATACTGAAAGTCTCACTATACTCTATAAACGCGTAAAGCTGGCCACGCAAAGACAGATCTTTTGTTGGTTGTGAAATGATTTCTGATAATTGTATCTTAAGAAAAGGTAAGAATCTGTAGAGGTAGATGCTATTTTTACTTTCCGGCTAATTTTTTTTCTTTTACTTTTTTAAGCACTACTCAAGCACAATCACATTGAAAGGGTTGTCCCAGTGATGGAAGATTCATTCTATAGACCCCACAGCATCTGGTGTTGACATATTGAAGGATATGCTATTGTGATACTAGGAAGACGGCACCTGTAGCACTGAGTCTAGTGGTGCCTATGCTTGCTACTGACCTATTCATAACCATACCTCCCAAATGTCCCTGATTTTGAGGGACTGTCCCTGATTTCGAGGGGCTGTCGCTGATTTCGGGGGACTTTCCCTGATTTCGAGGGACTGTCCCTGATTTGTAACAAAGTCCCTCTGTCCCTCTTTCCTCCTCATTTGTCCCTCATTTTGGTCTGATCTATATATCTGTATATAAGATACACTACTTATCTATCAAAAAGTGTTTCCCAGTGCTAAACCTTTCAACCAATTTCTAAATTGCTGCATTTGTAAATCCCTAAAGAAGTTGTAGTGATAAAAAAGCGCTTGTGGGTTTAACCAAACATTATTTTTTGTACAATTCCCCTTTAAGGGGGCAGGGTTGTGTCCTAACCTACCCTGTATTACTAGTTGATTCACAATAAATCATCATTTTTCAAGCATCTGACTACGCTGTGCCGCCATTCTTTACTTTTCCTACATCCTATGCCTACTTACTTTTGCTAATAGGTGTCCCTCATTTCCATTTCAGAAAGTTGGGAGGTATGCCATAACTTATGCTCATACTGTACTATACAACTTTTAGCTATAGATAGACTTATAAAAACTAATGGCACCTGTACATACAGTATGGAAAACCTTGAGAATAGAAAAGAAGGTGCTCAGGTGTGGTAGGTGGGAATTGGTCAGGGTCCATTCTATTTTACCATCAACCAATACCAGCAGCTATCTGAGTCTATCAGTGAATCATTTCCTATCTATAACTGTTATGTTTACAAACTTCAGAGCATTCCATGGTAGCCAAGACTCAAAAGGGACAATCCACCACCACCGGTTTACATATTGGAGGATACGCCATTGCGATAGCAAAAAGGTAGTGCCTGTAGCACTGAGTGTAGTGGTAGCTTTGCTTGCTACTGACCTATCCATAATTGAAGCATATATTGTACTATACAAACTTTAGCTATAGAAAGACTTATAACAATCAACATAACCTGCATACACAGTATGGAAAGCATTGGGACTACAAAAGAAACTCTACCAGTAAATCATTTCCTGTTCTTAACTGTTACTTTCCAAACTTCACATTATTCAGTGATAGCCACAACTCATAAAGGGCAATCCATCACCACCAGTTGACATATTGGAAGATACGCTATTGCTATACCAGAAAGATAGTGTAGGGGTAGCTATGCCTGCTGCTAACCTATCCATAACTGAAGCATACAAACTTCAGCTATAGAAAGACTTAAAACAAGCAACACTACCTGCACATATACAGTAGTAGTATACGGAAAGCATTGGGATTACAAAAGAGGCTTGTCTGGTGTGGTCGTGGGAATTGATTAGGCTTCATTCTCTTCTTTATCATCAACCATTACCAGCAGCTAAGTCTACCAGTGAATCATTTCCTATCCTTAACTGTTACATTTCCAAACTGCACAGCATTCAGTGGTAGCCAAAACTCATAAAGGGCAATCGACCACAACCAATTGACATACTGCAGAGTACGCTATTGTGATACCAGAAAGATCGTGCCTGTACCACTCAGTGTAATGGTAGCTAAGCCTGCTACTGACCTATCCATAACTGAAGCATGCATTATGCTATACAGGCTTCAGCTATAGAGAGATGTACAACCTGTATATACACTATACAAAGCATTGGTACTACAAAAGAAGCTCCTCAAGAGTGGCAGGTGGGAATTGTTCAGGGTCCATTTGCTTCTTTACCATACAGACCATTAACATTGGCACTTGATTTACTAAAACTGAAGATTGCAAAATCTGGTGCAATTGTGCATGGTAGCCAATCAGCTTTTAACTTCAGCTTGTTCAGTTAAGCCTTGACAAAAAAAACTGGATTCGTTTCTATGCAGAGCTGCACCAGATTTTGCACTCTCCAGTTCAGTAAATCAACCCTTTTGAGTCAATGGCTCAATCCCTAGTCATTAATGTTCTATTTCCACACTTCAGAGCACTCAGTGGAAGCCAAAACTCATAAAGGGCAATCCACCTCATTTGCCAGCGCATTTACCGTTATAATCCTAGGATCAATTTATAGTTGGTGGCAGACATTGGCGAAAAACCCTTTTCAGGTGGCGTATTGTACTTGTCAATTTTCATTATTGCTTTATCTGTCTGTAAAACATTTGAATGCAGTATTGTATTGTTTTAAAAGAGTATACTTCCTAGCATACTGGCAATTTTCCTAGGCCCACACTATAGTTTCCCATCACTGGATGTTGCCCATGCCTTATCCATAATACACAACTCAGTTGCTGCATGCATCAACCTTAGCTGCCTTGGTTTGGTCATCACAGTGAGAGGAAAATTGGGGGAAAATGAAAATGTCTGAATTGGTGAACTATAATTTGAATGAATCCCAAGGTCGTGTTGACCTTAGTTTAAAATGTTTTTTTAAGGAAGGGGAAATAGATCACCAACCTGGGCTTACACACCTTGGCAGAATATCTTTCTCTGTGAAAATATTATAGCACTAGAGAAAAACGCACCCAGGGACTTAAACCGCGTGCAAAGCGTAGTCAGTCACTCGGAAAAAAGGTCTGCCTGCACCACCATTTACATTTTGAAAAGTGCACAATTAATTACTGCAGATCTTCTCTCATGTATCTCATGCTGAATTGCCAAAATTGGTCTGCGAAATAAAAATGTATGGAGTAATTAAATGGATATTTATAATTAGAACTTAATAATTTGCATCAGGGACAAACGAGCTCTGATTTCAATCTGCGGTGCATTTAAATTAGCCTGAAGATAGTGTAATTTGATGTTTTATAGTCGCCGTCTCCGATTACGGAACAATAGTGGCTACGGAGCTGGCGTGTTTGTGTCAGGGATAAGCCGAGGAAGCTGCAATGAAAATGTTTGACAACGCAAGAGCCGCCATAAATTACATGGCAACTGTGTAAAAGCCATGATGGAACAAGTAAAAGGGCTGACCCATAACACATTTGATTCATCGCGGTACACAGCTTTCCCGCGCCAGACGTAGGCCCCGGCAAGTGCACAGCACAACTACTTAGCACGCAGAGCACTGTAAATTATCACTACTCAACAGCATTGATTTTTAGTCAACATTTCAATCAGTTTGAAGTAAAAATAATACACAACTCATTCAACAGCCTATTAACCAGTCAGACACAGGTCTGCGGCATTTTAAAGGTGATTTAACTCAAAAATCGAGAGATATCTATCACACACTTGATTAGCCAACTAAACAAAAACACAGTAATGACATGTTTTTTTCCAATTTTCATTTTATCACTTGTGAGAAATATGTTTTTTCCTCTGCTGTATCTTTTTTGTATTCTTTTTTTTTTTTTAAGGACTGAATTCATGACATTATAGATTTCTGAAATGCCAGCAAAATTATAGGCAGCACAAATGATTTTCAGAACAGTGAAATATTACTAGTTTTGTGTACTTGATATTTTAAGAAGATTGGGCAAAATATACTGTTTAGGAAAATATTTGACAGTAATGATGATTATATTTAGTTACTGTGGTTTTTTTTATATGGCTACCAGTGGCATGTGATTTATGAATGTGTTATATGCTATATATTTATTCTCATATTTCAAGTACATGTAAAATCTCACATAATCTTTAACATGTTAATGCAAATACAAAGGTTACTTTAAATCTTTACATCTGCAGCTTTCATTAAAACAATACCCTAGTATGGAAGGTTCTTGTTCAGGCATTTTCTGGTATAGGGTGACCACACTGTCCCTGTCTCTCAACCGTGCTCCTGTGTTGTCACTTTGTCAAGCAGGCTTCCAATGGAGCAGGGTTTCTCAACCAGGGTTCCGTGGAACCCTAGGGTTCCTCCAGAGGTTGCTAGGGGTTCCTTGAGCAATGGTCAATTTCTATCTCTCAGATAAATTCCCAATGAGATCATTGATCTTTTTAGCTATCTGTAATGGGGTAATTATTCCCAATAACCACAAGTATAAGGAGCATTCTTCCCATTGACCATCACACTAATGTATCATGAGTTGTAGATTTTTAATTATTAGCAAGGGTTCCTCGAGACCGGAGAATTATTTCAAGGGTTCCTCGGTGTTGAAAAGTTTGAGAAAGGCTGCAATGGAGACTACAAGCGGTTGTTGTCACCATTAGGAAGCCCATCTTGAGAAATGGCATGCAGCCATCATTGGAGTGTATGCAGACAGGACATGATTGCAAAGAGGCTGCTGGAAATCAGCAACAATTGCAGGGATAAAAAAAGGTCAAAACAAGCATTTTATTAAAACGAATTGAGTGTCATTCATTTCAGTTTAGGTTTACTACTTTAACTTAGTGTTTCTTAACTCCAGTCCTCAAGGTGCACCAACAGGTCATGTTTTCAGGATTTCCCTCAGATGAAACGGCTGTGGTAATTACTAAGTCAGTGAAACTGATCAAATCGCCTGTGCAAAATAATGGAAATCCTGAAAACTTGACCTGTTAGTGCACCTTGAGGACTGGAGTTGAGAAATACTGCTTTAACTACACGCTTATTGGATTCCCAATGCTTGCCTCTATCTAGAACAGCTTTTCTCAACCCTTTCACCCCAGAGGAACCTTTGAAATAATTTCCAGGTCTTGGGGAACCCCTGCCAAAATTAACTTTTCAGGGGTCAGTGGGAGTAATGCCATTTACATTGGCGGTCAGTAGGAAGAAATACATTCTTACTGTGGTGAATGCCACAGGCAGCTAAATGTACATTGGTGTCATACCACTGGTTCTGCCAAGTGCTGTTTGACATGGAACCATGAAGGCACCATAAGATGGGAGGTCAATCAGCCACATCTCAGGGAACCCCTTACAACCTCTGAAGGAACCCTAGGGTTCCACGGACCCTGGTTGAGCATCCCTGATCTAGAAGCTTAGCTAAAAAAGATACAGGATCCTAGTAAGAAAAAAATAAAGAGAGGCCTCATTCACATCCCGTAACTATGACTGTCTGCTTGGGCTGAACATTTAATACGCTTGCTTAAAAAGGGATAGAGAAATAATTTCTATTCAGTACAAAAATTTAAAGTGAATTCACATTTATTAAATAACTTGAATTTCCCATTCCCATAGATCCATTGCCACATAATGATGCTTTTTCACTACGTTGACCTTAAAGTTGGCCACTAACAGTAAAAGGCATCTGGAAGTACAAGTATGTCCAAACCTCCCAAAGGGGTCCCTAGACAAGAACAGTCTCCTTGGCTTATCAGGAGTAAAACAATCGTGATAAGACAAGGTTTTTAAATGTGTCCAGTCCCTATTCTCCTCTAGAAGCCCTTGGTCATTAGTGTCCATAGGTGTCTTAAGCTGGTTATATATGAATCAAAATTCAGCTTGGACTGACCAGATTTCAATCCATGTATGGCCATTCCCATTGAAGAGCATTCAATCTAGTGATCAACTGTTCTTGAACGGACTTGTTAGAAAATTTTCTTTGAATCAACACCTGCAGCCAATTGGCTGCAGCACTTATCAGTGTAAACTGACAGCGGAGGAGTACCATTATCCAAATGCAATAAGACAGTGGGGAGGATTCCTCCATCCACCTTGCTTGTGCTGATGGGGGGATCTGTTCAGTTTAACCCATGTATGGCACAGTTTATAGACATTAGGCGGTCTTCTGGCTGGAAAAAAAAGGTCAAAACAAGCTAGGTTGATACGCTATTATGTCTGTGAACACCTAAACATATCTCAGTGGCTAATGGCTTCATGAGACCTCTTCAGTGATTTCCTCTTCCCCAATGAAGGGATAATTGCCAGTATCACAATTGTGGTACATTTGAAGAGGCTTTCTGTGACCTGCAGTCTGAGTGAGAGTAATCAAACGTCTCCTAATATACAGGAATGTTCCCATTATATGTGATGGTATCATATTAAAATTGAAGTAGAAAAAATGTATAGGAATACTTCTGCCTTTGGCAGCTGTCATGACATGTGGTTCTAAACCAGTGGTTCTCAACTCCTGTCCTCGGGACCCACTAACAGGCCAAGTTTGCAGGACAACTGAAATGCATCACAGGTGATATCATTTTGCTGCTCAGTGATTGCGGTATTCTAGTCTGCATCTCCCCAAGGTAATACTTAAAATCTGGCCTGTTGGTGGGTCCTGAGGACAGGAGTTGAGAACCACTGTTCTAAACCTTACTGAGACCAGGGTATGCTAAATTAATTTTTTTTTCAGCCTACTTGGTAAGTGAGTTGGGAATTTTTGCTTGTTTTTGATGTGTGTTGCCCTTCCATGTGCTCCTTGCAGTAAAGGCTAGTTATAGGTTGGGGTAGTTGCCATTTGTTTGTACATTTGGTAAACTCTACCAAGACCTTCCCTACATTAAGTAAGTGTATGCTCACATAATAATTGTATAGGAATGCAAAATATATATTGATATGCTGGAGGGCTTTGGATGGGGCTGGGTGTCACTATGGAGGAATGAGGGTTCTAGAGGGGGTTACGGGACTCTGCAGCAGACTTGGTGGGGATGCAGGGACTGGGGGTTTTCCAAGAAGCTGGGGCTTTGCAGGGACACTGTAGGAGACTGGAGGGCACTGCTTGGGCTATGAGGAACTGTGGGAGGTACTGTGGAACACTGTTAGAGGTTGGGGCATTATGGGGGGTGGAGGTTCTGCAGCAGGCTGTAGGACAATGTAGCAGGCTGGTGGCACTGTGGAAGGTTGAGTCACACTGTGGGCAATTATGGGAGATTGGAAGCATTATGGGGGCTCGGAGGCACTGTAGTAGGTTAGGGGATCTGCAGCTGGCTGGAGGCCCAAGAGGAGGGAGGCCTGGAACTTGAAAACCACTGATGTAGATGGTTATATTTTTTCAACAACAAGGGGGGTCCCAGTTCAAATTTTCCTTGAAAAACAGGTCCCATTCATCATACAGATTTATGAAAATAGTCCTACGGCACAGACCACTTGGTTAGATTGTTTATTTTTTACAGTAATATGCTCCTTACTGCAGCTTTGCCTAGTCAGGCCTTGATCTAGGTTAGCTCAGTTACAATTCAGGCAGAAGCTGCTATCAGTTTTGGGGCACAGCCAGACTCTGATGTGTGATTATACTACATGCAGTTGCACTACCATTTACCGAGAAGACATTAACAACTGATCAGACACTATACTAGTAACTGATGACTGCTTACTTTCACTTGAGAGTCACTAGGACTTGTCACAGTTTTTATCACCATCAAAATTAATTTGTACTTTGTCTCTCTTTAGCTGTTATTTTCTTTTTTTTTTTTTTTTTCCAAAGCAGCAGTACAAGGACGATAAAATTCATAGGAAAGTGCCTTGTCTATAGACATCCACAAATATATGGCTCGCATTTCTGAGGTCTAAGGTTATGGAGCTCCCAGTTCTTGCTAAAAGCTAATAATGCAGATAAACTTTCTGCCCGCCATGAATAAAAGATGATGTGCCTCCAATTTACATAATAATGATGGGCCAAGCTTTGACCACCAGGTGTTCACAAGGTAATATTACACATTTAACCCTTTGGCAAAGAAGGCTTCGGGGCCTGGCTTATATAGTCATTCACCACCCACTGACAAGTATTTCTTTGTCTCGCTGTTTATGGGAGATGCATATAGGCTGTTGTACAAGTACATATTGTGTTCTTCATTTATGTGGCACTTGTCAGATGTCTCATACCAAGCTAGTGACCTCCCAGCTGCTGCATGACAGCAGTTATGAATGGGCAGGCTATGAAGCAGGTGATAATCAAGTGTTTTAACTAGAATGCCATTTATAAAGGAGATTTTGCAGAAATATTCAGTGCATTGCTACAGAAAGCAGTAACAGCAGTGCAGGAAATTAGGAGATGCCTAACCTTTTCACTCTATGAATCTAAACAGTCCTAGGATAGGGTGACCAGACGTCCCCGGTTTCTGGGGACAGTCCCCAGATTGAGGACACTGTCCCCGGACCAAGTCTGTCCCCGGTTTTGTCCATGGATTGGATTTGAACAGGGGCCCAAGCAATTTCAAAGACACTCAGTGCAGAACTAAAAAAAAACATTCTGAATTACAAACTCTAGCTCTGCCGCTCCCCTATTGGCTTAGGGGGGATGTATTTTTTCCATTATCTGTGCCCCTTTCTGATGAGCATCTGCTGGTCGGAGTGGAGGGACTATTTCTTCAGTTTCAGGCGCATGCCCATTCTGCTCCTGCTCACACGTTCTTCTGACTTGGCTCAAGTTCCGGCCAGCCACCCGCCTGCCTATCTCCTTGCCTTCCCCGGTGGAGTTATCCTTTGATTGCCCTAGATGTTAACCTCCTTCCCAGCTAGTGTCATTAGTACAGTGACAGTGCATATTTTTAGCACTGATCAGTGGTTCCGACAAAGTGTCAAAAGTGTCACTTAGTGTCCGATTTGTCAGTCGCAATAGCGCAGTCCCGCCAAAAGTCGCTGATTGCCCCCATTACTAGTAAAAATAAAAAAAATGTAAAAATCTGGTCACCTTATCCTAGGAATAGAGGTTCTAAAGCTACCTATCGACCTCAACGTATCTGGTGGGACAGGAGGATGCAAAGCAGTAGACTATGAATAGTGGTGTTACTCTCTGGAAATATAGCTTGACAGGGTATGCAAATCAGAAGAATTAAAGGACAAATATTTTAATACATTTCACATGTATTTTTTTTAATATGTACATTTAGCTCTCTGGTTGGTGTTCTGCTTTAAAGCAGGCAAATATCTACATACACAGATGAAATACAAAGAAGCTGTTTTACCTGCCAAAAGATTCTAATTTCTGTCCATCCAATCCTGAGATTTATACAGCTCTGTCATGCAGAGCAGCCCTGTCTGGCAGGCCAGAAGACCTGATTTTTCTCTGCTGCCGTTCAGTAACACTTACAAGTCTGCTCTCTCCCCCAGCCTGTGACTGGACAGTGAAAAGAGAACATCTCATCTCTCTGTCACTCTGCTCTCTTTTCCTATCAGCATGATGCTTGTTAGCACATGAGCATTGTGACACAACTGATTGGTTCCTTGTGCTACTTCACACAATTTAATCTCTGCTGTGCAGGGACTGCAAGAGGCCAATTGCAAATAACATTTGGATAAATTATAACCAAAAAAGTGCTGCACTTTTTTTGGTTATATTTTGTTGCGCTGCACTTTTTTGGTTATAATTTACTCATTTGATGTGGGAACACATGACAAAGGAAAGCGGCAACAACACATATATTTCACACTAATTAATATATATATATATATATAATTTTTGGTTGGCACAGGTTTTTTCTGTTTAGTATAAATCAAATTTGGATACCTACACTGCTTGTATATAAAATATATATATATGAACACCTATTGTTACCATGGGCATCATACAAGCATGCCACTTAGTGCTTGAAAACAACTCAACACCTCTAGGATCCGTAGGTTGTCCAACGAACATCCACTTTCACATCTAGTGACTGTGCACATCTGTATATTTGGCGAGGGGAGTGTTTTGCGGATGTCTGGAGCAGTGTTTCTCAACCTTTTTGCAGTCAAGGCACCCTTTAAAATTATGGACAATCTCGAGGCACCCTCCAAAACTATTGACAGTTTTGAGGCGCCCCATTCTACTGCGTAAAAACTATTCTAATCGTTTTACATAAAGCAACACCATCAATACACGTAGAACACCCAACGTTAGAGGTGATTTATTTTTCCCAAGCAAATACACTTTTGCAAACTGGTACTGACTAGTATTCTAATGTTTCTCTTCTCCCTCAGTTTTTCTCCATAACTTAGCTAATGAGAACCCAAAGCTGATGGAGAGAGGCAAGGGAGGGACATACAAGGATTATATGCAGGCAACTGACATCCTAATGAACTGATTATGTCATTGGTTGTTAGTGGGATGGCAGCTAGATGGTTGTAATGCTGTACAATGAAAACCTGGGGTTTTGTGTAACTAAAAGGCAGGTTTCATCCACCCACCAGCTTGTATACAATTTTGGGGCATTTTTTGCCAAGGCACCCCTGAAGAAACCTCAAGGCACCCTGGTTGAAAAAGGCTGGTCAATAGCATTGACCTCTCTCGGGTTCAAAACAATCAGTGTCAACCGGTAGAAACAATCCAACCAGAAGATTGACTCTCCACCCAAGAAATCTTGGGTAGACTGATATAATGGTATGGAAGAGCCTACAGATATTTGAATGCAATCAAACATTATCTGACATCTACAGGTGCCTTTACCCTGATCCCGTCCCTTATAGAAGTTCTTTTCTACAAGTGACATCCTCCTTGTCAACTGATGATGTCATTGGTTGTTAGGAGGATGGCAGCTAGAAGGTTGTAATGCTGTACAATGAAAACCTGGGGTTTTGTGTAACTAAAAGGCAGGTTTCATCCACCCACCAGCTTGTATACAATTTTGGGGCAATTTTTGCCAAGGCACCCCTGAAGAAACCTCAAGGCACCCTGGTTGAAAAAGGTTGGTCTATAGCTTTGTCCTCTCTCGGGTTCAAAACAATCATTGTCAACCGGTAGAAACAATCCAACCAGAAGATTGACTCTCCACCCAAGAAATCTTGGGTAGACTGATATCATGGTACAGAAGAGCTTACAGATATTTGAATGTAATCAAACATTATCTGACGTCTGCAGGTGCCTTTACCCTGATCCTGTCCCTTATAGAAGTTCTTTTCAAATCTTTAAACCAATGTTACTGGGCTTTCTAACCAGACTTTCCAGAGATCCTACACAGTCGGTAGCAAAGTGCTACTGACACTCTTTATAGAAAAAAAAAATGGTGACAGAATGGTTGCAACAAGTGACAAGATGGCACACGCAGCTAGGGCACAGCAGGATTTCACAATGGTGCCACGTACAATTATCTACCATTGCCAAGCTCAAACACATCTGAGCTAATTCCAGGAACTATGAATGAATGCTTGGGATGCCAAGTTATAATAATAACAACACATTTTTTTTAGGATGGAATTCAAAGTGCTTTCATTGTGTTACTAATTAGTAACAGAAACACTGGAGATTGTTTTGTTTGAAAAAAAAAAAATCCCCAACCACCCGGCTAGTAGCTGATGAGTTTCTTCGGCAGACAGACTTTAGTCCACATCTCTAGGGGCTCATTCACACTAAAATTCATGTGATAATGCACACAGACTGCACGGAAATGTGGTTTTTACAGTGCACTGTATTGTATGGCACCCCCCCCCCCCTTCTTGTTTTTTGCTGCGCTTCTGTCCATCCAATGCTCATGGCAATAAAACTCAACCAGTCCTTTTAATTCTTCAGCACCAACATACTATGGAAAATAATGTTTTTTTTTTACTTTTCCTTGTGTTGGGACTGTGTTGAGCAATGCGGCCCAGCACTGGCTGTGTTAAAGTGGTTGTAGACCCAAGACATGAAATCTGAACAAAGCACATATTTCTATAGTGTCTAAGTGTTATATCTGTCTGCTATCTCATTCCTCTGGTATCAGCATGAGTTACTTCTGATAAGTTTTCCTGACACCAAGAGCTAAAAAGGTGACAGGGGAGGGACCTCCAGCTGATTGACAGCCTCAGCTCTGTTCCCGAGTGCTGTATGAAGGAGGGGCTTCCTTCCCCTCCAATCAGCTCTCAGAGCTCTTGTACCATGTCAAACTGTAGCTCTCCATCCCCTACTTTATGAGTCTGTGAAAATTATTTTGCATCTCCGAATTTTACATGGATTTAGAGGACAAATGGCTTCAAATAAACATGTTCAACTTATGTAGGAGGGTTTGTTTAATCTCTGTGCATCACCTAAGGCCATTCACTTCACTGGGTATATATAAAGGTTGGCAACCACTTTAACCGCTTCAGCTCCAGGAAAATTACCCCCCCTTCCTGACCAGATCATTTTTTGCCATACAGAACTGCATTACTTTAACTAACAATTGCAACACAGATCGCCATTCTGCCTGTGTCCTGAATGATCAACGGATGCCGGTAGATATCAGATCCGCGGGACCCACTGGTCAGCTTCTGCTGATCGCCTCTGGCGGCGAAGCGCGCTCGCGCCCGATACCCAGAAGTGCAGGATCACATATATATATATATATATATATATATATACTGTATATATATATATATATATCATATATATACGTGATCCTGCGCAGCAGCCCTGTAGCAGTAAAAGTGCTATAAGGTGGTCGGCAAATGGTTAAGAGTAAGTATAAGAGAGACAGCACACACAACGGGGAACTCCCAGTCCATTTAGCAAAATCCTTTTTCAGGTGCTCAGGCTTAGTGTGTCCTTACACACCACAGCACAAAAGGATTGAGCTGGCAACTCTGTAGGCATGCTACGACTAAGGCTGTTACCGAAACGCGTAAGCTGCTTTGCGCGTAACCAACCATTAAAATTGCCATATGGACTACAGAGTTGCCAGCTCAATCCTTTTACTTGTTTGAACTGGTTAAAGAGCCCTAAACTATACAGCAGAGATAAGAGGAGGAGAGTATTAGTACTGGAGATTTATTCTCCAAAACCCTGCCCTTACTTTGCACCAAGTACATTTGGATGTGTGTCTCATGCACACTGCTACTCCTAAACTGATGTTTTTGGGGATTTGGCATTTTTTTGTCTAGGCCCGTGAACACACCCCTGTAAAAGACTATGGGGTTAATTTACTAAATCTAGAAAGTGCAAAATCTAGTGCAGCTCTGGATAGAAACCAACCAGCTTCCAGTTTTTTTTTTTTGAAAAGCTTGATTGAACAAGCTGGATTTAGATGCAGATTGGTTTCTATGCAGAGCTGCACCAGATTTTGTACTCTCCAGTTTTAATAAATCAACCCCATTGTGTCCATGCATACATATAGGTTGATTTACTAAAAATGGAGAGTGCAAAATCTGGTGCAGCTCTACATAGAAACATAAGGGGTTAATCCTCTGCATTGTGTAAAAAGGCTGTTTTATCTTGTATGCCATAAATCCTTCCCTCCTGCACTGTCAATCTGGGCAAGTCCATATAATACACAGCAGGGTGGTAAAGCTGCACTGTCTTATGCTGGATAGAACATTTCCTGTTTCAGTTGAACTGTTCAGGTCACATGATATTGACATCACACATGTGGGCGTGTATACAGGCTGTAGTTGTAAACTCCTCCTACTTGAACACACAGCTATGGACAAACTGTGCAGGTTATCAGGAAACCATGGTATACAGATCATCCAAAAAGGTATTTAGTGGCAGTATTTTAATGTAAAAAGAAGATTTATAAGCTGTGCGCACTGTGGGGAGGGGGGGGGGGCAGATGAACTATTTTCATATTACTGGGTTTAGTAACACTTTATTTGAACAAGCTGCAGTTAGAAGCTGATTGGCTACCATGCACAGCTGCACCAGATTTTGCACTCTCCAGTCTTAGGGCAGTTTACACCACATGCAGTCCACTGCGTTTTTTTTCTGCATCAAAAACGCATGGAAAGTAGGTTACATGGTTTTCAATGGCATAGTTCACACCAGTGATTGCAGTTCCAGTGCGTTCAAGTTCCAGAAAAAAGAACATGCTGCACTTTTCCTGCACTGGACTGTGTTGGAACGCACCATAAACACACTGGAACGCACCTAAATGCACCAAAAAATGCACTGGAACACATATGTCCTTATTTAAGGTTAAGAAAAAAAGAAGGGGGCAAAATGCACTGGATGCATCAAAAAAGCGTCAAAAACGGGCATGCAGAAAAGCCTCTGGAATGCATCCGGACTGCGTCTCTATGGTGCGGACTGGCCCTTAGTAAATTTAGAGGAGTTTACGCAGCATTTAGACCCCTTTCACACCGGAACGTTTTTCAGGCGCTGCGGTGCTAAAAATAGCACCTGTGCAGCGCCCGAAAAACTCCCCCTCCCCCCAGTGTGAAAGCCCAAGTGCTTTCACACTGGGGCGGTGTGCTTGCAGGGCGAGAAGAAAGCTGCATCTTTGGGGTGGTGCAGTGAGCGGTGTATACACCGCTCCTCCACTGCCCCCTCCATTGAAAGTAATGGATGGCGCTCCCGAAGCAGCTGTACACCGCCTTGGAAGCGGTGCTTTTAACCCCTTGTTAACCCCTTCTTGGGGTTACAAGCGCCCCACTCCCGACTGCATAGCGGTGCCATAGCGCAGCTGTAATAGCGGTAAATGCGCCACTAATTATCGGCACTTTACCGCTACCGCCCCTCCCTGCCCCAGTGTGAAATGGGCCTTAGAGGCAGTCAAAGCTCCTTCTCCTGCATCTTGTTCAGGAGAGGAGCTTTTGGTCATAAAAAACACCAAACGTGTAAACACTAGGCCCCTTTAGCGATTGAGCATTTATTCATTTCAATGGCCAGAATTGTCATTTATTCTGGCCATTGAAATGAATAAATGCTCAAGCGCTAAAAGAGCCTAGGCCCAAATGCCAAATGCAGCTAAGCACGTTTGGAAGAATGTGGCTTAGGTGGGTTTTAAATGCTGATTATCTTCTATCAGAGAAGGAATAGTTTTACAATAAAAAAAAGTATGCATGAGGCCTAACTGTACCTAACCCCTTCCTGACAGCTGTATGTATATATAGTGCAGCACAGAGGTGGGCCATGCTGGCACATGTATGCAATTCCCCACCACCAGCACGGTGACTGCACTGTCACCAGCAGCTCGCGGCCTTTAAGAACCAATCAAGCGCTGGCAGGATGGGCTATCAATCACGTGATCACTGTAGCTGCCAATTACAGCGAAATCATAACTGGGAAAAAACTTTGACGTTAAGATCCTTTTCAACAGTCAGATGGGATTGGGGCAGTGGCAGAAAGGGGGTAAGGAGGCTCTGTCATCTTGCCCACTTAGGCCACTGATGACATCCTTCTCACATAACATTGTTCTGGCTCAGCTGCTATACATTAGGGGAGGGGGAGGTCACATGCTTCTCCCATGATGGAAACTGGCCTAACAGCCAATTACCAGGCCTCAAAACTGTCACATGACAAAGAGAATGGCACCTTCAACCCTGTGTAAATTCTGCAGTAGATGTGCAATGTGGGGAGAAGCAGTAAAACACAAACACTGTGTTGCACAAATCAGGCCTATGCAATAAGCAAATATCTGCATATATAATTTACAATGACGCATATCCCAAAGGTGTTTCAATAATTAACACACACCAATATGATTATTTAAATCAATATTATTTCTTTTATATGCATATCTAATATAAGCTTAAAAGAGACTATACATTCCCTTTAACCCAGTCACAGAGTTCATTTCAATGCCAATTGGTGCAGTGACCTTCTTTCAATGCCTAAACATTTGCCAGCTGATAAATAAAAGAACACGCCGCGGCCTTACTGCACTAATGGTAATAACAAGTCTCTTAAACAACAAGAAGACATTTCCTTTAATAATTGGGATTGAGCCACTTACTGTTTAATTTGAACCCTCAAAGGTGAGTGTTAATGTCCTTGCATCAGTCGTACCCTTTCCTACAATAATTGGCCGCTTACAGTCCTGGTTAAATCTGATTATCTTGTAAATAAGGTAGGGAGGAATCCACTGCAGACCACTGTATATACATTAGGGGCTCGTTAAAGGATAATAGCTAAATGAGGAGAGAATGATAGTGATTGCAACGGAACAGTAACTTGGGGGACATATTTTCGTTTTTATTAGATTTGCCCACATTTAATAGTTAACCTTAAATTGTTTCCCATCCATCAAAGCTGAAGGCAGTTTTTAAAGGAGATGTATTATTAATCCATCTGCAAGTGCAGCTGAAAGTGTGGGAATGTATTCAAGCATTACAGTGTGTTTGAGGAAGCTGCAGCCTATTACACCGCGCTTACTGTATGTACAATGATTTTTCTCTTACTAGGAGGATTATAATAGAGCATAAAAACCATGTCTGATAAGAATAACAGACAGTATATACAGCAGCGTGAGAAATACCTGAGCCTTAGTTGGTAATCCTCCAACAAGACAAGTATAAGGCTGATTAATGGCAGCAAACGCCGACACTCACAAAACATGCCGCAGTCACAAATCTCTTCCTGAAAGTGACGAATCTACAGTGTGTGGCAGGTGTAAGCAAACGTTGGGGAACATACTGTTCCTGAGCCATCCTATAACCAACAGGACTTATAGACTGAGGCTTAAAGTGTATGTAAATGCACAACCAGTACTAAGGAATCTGTCTGATTTTCAAAGAAGTATTCCAGGTATGGGTATTTTTACAGTTACATTGGTCCGGCTTGCAGGACGCCTGCTCAGCATGGGCGCCATTCAGAGACCTCTGCATTTTCTCAATGAACGCAAAGCATTCTCTGATTGGACAAGGTGGAGAGACAGGACAGCAATGTTACACTCTCGACCTTGTCCAATGAAAGAATGCTTGGCAGTCATTGGGAAGGTGCAACGTATTCTCTAAATGATGCCCGTGCTGAGTGGATGACCTCCTGTGTTTATAATGCAGCAGGGCAGCACGTGATCCTGCTAGTGGAGATCACTGTAGCTGCAGTGCCTAATATAGTTGTTTCCAGCTTCTATATCAGCTTTTCTCATCTTTTTCAACAATGAGGAACCCTTGAAATACATTTCCAGGCTCTGGGAACCCCTTCTAAAAATGACTATATTTGCAACTCATGATACATTAGTGCAGGCCTCGACAAACCCCAGGCGCCAGGTCGCCATGGCGACCAGAAATCGCGTCCTGGCGAGTGTCAGCCGTTCCTTCTCTCCCTATGTTAAAACAGCTTGTCAGATTCAGCGAGAGCCGAGAGCCTTCTCTGCTTAATCGAACAGCTGTTAAACTTCGGGATATTTGTTTCTACTTAGAATGAAGAAAAGTAACAAACAATGTATCTTCTTCTAGTTGTTGAGAGTTACAAGAATAAAGGAACAACAATGTATCTTCTTCTTTCAAAGCAATTATCTCCCGGGCTGTTATCAGGAAAGTTTAACCATTTATAGACTAAACCCTTTCTCACATTAGTGGCTTAAAATTAAATATCCAGTGTTTTCTGCTAGAAAATGACTTGGAACCCCCAAACATTATCAACAAGGAAATAAGAACATTGAGAGTTGTTGATCTTCTTCTATGTAACAAACAATGAAAAGAAGTAAGATTCATCTTTGTTTATAGGGCTTCAAATTGTCGACAAGCTAATTCGTCTCTTCCGAGAGCCGAGAGCGACTTAGACTGTTCGACAAAATTGTATCCCTCTCTTCCTTGCCGACTGTGAGCGGTCCTGCGCTAAAGACCAGCGGTACCGCTGGACCGCGGACCCCAAACAGCTCCGGACGTGATTACA
>BLSH010409522.1:1492010-1508515 GCA_018402905.1 Glandirana rugosa | reverse complement strand
TTGCAGTGTTATTTTTTTTTGGGGGGGGGGGGGGTTGGCGGACTTTACAACCACTTTAAAAAGCATGCCATGAAAAGTTTGACCAATGACAAGCTAAATAATTTAACTATAACAAAAAAGTCGGAAGCAGAACTGCACCGTGAATGATGACCATTGAAAACATTGCCGCTTATTGGATATTTGTTGCTGTAGACAACAGATTTACTTCTATGTGGTCTGTAAAAGCACATGGCAGCATAATATTTATAATATTTCTAGATCGTAAGCTCTGACAAGCAGGGCCCTCTGATTCCTCCTGTATTGATTTGTATTGTAATTGTACTGTCAGCCCCCATGTTGTAAAGTGCTGCGCAAATTGTTGGCGCTACATAAATCCTGTATAATAATAATACTAATAATATTGACTATAATCCTGTTTTTTTGCAATGGTGGCATGAAGAGGTTAAATAATATTTTCTTTGCAGTCCACCCCTCACATCCCATGAAGGCCTACAAACTAGACACTGATTATGTCTGCTGCTTTCCCCTTGCTATTCAAGATAAACAAAGTGTTTTAAGATCAGGGCACACCCTGGGACCCTTGACAAAGCCATCTATCATTCTGTCTGCTAAACCAGTCTGGCCACACTAGGACTATAGAGGCTGGAGCTCTCAGTGTACAATTTTTCCATTGTGCTGGCGGCCTATTACAACTTACTTCCATTCTTTGCCACTTTCTCCGGAGCAGATGTGATGGACCACTTGGCTTAAGCCCCTCCTAGTCCAGACAGAATTGTTGAAAGAAACCTCGGGAATTAGAAAGTACATGGCCAGGACCTAGACAACACAAAGGCGATCACTCTCATTTCTGTGCTCTCACCTCCACAGAATGCACACTATTTATCACTGCAAGCTTTTCAGTGCCATAGCTCTCTATAGCCAAGATCGGGAAATGAATCAAGCCACAGAGCAGCCTTTTCAAGCGTTAGAGAGGCAAGCAGTGCATTGTGTTGGCAAGGAAAGGATTAACGAGGGTATCTATCAATGGTAGTGCTGTGTTAAAGGCGATATGTGTTATTTTTTGTTTCTTTTCTCTCTATTATTATCTAGTAGGACAGCGGTGGCTGTGTAGAATGTGAACACAAGTGCTACAGCTTTAGGACATAAAACAGCCTGAAACGTTCATTAAAACAGATGTAATAAGTTCACCTATCTGTGAGAAATGGAAGATATCAGGCGTAGCTTACACACATTTTAGAAAGCCTATATGGTGGAGGCACATTAAAGTATGGCTATGGCAGAACTACCCCAATAGGACTATTGGGTGCCCATCAAGATCTTCTATGCGGGACTGGGAGTTGGGATGCCTAACCATCCATACCACCTACAGCCTGTGTGTAGTGCGAAAAAAGTCAGGTTCTAAGTGCACAGCCATCATCAACAATGATAATCGGGTACAGGAAGACCCCTAAGGCCCTGATGCAAAAACAGGGCCAACAATTCAATTCAGTTGGCCATAGACGGTTTGAGCCATGTATGGGCGGGATGATTGTACCCAAGTTGATCCATCAATTGACTTGCGTACAACCAGCATGTGGGATTGTTTGAATACAATTATTGCCAGCAGCTAAAGTCACTAGTAATAGTCACTATGTTCTCCCGGCGGGGATGGCTCCCTGCAACCCCCCACTGGGAGAAAACATTAGACTGACTGAGCGATTTTCTTTCCTGCAACCCGTTGCTGCAGGAAAGAAAATTGCATCATCTATGGCCTGCTTTACCAACACCTGCCAGAAGCACAATTTATACAATATAACAAATACATGCGTGAACTGACAGGCAAACTCAGTCTTGTATGAAAATGTCTGTTGAAAAAACAGCTCTTTGTTGCCTGGCAATCAATTGCATTCTCCTTTATTGGGAGGAAGAAAAGGGAGAATCTGCTTGGTTGCTATGGACAATACAGCCTGCCTAAACGTATTCTGGCCTTAAACATCTTGATGATACTCTCATAGATAAAACAGAAAGCATTCTTGACTCAATGAGGAACCTGCCAGGGCCTGGGGCCTAAAAGCTGTTGCCCACACTGTCATCAAGGTTGTCATGGCTCTTTTTTTTTCCTAGCAGATTGCATTAAAATAATGTACATATTTCAAAATAAGGAGTGTATACCTTTAAAGCTGAAGTTTAGGTATGGCAATTGGTACATAGTTACATTGGTCCAGTGTTTTTATGTATGTGTCATACCTGCAGGATGCCCCTGGATGACGAAAATCACTGTAGTAGGCAATGCTACTACAGTGATCTCCACTAGCTCCCAAGTCATGTGCTGAGTGGCTGCCCTGCTGCTTACTGAACACAGGAGGTCACTCACAGCATGGGTAACATTCAAAGAACACTTTGCATGTTCTCAATTTATGCAAAGTGTATTCTAACTGGACGAGGTGGAGATCGTGACCTTGCTGCCCTGCCTCCCCCACCTCATCCAATCAGAGAACTCTGCATTCATTCAGAGAATGCAAAGTGCTCCCTGAATGACACCTGGGCTGAGTGAGCAACCTCCTGTGTTCATAATGCAGCAGGACAGCCACTTGGCACAGGGCCCAGGAGCTAGTGGAGATCACTGTAGTATTGTGCCTACTACAGTCATTTCCAGCTTCCAGGGCTATCTCACATATACATGCTTACATTAATTCAAGGTGTACTGTAACAATGTAAAAATTGCCATACCTAAACTTCAGCCTTAAAGCAGATCTCTGCTGCAATAAAATTCCCCTACCCGCCTGCTTGCTGTCTTCTCTGGCATTGTAAACTGAGCTGTGCATGCTGATCCCTGTGTGCCGGGATGAGTGGCCCCTGCACATGTGCAGGAGTGAAGTCATCCCACGCCAGCCAATGAAGACAGGGGAAGATGCCGGTGCCAGTGAGGGACCCATGGAAAGGTGAGTATTAACCCCTTTAGTTTCACATAAAGAGAAGTAGGGTTTTTTGCAAAGTTATCCTTACCAAGGTGGATGTAGCATCTGTCGCCCGCCGACTCTTACATTGAGAACCGAGCAATCTAACACAGCAGATCGCTCTGCTCTCAGCTGGTTACAATCAGCCACCGCTCTCTGCTCTGCCCCCTTCTCACTCACTGGAACGCTGGGCTGTGGAGGGAGCGGGAGCCGCTGGCTCAGGCTCTTAGCGGCTCACTGAGAGGCTGAGCCGGATACCGGTCCAGGCATGTGGGCGGATTCCGACTCTAGTGTCGCGACCTTGCCCGAACCTGGACCGGCTCTATGACATCAGCAGACAGTGGACATCAGCTTGCTGCCTGCTGAAAACAGGTCACAGGAGTGCAAAACAAACTGCACTCCTATGATCCACAGGACAAGTACAGCCAAACGAGCTTTGGCTGTACTTCTCCTTTAATGATCACCAGGTGCCAGGATCACCACCCTTTTGGCATTTAGAAAGTTGCGATCAGTTCATACAGGTAAATTATCATACACATTCACTTCTTATAGATAAGTAAAGTTCTTTTCAAATATGTTTTAAAAAAATGCAGCATAATGCTTCCATCAACACGTCATCAAAGTGACATTTCAAGCCATGACCGGCTTTTTTCTCAGAAGCTCCAAGCTTGAGAAACATTCCTCTGATGATAGGTGGATGGAGTCGTTGGACTGCTAATTGACTTTTTTTTAAATGATTTGAATAACAGAGCTATTTTACCTATTTTCGACCTCTGTGGTGGATAATGACTTTCTTGTATATAAAGATACAATCTACAGGTATTCCTAAGAACGTTGCCCCATCTCAAGCCCAGCTCAGCTACCGTGTGGCAGTTCCAATCCTACATTAGCTATAACAATTGTGGTGACAACCACATTGGAGGCCTGTGCCATGCAGTATTCTAGCCCTCTCATCACTCACTGAAGGGGGGAATCCCACTGGACTGCTTTACAGATTTACACTCAGCGAATGGCAAGAATTCTTTGGCATAAGTGTGTGTTTGTTGATCAAATGTCACATCATGTGCTCGCCTTTATTATGACTTACAAAACCCTCGCTTCAGTCCCAAGGCTTTGCCAAAGACAACACGGCAGTACGAAAAGCAAACACATGTATTTCTGCATCATGTGAAGTGCTAGCAGCCATTAACGTTTCTCTTCATTTCACATGATATTCCAGAGCGCGCTTCATAGGCTCTGCGGAACAACTAAGCTTCTTGTCTATGGATCAGGCTTATTTGTCAGATTTCATGCTAATTTGGCTGGTCCTTTAACATTTCATTGGTATTCTTGGATCGCTTCAGAGGGAAAAGATTCAACATGGAGCACTTTACATTTGCTTTGTTACAGTAGAGGCGATGCCTTTGAATGCAGCCATTCCGGTTTATTTGGTAAGGCAGCCAGAGAGCAAAGAGGAAGTGCAAAGTGCAGTGACCCATAGCAACCAATCACATTTCAGTTTGATGTGGTTAGTTTAGGCAAACATGGATTTTGGTTGAGTGCCGACCTATTTCAGACTCTTCTTTACTGTGTTAACCACTTGTGGACAGCCCACTGTACACTCTCTGTGCCAGATCATGCACCTAGTATGTGATCTGACACTTCCAGGTTTGGGGGGTGTGCCCATGCCACCGGCGACCCACTCGCTCTGTGATCACACACAGTGGGAGCCCAGAGACCGGTACCGCGGACTCCATGTCTGCCGTAGGGTTGCTACGTCATCCCTTTAATCCAGGACACATATTAATTACACAGGTTCTGTGGCTGATTAAGGTAGTAATTAAACTTACTTGGTGCCTTATCTGCATTATATTAGCCTCAGATCCTTTGTATTTCATATGTGTCCTGGATTAACCTCCCTGGCGGTATGATTATTTCAGATTTTTGGTGCTGAAAGCGGTACCATTATTTTGCATGGAAATTTGGCGTTTTATATTGTAGGCCTGTAATTCTTAGGAATAACTCACTTAAATCCGTCCAAACCAGAGTCAATGTATGTACCAATGTACCAGAATAATGTAATCTAGTGAAAAACACAGAAATTTGCTCAGTTACAGAATTGTCGCTGTCGTCACTTTCAGTGTCTGATGATAAATTTCCCCAACAATCAGTATCACTTAATTCTGCAAATGATTCTTATTTACTATCGCTGTTTTCTAGCTGATCAAAAAACACTTTTGACGTAAAGGACACTTTTTGGTTGCCATGGACGTTCTCAAGTTTCCAGGCAGAAAGAATGGCATATATAATATAAAAGTGCAGGCAGGACACTGGACAAAGCACTAGGGACAAAGGGGATGTGAAATGATTTCATACAGTAATGTAATCTTACAGATTACAGTGTGCTGTATGTTTGCTGTGTGTTTCACTTTTTGAATTTCCCACCAGGCTCCGCCCCATGCGACGGAACGCTCACAGGGAACGGAGCCCAGCATCACACAGGCATCGGGCAGAGGACACAGCCCACAGCACAGCGGGGGGACATCGTTGGATCCAGGGGACAAGGTAAGTAACCCAGCCTTGGATCCAGCAATGCAATCCCGAGTCTGACTCAGGGTTACCGCTATTTGCAGTGTAAACTCACCCCGAGCCACACTCGGGAATACCATCAAGGAGGTTGTGGCAACCCTAGTCTGCCGGCACCCGCCGATTACACGGGACACAGACAGAACGACAATCTGCCTATGTAAACAAGGCAGATTGTCCTTCTGTCAGAAGGAAAGCTATTGATCCTGTGTTTCTGCAAAGCAGGAACACGGATCTTTGCCATCCCCCCAGTCATAGCACCTCCCACACAGTGGCTAGTTACACATTTAACCCTTTGATCGCCCCTGATGTTAGCCCCTTCCCAGCCAGTGTCATTAGTGCAGTGACAGTGCGTATTTTTTAGCACTGATCACTGTATTAGTGTCACTGGTCCCCAAAAAGTGTCAAAAGTGTCAGTTAAGTGTCCGATTTGTCCGCTGCAATATGGCAGTCCCATTATAAGTCACTGATCACCACCATTACTAGTAAAATAAATGAATAAATAAAAATATTCCTTAGTTTGTAGACACTCTAACTTTTGCACAAACCAATCAATATACACTTAAAGCGATTTTTTTAACCAAAAATATGTAGCAGAATACGTATTGGCCTAAATTGATGAAGAAATTAGATTTTTTGCATTTTTTATTGGGTTTGCAAACCAATCAGTATACGCTTATTGGGATTTATTTCTAACCAAAAATATGTAGCAGAATACATATTGGCTTAAATTTATGAAGACATTTTTTTTTTATTGGGTATGGTTTATAGCAAAAAGTAAAAAATATTGTTTTCTTTTCAAAACTGTTATTTGGCTACAGTGTCGCACGACCGCTCAACTGTCAGTTAAAGTAAAGCAGTGCTGTATTGCAAAAAATGGCCTGGTCATGAAGGGGGGGGGGGTAAATCTTCCAGAGGTCAAGTGTTTAAAAAATCCACTTGATGTATATTATGTCAAGCTTTGCATGGGTCATATGAAGGGTAGACAGATAGATAGATAGATATATAGATAGATAGATAGATAGATAGATAGATAGATAGATAGATAGATAGATAGATAGATGCAGGCAGATGGATAGATGAATGGATGGACGGGTGTAAACCCCACTTTGGTGACTAGTAATGGATCACTGCTCCTAGCACTACGTCCCATTTACACGACTGGCTAAAGCAACACTTTTCTGCAATTCCTATTCCCCTGTGTTGATACACATCAGGTACTGATATCATGCAACAGATTTATTTATGAGCAGTGGGTTATGAGGTCAGAGAAATGCTATTTAGAATCCAATGTAAAGCATGGCCTTCCTATTATTTCTGCATTAAATGACTGTTATACGGCGGTGCAACATTTACTATGTACAGGAAACAGTAAAACTTTCCTATGTGTAATGTGATGTGGTTCATATTTAGTGATTTTTTTTCTATTTTTTACAATGGGAAGCTGAACAATGATTAGGAAGTTGAATAACCATAGACTGGAAGCAATATCATCCCAGAATGCTGGTAATATTTTTGCATGACTTCCACCTCCATGTTTGCACTGAGCTACAGGCACATGGTCAGCCTAAAGCCTCTACAATTAAGCCCCATAAAGGACGAAACGCGTCTGAGGAGTTTTCTCCAGGTAAAGAACAGGAGCTGAAGCCATTTATTACCATCTTATTGACATATATGCAACAAGGAGTTGGTGTCTGTGTGCAGATGGCCACCATTTAGTTGGAAGTCTACTAAAGCCTGACAAGACAATCCTGTCTGTCTTGCACCAGTCTATTTACATGCTGATCCAACAGACACAGGTTTGGGGAGCATTCAAGTGGTATTATTTTCATTGTTTCATGCTGGGTTAACACTTAATTCACATGTGGCTCACAGCAGGGGTCCGGTTTGTCCCTGTTTTCTGTTTCAGGGATGAATCAGGCCCAAATTTTTGCCTGAATTCAGATCAGAAGCGGAGCCAAAGACGCACAGGACCCCTGTGTAATCCGCTCCCCAGCCACCCCGGAGATGTGTGAACTGGCTCCACTAGGAGATGTGCACACTCTCCTGTCATACAAATTGGATGCAGGAAAACCCACATCCAATTTGTAATAGTGTGAACCCAGCCTTAGTCTAAAACATGTCAAACAAGTTCATGTAAGCCATCTGGATACACCCTACTTTGATAATAAAAACAGAAGGCATTGTATTGATGGTGGCTTGATACACCTAGAATGAAGGTGCACACTGGAATGTAACGCAACAAGAAGACATTAAGGGGTTGATTTACCAAAGCTTGAAAGTGCAATATTTGGTACAGCTCCACACAGAAACCAATCAGCTTCAAGGTTTTATTGTCAAAGCTTGATTGAACAAGCTGAGGTTAAAAGCTGATTGGCTAGCATGCAAAGCTGCACCGGTTTTTGCACTCTCCAGCTTTAGTAAATCAACCCCTAAATGTTTTTTTAGGTATTTTCAAGCAAAAAGCACGAACAACAATCCTTATCAACCAATCATAATCCAGCTTTCATTCGTTTAGCTGCTTCAAATCGCCATTCATTGACAAATGGATACCTCAATGACTATGACGGGGTCAGGAGATATGACAGTGTTTCCTTGCATTGCCAAGAAAGTACAGGAATTTGCACATGTGAAAAAAAAATGTAATTGTTTCTCTGAACAGAAATGCATCTGGTTGCACAAACATTTTCCAGAATGCTGGGAAAGCTGGAATTCATAGAAAGAATTCCAGTGATCTCTCGTTACCCTCTAGCTAGCCACAACACTGACCAATGACCTTAAGCCATGATCACGTTTGACACATGACTTAAAACTAACAGTTATTATTTAGCATGTCCAACCTTTACTGCTACAAAGCTAATTTTTGCCTAATGGGTCTTCTGATTGAAAGTATATATATATATATATAAAAAGATAATCTTGGTTGTTGTAGCAACCAATTGCATTTCCTTTTCACGTTATCTGCTGCACTAAAGATACAAATGGATAACCTGATTGTTTTTTAATGTCAGAACTCTTTTAATGGAGAAGTCCGATGATCATAAAGAGGAACAAAACTAAGAAAATATGACTAATGCAAATGTATTGATGGCCACTTCTCAGGTTAGATTACCTACTCAGATCTATAGCCTGAACAGACACATAGGAGGTACACCAGAAACCTTGAGTAGCACACAAGACCATCTTCTCTAATGATCAGTATACAGCAACAGAAGAGGAAAATGGTAATACCGTCACACACCGCTAGCACTGACCAACACAGACAAGGACATTTACTCTTTTTTATCATTTTGAAATGGTAAACTATCCATTAGATTTCATCATATCTCACTGAAGCAATTACATCAAGAAAATGATAGCGCGTGTGGAATCAATTATGCATGCACTTGGCCAGAGACCAAAGGCTATGGAGTCGTAGAGGGCAGAATCATTCGACACACACAAATAAAAAGCCCCTAGATCTCACAGATGGACCCCATCAGTTCATCTTACTGCCTAAAAAGTTCATGCATTTAATAATTTATCTGTGCTCTGGATACTGTTTCCAGGCTGAATATTAACAACTTTGAACTGAAGCGTGCTTTTACCATACCACAGCGACGAGTTGAAGGGCACTATTAGGTCCGGCTTAGGGTAAAATGTCTCTTGAAAAAGGCGTAAATAAATAACTACATGGCTTTACTTAACAGTAGTTTAGGAACAAGGCAATCTGAATGAACTGTTTACCTTATTCAAAAATTCTGTTCAGTGCGCTAATTCCTAAGTGCAGGAACCCTTAGCAACCAATCAGAATTTTTGTGGTGGTCTGACTTATGCATATAAAGAATTTTGATTGGTTTCTGTGGATCAATGTACTGAAAAACTTGTATGTAATAAAAAATAAGAATGATTGAAAAGGTAGCAATGAAGATCCCATGGCATGTGATTATGTATGAATAATATATACATCTTTCACACACAAACATAGAAATGCATAACTAGTTCCCAAGTATTAAAAGGAACTGAAATAATAGTCTTACCTATGCTTTGAAACATGAATTTAAAAAGGAACTGAAATTTGATCAAATTGATGCTTTATAATATTGACACCGTCATAGGGTATAATAATGCAAAAATGATTTAATTTTTAAAGCAATTGCAAATATATAAGAACAAGGGAGGAACATGCCAGATGTCACCCACACAGCCACGTTCTTGTGGATTGATTTTATTTGATGCCTGCATACTAGCACCAGTGGAGGTGTTTTGCAATGTGAGTGCCTCATTTTATGTACAATGAATCGTATATTTTAAACAGAGAGCACTAGAAAGTGTCTGTTTTTATTTCATATGCCGGGGGGAGCTTTGTTGAAGCTCATAAGAGTAACCAGGTTTGAAGACCAGGACCCTCATCACCTAACCTGAGTGATACATGCCTGAAGGCCTTTTTGGCCAAAGGAGGGAGGTGAGAGGCTGCTAGTGGTGGTGGTGGTGTAGGACCCACGTCATCTTCACCTGCATCATTTTGGTGTGATAGCATCACTGACGACCCCTGGGGACTCTTCACTGTAGTTGAATTATTTATTTTATCTGCTTTATTATGGACTGAAGTTTGCGCTGCACTGTCTCCCGTTTTATCTACTATGAAAGGATTGTTGAATTGCCTTTGAGTGTCCAGCTTGCAAATCTTCCTTTCCATCTTTATTCGCTTGTCTGCGCTTAATATTTTCTCATATTTAAAATATATAAGAACAGTCTTTATATTGACTAAACACTATCAAACTTGAGGAGAGTGGGGGCAAACTTAATACTTTTCCCTAACATGTAGAAAATCCCCTATGCGCAAAAAAAGCAGGAAAATCAACACAGCGCCAAACTCAAAGCTTTAGCGCCCTTTTAATACCAAAAATGAGCGAATCGATTTAAGAACAGTGATTTACGATTTTTTTATTCATTTGCCTGAATATATTTCTGCAGAATTGTCCCATCAGCTTAGAATCATACAATGCATGAATCACGATCCACTGACAGATCTGCGAATGAAAAATGTATGAATCGAAGAGTCTTCCGATTCAATCAAAAGTTCAATTTGGGACTTGACCATAATTTGAGAAAATAAAGTATATTCCTGAAAAAGAAGATCTTACAACCACGTCATTGTTAGGCATTGGGCAGTGGTGCAAGTGCACCTTTCTGATTTTTATAACAGCAGCTCGGCCCCAATGAATGATAGATCTTTCTTAAAGGCCACTGTTTATATCCTGGAATTCTGCAGCCTGGTGGAACCGCGCAAGCACTAAAGCATTCCTTCTCACCATTGTCAAATTGCTTGCAGCTTAACCTCGCTGCCAAGATCAATCCAGCTAAACCGCTGGGAAAGAAGGGGAAACAGATCTCTATTTTTGAAGGAATGTCTCCCCCAAATGGGAACAGTTTCGTTGTACATTCCAGCAACTGTACTTAACGTAAATGGGAAAACTGATAAAACATATTTAATTACTAGAGGTTAGGATCCTAATTCCTCAATTCACTAAAGGAAAGTTGGCAAGGAGATGCATCATTTTGCAGCTTTCTGTCTGAGCAACTGAGGGGGGGAAAAAAAGCCACTGAGGCAGCTAATACACAAAACATGATCAAAAGTGATTAACAACAGCTTCATATGCAAATTGCATTAATGAAGGAGTGCAAAGTCATCATGTAAATTAAATATGTCAAATCTCTTGGTGAACTTTCACTCTGGAGAAGAGAAGAAAATAATAAAAAAAAAATCTATTTTTTTTTTTTACATCATCAATTTCCACCAAATGAAAAGTCTTAAGAATCTTGGTGCTATAAACAATTTTCACCTTTTTTTTTCCATCCTTCAGCAGCCTGACAGGCCGGCCTGATGTGTGCCGAATGCACATGTTAATAAGCCAATCAAAAATGCAAAACAATTCGCAATTACTGCAAGGACCTAATGGTCATTAGAATTTACAACTAGGTAATGAACTAAAGTCTGCCCACACCATGCATATTCATAAAGCAATTTAGCCTTTGAAGATTAAAGCAGTGCTTAAAATTCAAATGAGCTTTAGCAAATTATCAGCAAAATTCATCCAAAAACACAGTGCAGTGTATCCCTCTGCTTTCCCCCCACCCCCCATCCTTCTTTCTAATGCAAACCTGCAGGGTCGCGTTTATAGAGAGGTGCTTAGGGGTGCAGAAGGCAGTGGTGCCCCAGGCCTCACTATGTTTTTATGTGGCCTTATTTTGCCTCATTTCACTCACATTTTCAGAGTAAGCACAATTAACTCCTTCATTGCTTTAGGGTTCATATAGCTAAACCGCTTTCCGGTGAAGAAACTTTTTGAAACGCACTGCTGGACTCCATTCTGCACCCACTCTGGTCTACTTCTGTTCTCGATCTTTTCCAACTACTCTTATTTTACCATTTTTTGTGTTGTTGTGGAAGCCATAAAGAAAGAGATCTCTCACTGTGAATGGCAAAAGGAAAGATTTCTGCCTATTGATACAATAACTGCAAGGACCCACTGCGATTATCTTACTGATTTGCATGACAAGACAATATGCCACTTACACGTTAAATGGTTTGGTCCCTTTTCTCTACAAAAAAGGGAACAATGGGTGTAAGGCCACCATAAGATTTTCCAACATATTGGCAGTGCTGTCTATACTCGTAAGGCCCATTTATCAAAATCAATGCACATATCTCTTACTCCATAACTCCCAACTTTCTAAGATAAAAACCTTTCAGTACAAAGTATGTAGGTGAATGAAAATATCTCTTCCACATTGCCAATTACACAGGCCTGAGAGAATCAATACATAAAAAATGATTGGTTGAACCCACAACTATTTTTTAAACACCACTTTTCATGATTTTGTAGATTAACTAATTCAATAATTTATTGTTGGGTGAAAGGTGTCGTGTAGTAGTGTAAAACTTTCGGTTGTTAAAAGGTAAATTATTTATACAAACCTAAACATCAGAGGGACAACTGAAGAGGAAAACTAAACAGAGGGATTTAGTTCCAAATGACACCCAAAATTAGGGACATCGGAGTGCTATGCTTACTACACTGCTTGTTGTCATCAGGACACCCTGAGATTGTCCTCTCCACAAAACTAACAGTGTGTCAGGTATTGATTTTGTTCCTTTAGGCCTGGTTCACACCTATGTATGTTGCTATTGATGCATATTCCAGGTGCATTTTGTATTTTTCAATACAAGTTTTTTATCTATTGAAGTCTATGGAACCAAAAACACAACCTGCTGGTCCCTGGCCCTTTCCATAACATACACAGATGTGAACGTGACCTATAGGAAACCATGTTAAATGGACTGCAGTGCGTTTCTGTAAAACTGAAAATGCACTAAAAATGCATAGGTTTGAGCCAAGCCTTAGACACATAAACAATTAAGGACCAGAAGGTTTTCCCACGTTGGGACCAGAGGACTTTTTGCGATTCGGCACTGCATCGCTTTAACTGACAATTGTGCTGTCGTGCAACGTTGTACCCAAACAAAATTAAAAAAAACAATATTTCTTACTTTTTGCTAAAATACATATGAAAAAAAAATATATAAAAAAAAATGTATTCATTGGTTTTGGCCGAGTTGAGGTGTTTATAAACCATGAGAATTAATTTCTGGCATTTTTATAATTTTATTTCTTTTACTAGTAATGGTGGCAATCTGCGATTTTTATCGGGGCTTTGATATTGGGGCAGACATGTCGGACATTTTTGACACTTTTTTGGGACCAATGACATTTATACAGCAATCAGAAATGTAAATATCCACTGATTACTGAGCAAATGTCATTGGCAGTGAAGAGGTTAACCTGCAGGGGGTGATCTAGGGGTTAACTATGTTACCTAGGCGTGTTCTAACTGTGAGGGGGCTGGGCTACCAGGGGCATAAGAGATCTAACTGATCCCAGTGACAGGGATCAGTAGATCTCTCCCATGCTGCCTGACAGAACGGGGAACTGCCGTGTTTACATCGGCGGTTCCCCGTTCTTCCTCTCTGCTAGGCAATCGCAGCTCGCCGGCGGAGATCGAGTCCGCCCGAGCCGCGGCCACATTCCTGCAGAGTGCGGCAGGCACGAGAGCGCATGCGCGAGCTGCCATTTATAGACTGCGATTTGCGGGACAGCGCCACTCTGCAGCAGTAAATGTACGTGAGCCCGTCAGGAACCGATTAAGGCCTGATTCACACCTATGCATTTTTAGTGCTTTTTGCATTTTGCAGATTTGCACTACAGAACGTGTTCCATAGGAAGTCATGTTAAATGGACTGTAGTGCAAAATGCAAAAAGCACTAAAAATGCATAGGTGTGAATCAGGCCTTAGAAAGACTTGCCATTTCTATGGCAAAAGCTTTAGTCGATTGTAGCAAGTTTCAAGGTTGTTTTTGAATATTTATGAAAGCCTACAGCAATCTTGTAAATGCTACTTTGTTAAGAAAGGCATGCTTTTCAGTTGCACAATTGCCCATGATTATGTGTTACTGGCCATGCAGCAACTGCGCATGATTACCTGCAGACATGAAATGTTAGTAAGGTGATTATTGCAACACGCAGCATTCATGCCTACTAATTCAACAACCAGTTACTGCACAATGGGGAAAATATGACGATACTAACAACCAATCAAGGGCAGAACATGTTACTCTGCCCGTGTGTATGGAAAGCATACATGTAGCTTGGACTTCAACCATCTATAATGCCCAGCGATGTTCAGATGTGCTACCCCATTACATAGATATAAAATAGTTGTGAATAATAGTACTGTATATAAAAAATAATAGTAACATACAACTATTTACCCCTGCTAATGAACAATACGATAGCAGGAGTTAGACATTAGAAGTGGCAGAAGATGCTTACATTGCCACACTGAAAGAAGAAGTGGGCATACAAAGAAAGAATTAGCGCTAAAGTGTAAAGCACTATTACAGACTTCCACAAATTCGCTTTTTCTCTAGTATATCCCAATACAGCTTTAGGAGGTTGCATGTTCTGTGTTTGCACGGTCAGCTGAGCTTACATTTACAGCAAAGGAACAGACTACTGTTCAGAGAAGTGAAACTTAGGCTTTATCACATAGACCACTTTAAATATCTGCTGTGGTGGCTCTGGACAGTCAAATGCAAACCCGTGTCTCAAGCTACCTTTTAGAAACTGAGATTTGCATGTACAAGACAAACCATGTGAGACAAAATCAGTTATTATTGCCGTTTAGTAACTCTTTTTGAGGAAGTAGCACCATCAATCAATTTCACAGTTTCGAAAAGATGTATGTTCCAACTAATATTAATACTGGCCGTTACTTCATTTTGCCTGCCAGAAATAACTGTTAAATTAATATAAATCTATTCTGGTGATGGTTTTTGGCGGGGAAGGGTCCAGAAAAAACAAGAAGTTCTGAAATACATACATCTTTATACATATACTGTAAACCAACTAACCTACAGTAGTCCTATCGGGCCTCTAGTATAAAAGGATGAGAACTGTAAGTCATTTTCTTGTCAACCAGTAGGATTCTCATATTTACTTTTTTTTTATGAACTAAAACCATAAAATGGAGGTTAGCTGGTTGGTTGGTTGGCTGTTGAAGACAACACAAAGCCAGTTCTTGCAGACATACCTTCTATGATTCCCCACACCCAGTTAGCACTCTTAGAAAATAGAATGATTTGTCACATATAAATGTTTCAGCGTTATAATCACAATAAAGATACATACATGGTCATGTCATTTGACAATGATTTCTATGTTTATCTGTGTATGGGCACCTTGTGTTGACAATTGCCAAGTCACTGTATACGCTGTGGGAACAGTGAAAGAGTGCATTCGTTTTGCACTGTTGTAGATGGGTTGATTACAGACCTAGAGATATGGTAAGGTGTGAAGTGACTGTTGGGGGGGGGGGGGCTCAAAAATGTGTAAATCACACAAAGTGGGACTTGATTTACTAAAATTCCCACTGAAAGGTCACTTTTATTATGATAGGGGGCAGGGAGCCATTGCTTAGCTCTTCTAGAATCACCTGCAATTGATGTCCTACCAAACATGGAGAATTGCAGTTTTGCATTAGAACAATCATTGTATAAAACTGCTTATGGAAACATATGCAAGTTATCAATTCTGTCAAATATTTCCAAAACTTTTCTGCCAGGCAGGCCAATCACAACTGTGGCCACAAAAGCAGTTCTAACTGACCCTGATGATGATTGAAAAGAAATGAATGTATCCTCTTCCACAGACAACTTGGGTGGAAATAACAAAAAAGTGCATTTTTGGTGGACAAATCATATATCTGAGACAAAGTAAAATACCAAGCTAGTCATCTTCTCAAAAACTCATTTAAATTCCACCTATACCATTTGTATCCCATGTGTAGCAGATATAGGGTAGTACCAATGACCCATATAGATGTTGCTGTCATAATTGTGTTTAACAAGCCCAAGTGTTGGCTAAATATTGTATGTGAATCCCCTACATTTAAATAAGACCCTCAAGAGAATACATACAACATATTTCTTTGTTAACATCCAGTTTGATATGGAAAACAGAATGAGGTCGATAAGGAACCTCCCATTTGAATGTGTTAGTGAAACGTGTGATGTCTAAATACATCCAATTCTCAGACTAAATTTATCCTGGAGGGAAACCGCCTCTGCCTTTTTTTTCCAGATGTACTTTATCTCCTGTGGGTTTTCCAAACCCCCCCCTCCCCCCATGAATTGGTGTAATCAGCTATGGGAATAATACAATTATCAATAACAGCAGCATAGCAAAGGTACCGAGTTGGTTGGAGTTCCTATCATGGGTATACAAAAGCATTGATCAAAATTTATGAACAACATTTTTTAAAGGGAGGTCCTATTTAAATCAGACTCTTAACCTACATAAATCTGTAGTGTGCAAAGTGATTGTGTAAGTTTACCCTCCAAGGAATAGCTGGAGTAAGACAAAAGGTATAGTTTGACCTACAATTGTTTCTTTATACAACATA
>BLSH010409522.1:1465980-1477770 GCA_018402905.1 Glandirana rugosa | reverse complement strand
TTATCCTGTGCCCGGACTAGTCTGGGATTTGCTATAAATAATAAAGATCTCGGGCCGGACATCCATCGTTTTTGATGTGAACTTTGCAAATAATAATGGCACAATGGGAGCTTGAACAGAGGGCTCTATCCCTCCCTCTTCCTCTCTCTGTCCAAACACGTGGATGAAAGGCAAACATGTCAGACAGTCAACAAGGAACCTCTCTGTTTTAGGAAAAACCTGTTTCCCTCCCCTCCCCCCTCTCTTACACAAGACTTCTTGCTTCCCTTCATCTGAGTTAATAGAGAACAGAACAATGTAAACTTAAAGAAAAAACAAATGTCTAGAACTCGGAATGTCAAAACTCAACTCGAAAAATAAACAGACTACTCCTTTAGAAATAAAACAGGATATAAAATGTTAGCCGGAGCAATGTTTTTTTTTTTTCTTCCTCTTAAACACAAAATTAATTTTAAAACCGAATGTATTGCGTAAACACGTCATCTAGTTTCTAGAAGCCAAATGTTTCCACTTTCCACATTTTTTATTTTTCAAAACCTCAAATATTTCCTTTAAGAGGATCAAGAGCATGTCTCAGACGTTAACATATGTATATATGGTTAAAAAGCATGACCGGCAGTCAGAGTGTGAAGGAGCAATGGACGCAATTTTTTTCCAAGGTAGTTTAATTCATGGTCCGTATTGCCTCATTTACATAAAGCAACATAAATTGTGGATATGGACAAAGAAATGAGAAGGAGGAAAAATGTGCTTCCCATTCCCCCCCCCCCCCACCATGAAGAAAAACAAATTATGAAAATGTAGGAATATGTGTTGAACTGGTCAGGTTCAAGTTTGTACATGTTTCCTGATCTCTCTCTGCTCCCTAGCGGTCAGGTCTGGTATCACAAAGCATGTCTTAAGTGAAACCTCATGTTGTCGATCAAGTCCCCCGGAGCTCCCTTGGCAATGGGGAGGGAGGGGGGTGAGCAATACCAGAAATAAACATTAAAGCAGTCAACAAGAGCAAAAAATAACAGACAATGGAGAAATTCTAACCCTACGTCTAATCTGAGATCTAAGCTTAAACTTAAGCCTTAGCCTGATATGAGAATGAATCGTTAAGTGAACCTCCTCGAAAGTCCCATAGGGAAAATAATGCTATAGGGTCATATGTGGTTATTTGTTACATTGTAACTTTGCTGCTCTTTCTGTTGGTACGTTAGAAGGTCATCAACCCAAGGTAAATCTACTGAGAAAATGAGCCACTATTTATTTATGATGAAAAACACAATTTCCTATCATGCTGATCAATATCTGGAAATTGGAATGAGCTGCTCGAGCTCGCGGGGGAAAGGTGAGACCTGTCAGGTGGACATCAAAACACCTGGAATAAAAAAAAAATAAAAAATTCAAAAATCCCCAGTGCTCGCCTCTAGACATTCCAGGGTTGTTCAGAAAAATGCAGACGCCATTAAGAATACATACATGTAGATGGTTTTAGCAGGGCTGACAGAGATCATACGCATGGTAATTTTACATTGCAAGTTTACAAGCAGCTGACAATTCACTCATTGTTTCCGAGATGAGGAAAAACTACTCCGGCTCCTTTCAGAAAAAAAAAAAAAAAAATAACATTAATAATTTCCTACAGAATGCCCTCCGCGCTTTATTTATTTTTTTTTTAACGTTTTGTAGATTACAACGCGACAGTCAATTTGATTCCTTCGACAGAAGATCTGCCTCTTCTGATCATTTTTTTTTCTCTCTCTCTCTCTCCCTCTCTGCTGACTTTTTTTTTTTTTTTTTTTCTGGAGATTATTTTGCTTTTCCTGTCTCAGTTGTTGGCAAGAAGCTCTGCACACGCGGTGCTTGTAAACATTCAGACACGAGGATTTTTCCCAATCAAAATCCACTTCCACTTTTTTTGAAAATCTTCCAAAAAATAGTAAAAGAGAGAGAGAGCGAGAGAGAGAGAGGGAGCGGAAGGGATTTCCTCTGCCAGCTGCAAACGAGGAGAAGTTTTGAAAAGAAGAGTTTTGGGGAGAGATTTCTTTGAAAAGGGTTGCTTTGCCTGGAACATCCGATCTCCCCCATGCAGCACACACATACACATACATACACACTGTGTGCTTTGCTCTCACAGGGCTCCATGGAGCAAAGCTCGCTACAGCAGGACACAAGCAACGCAGGGAGCAGACACAGAACCTCAGCTCGCCTTCCCTTATGCAAACCACAAAAGCCCCTGATCCCTTTGCTAAACCTTGCACCTAAAGGTTGCAGCGTTCAAACTTCAATGATAAAGAAGAGTTTGCCTTTCAAAGGACCTCCTTTGGTTCATCTGACATGGGTTCATGGCTGCACGATCCTTGTCAAACGTCCAGTGTGGATTCCTCAAGGCATTTTATTCCCACAATTTCTTTTTTTTTTTTTAAAGAATCAAAAGTATCTGATCTCTACAAACTAGAAGAAAGTGAAAGCTATTAAGTGAAGATGAAATTACTTTTTTTTTTTTTTTCCTCCCTTTCTCACCTTTGCACAAAACATCTGTGAAGCTACGTCCGCCTGCAGGTAAAGCACGGATTAAGCAAGGTACTTACGTGAGTATTCCCGTTTGCTTAAGTGCTGGGGCTTGCCTTGCTTGCGGCGAGACATGTTGGTCGGTGGGTGGCTTGTGAGAGCTCGGTTCACATCGGGAGAGCAGGGTTAGAGAGAAGGAGACTCCAGAGAAAATACCTTCATCAAATGCCTTTGACATCCAAAATAAATTAGAAATAATACAAAGATGGTGCGGGGAAGATGAATTGTGGGACAGCCGTCATGCCTTTTTTTTTTTTTTTTTTTCTTTTTGGAGGGGGGTGAAAAAAAAAAAAAAGAAGAGAGAGAGATAGAGAAGGAGAGAAATGAAAAAAATGGCAAAAGCCCCCCTGAGCTGCAAGTTCAAGTGCGGACGTGACGTCCCTGCAAACTTGAACGTCAGGAGCTGGATGGACAGAGACATACAAAACATGGGCAGGGCCAGGGGGAGAGAAGAGGAGGAGGGACGGCAACACCAATGGACACTCATAAGGGGCTGGACAGGAAAACCAGACCCGGGCAAGCCAATGGACAGTGATCGGAAGGAGAGGGGGTGGGAATGAGGGCACTCACAGTACAAGGGGGAGGGTGAGGAGAGAGAGAGAGAGAGAGAGATGGGGCTAGACACAAGCTGCTGCTTATTGAAAGGAGAAAAAAAAAAAAATAAAGAAGCACAATGTTGAGCTGGAATCTGATCCTGCTGTGGAGATAGCACAGAGGAAAGAGATCACAGCCTCTATCACATAAACACACTCTATACGTCCAACCCTGGGAGATCCAAACAAACACTCACAGGCTGCGTGCAAGGGACACGGGGAATCAGCAGAGAAGAAAGGTGACACACAAGATGATGCTGGACGAGGGAAGGCAGCTCAGGTCGATGATGAACAGGAAGGGGGGGGGGGGGAACACAACTATGCGCTACCTACAGGAACGTAAAACAAAAAGTTTTCCAGATGGCAAAAATGACAGATAAATAGAAGTTAAACAGGAGGAGGGGTTAGGAAGTTGCATTTAAAAATAAATAAATAAAAAAAACCTTACTCTGGGAAAGGAGGAGAATAAAACAACACTTTAAATTTTATTATCTGTCACAATTATGTTTCGTGCCTTATGTTACCTATGATGCAAATTAGAATAAGCAATGCAATCTACTTTTTAAAGAATGTTGATTGCGCGGTTATTCCATCAAATGTTTACTATTTAATATTTATAAACTCTTACACTCATACATATAAACCATGTGCTATATAGACATATAGATGTAGTTATAAACTCTTACACTCATACATATAAACCATGTGCTATATAGATGTAGTTATAAACTCTTACACTCATACATATAAACCATGTGCTATATAGATATAGTTATAAACTCTTACACTCATACATATAAACCATGTGCTATATAGATATAGTTATAAACTCTTACACTCATATATATATATAAAAACATGTAATATACTGTACTATACACATATCTACATATATATGTATATACTGTATCTAAAAATATATATATATATATATATATATATAAATAATGTGTGTTATATTATATTATTATAATATATATATATATATATATATATATATATATATATATACATAAATACATACATTATATAGATATATATCTATATGTGGACTAGACAAAAGCTAAGTGGATAGATATATTGATCAATCTAGGGTAGGTAGATTGATAGGTAAAATATGAATGCATGACATTAGGAACATTTTAGAACCCAATTGATGTGGCAGGAAAGACAGATAGATAGATAGATAGATAGATAGATAGATAGATAGATAGATAGATAGATAGATAGATAGATAGATAGATAGTAGAAGAATGCATGACTTAGGCTGGCCATACATTATACAATTTTCTTGTTCGATTTCCTTTAGATTTACCTTCAACTATGAAGTACAACGGCCTGCCTGATTGCGCACAAGTTGAACGTATTTAGGTTTGTTCTCGTTTTATATGGTTTTGGTGAAAAATTGTACAAGAAAATTGTATAATGTATGGCCAGCCTTTAGGAACATTTAAAAACGGAAAAGGTTGTGGAGGAGGAGGGGGTGTTCAGGATAGATAGATAGATAGACAGACAGATAGATAGATAGATAGATAGATAGATAGATAGATAGATAGATAGATAGATAGACAGACAGATAGATAGATAGATAGATAGACAGAAAGAGAGAGAGAGAGAGAGAGAGAGAGATAGAGAGAGAGAGAGAGAGAGAGAGAGAGATAGAGAGAGAGATAGATAGATAGAGTAGATAGATATATTGAAGATGAGTGCATGCTATTAGGCACATTTTAGGAGTAAAAATGTTGTGCAAAAGGTAGAAGGAGTTAAGTAGGAGGAAGGCAGACAGGTAGATAGTAGACAGATAGATAGATAGATAGATAGATAGATAGATAGATAGATAGATAGATAGATAGATAGATAGACAGATAGATAGATAGATAGATAGATAGATAGATAGATAGATAGATAGATAGATAGATAGATAGATAGATAGATAGTAGATGAATGAATGACTTTAGGAACATTTTAGAACTAAAAAGGTTGTGGCAAAGTCTAAGTAGTTAAGTAGGAGGAGGAAGGGGAGTTTATGATAGATAGAGAGATAGATAGATAGATAGATAGATAGATAGATAGATAGATAGTAGATAGATAGTAGATAGATTGTAAGCTCCTTGAGGGTAGGGACTGATGTGAATATACAATATATATGTAAAGCGCTGTGTAAATTGACGGCGCTATATAAGTACCTAAAATAAATCAAAATAAATAAAGTAGATAGATAGATAGATAGATAGATAGATAGATAGATAGATAGATAGATAGATAGATGAATGCATGACTTTAGGAACATTTAAAAACTAAAAAGATTGTGGCAAAGTCTAAGTAGTTAAGTAGGAGGAGGAAGGGGTGTTCAGGATAGATAGATAGATAGATAGATAGATAGATAGATAGATAGATAGATAGATAGATAGAAGATGAATGCATGCCATTAGGCACATTATAGGAGTGAAGATGTTGTGTCGGAGTAGAAGGAGTTAAGTACGAGGAGGAGGGGTTGTTCAGGAAGGAGCGATAGGTATGTGCAGACAATGAAGCAGGGAGGACATAAGATTCTATAGCTGGAAGGCCACAAGAAATGAGGGCAGAGTTCAACTGGTTTAAGGTGACTGGTAAAGCCAGCCAGTGGTCAGAGAAACACAAGTGCTCAGAAGGAATGAAAAAAAGAAGAAATCCAAAGACTTGCCTTGACCAGTGCCACTTAAGCCAGAAAAAAGCCTGTAACTAGAACAAGCCAATAAAATAAGATGTCAAGTGCTGCTTTCAGAACTGCAGTTGCCATTCTTTAAATCACTCTGTAATTTGTCCAGCAAAGTATTATCTGCATGCTGAGTAAATTCTATACTGAGAGTTTCAGCTTATAAAACTTATTTTAGTCCAAGAAGTTGCAGGCAAAGCTGACACACAAAAAGCTGGCTTGTGATCATTATTTTTAAAATAGGGTGCATGATGTCCCAGAAGGACATTACAAATCAAAATAGTCCCTTTAAGAAAATAAGTTCAAAGAACAATGCAAATTGTGTCGAATTTCAACTTTCTAGTGATCGATAATAAAGAGGATACTAGTCGTGGAAATGAGTGTCTTCGTCAGAGCCATTCCATGTTTGTGAATTGTAGAGGTACTCTAAGATAAAGAAAAGTAATGTAAAGTAAACTGGAGCTGTGTTTCTGCTGACAGGACTTTGTCTTGGGGGCACAGACGGCTTTGAAGAAGCTTATTAAGGAATGTGCAGAGAAGCTGTTGGAAATAAGACACTGCCTGAATCCTACACACAAGTTGCTGCTGGCAGAGAGCCCTGTATATTAGAGGCGATGAAGTTCCAGCAGTAGCACCCCCTAGGATCTGAAGTTTATTCACAAACATTGAACTTCCCAGTACAATCTACAGAGGGGAAAAAAAGTCTCAGCCAGGTTACAAAAATTCTTTCAATCTTATAATGGAGAGGCAAAGTAGTGGAACCGGTAGGCAGGATAGAGAAGGTCCTTCATTGTGTCCATTCGTTGTATCAAAAATGTCCTCCAGAACTTTAAAATTGGCAAAAAAAAAAAAACTTTCCAATCAACATCTACCACTTCCTTTTGTTGGCATATATTTTTTTTTAGCAAGATGCAGAAAAGCAGTGGGCAGGCAACAAGCAGGACTTCTGAAATCTGCTTTCCACACTGAGCTGGGTGCAATGTTTATTCCAAGGTGTGTATTATAAATTAACGTATATGGTGGGAAAAGATAACACGTTAAGTTCTTTAAATCAGCATAATGCTGATGCATCATTTCTGATTCGGCATTATTTATTGTAATTTGCATTAATGCATGTATAAAGGGAGGGAGGGGGGGTGGGTGTTTACATTCAAAGATTGGGAGGAGTTTGGAGGTATGGCTTCATGTCATACATTCTGCATATGTTTCTTAGCTTACCTTATGAGGATAACATATATTTATCCAGATATCCCACCCAAGTACGTGGTAGCATCTAAGGGCATTCGATGGGTTCCTTTGAATTCTTCACTTCGGGGCTGGAAATTTTTGCACTCGATGTGACTGAATTTTTGATATTATTAGAAGCCATTAATTCATTTGATTATTACTCTTGTGTAGCTTTGATTGGGTGCCAGCAATTTACACTGGGATGTACAATCTCTAAAGGGTTTACAGGAATTATGAAGACGAACCTAGGCAAAAGTAGACAACGCCTAGCTTCTAGGAGCTGACAACCTAAAGAGCTGAATATTTTCCTTTTTTCTTGGCAATGAAAGTAAATATACTGGTTTATCAGTAATATTTCACAACCCTCCAAAGAGCTTCCAAATTTGCTGGCAGATAATAAACTATACCAAAAAAAAAAAATCATATGGTCTACAGAGAAAGACCTATGCCTATCAATAAATGACCAGTGAAAAGGCCTCTGGGTAAAATATGCAGCACAATATACCTAAACGCGTCTTATACTAGTACAAAAAAATCTATTTATTATTAGTATTATACAGGATTTATATAGTGCCAACAGTTTACAATATAAAAGGGAGACAATACAAGTACAATACAATACAGAAGGATTAAGAGGGCCCTGCTCTGAAGAGCTTACAATCTAATAGATTGATTGAAATTGAAAAATGCTCGAATCATAGTTGTAGAAATTTCATTTTTAGCCCAATAATGTTTCAGGGAGGTCAGACTTTAACCCCTATTTATATACACCGGTTTCATTTGCCACGTTTACAATTCATATTTTTTTTTACGTTGTATTAGCCACACTGCAAACATCAGCACAATATCCCGAAAATTTGCAATGTTCGAAAAAAAGAAAATCCATTTAGAAGTGTTATTCAAATTGCTATTTCCTATAGAGAATTGTGTAACCGTTAGCCGTCTAGATTGCCCAGAACACATCTGTAGAAAATACAGAAAAAAAAAAAAAAGAAATCACTTACCGAAGTAATATATGCACCCAGCAGCTAATATTGCTCCGCACACAGGTATATTGATAGATGACACAGAGAGGAAATGTATGCATTGTTCTAATGCTCAGACCACACAGAGTAGCTTCTGTAATGAAAAACAATTAATTATATAAGTTTAAAAATGAGAGGGGAGGTTATGGAAAAAAATCCTTCAGTGGTTATTTTCAATCAATAAATTGCATTGTTATATTGATTTTCTTAAACAAAATTCACAATAAATTCAAAAGCACTTAGTTACAGTGGATTTATTTATTATAATGCAGCCGTTAGACCAAAGAGGTGACTTCCCAACCACAGTTGGCGTGCACACACAGCCCAGCATACACCGCCCTGTATATGCCCATAGCTACTTCTCTTCTACCCTTTACTTATACCTTAAGATCCGTAACACACAGTCTACACTGTTATAGTTTTTTCATTTTTGACACGTGAAAATCTATCTGGATATTAGTAGGAATTTCTAGAATCTAGGACCATCAAGCCAAGGCTGAGCATCCATGAGTAATTTTTGTTAATGCCAACATGCTACTAAAATTCATCCCAGATTGATTGCTATACATAGGGGTTGATTTAGTAAAGGCAAATAGACTGTTTACTTGGCAAGGGAATTTTCCCCAAAGCTTAGTGAATGAGGTGAAGCTCTGCCGCTGTTGCCAGGTTCATTTACTAAAGGCAAATAGACTGTTCACTTTTCAAGGGAATTTTCCCCAAAGCTTAGTAAATGAGGTGAAGCTCTGCCGCTGTTGCCAGGTTCATTTACTAAAGGTAAATAGACTGTTCACTTTGCAAGGGAATTTTCCCCAAAGCCTAGTGAATTAGGTAAAGCACTGACGGTGTTGCTGGGGTTGATTTACTAAAGGCAAATAGACTGTTCACTTTGCAAGGGAATTTTCCCCAAAGCTTAGTGAATTAGCTAAAGCTCTGACAGTGTTGCTGGGGTTGATTTACTAAAGGCAAATAGACTGTTCACTTTGTAAGGGAATTTTCCCCAAAGCGTGAGGTAAAGCTCTGCCGGTGTTGCTGGGGTTGATTTACTAAAGGCAAATAGATTTCACTTTGCAAGGGAATTTTCCCCAAAGCTTAATGAATGAGGTGACGCTCTGCCAATATTGCTTTGGTTTATTTAATAACGGCAAATAGACTGTTCACTTTCAAAGGAAATTTTACTCAAAGCTTAGTAAATGAAGAGAAACTCTGCCGGTGTAGCTGGGGTTGATTTACTAAAGGCAAATAGACTGTTCACTTTGCAAGGGAAATTTCTACAAAGCTTAGAGAATAAGGTGAAGCTCTGCCAGCTTCCATCATCCAATCATATGCAAGTAAAAATGCAGATTTTTTTTTTTTTTGCTTGCATGTCCAAGAATTTTGTATAGGTGTGCTGGTCAAGTGTTCACAAACATTTGGCCATATAATGTTCACAATGTATTGAAAAAAATGGCTGCTAGCCACAAGTAAAATGAGAAAAGAGAAGATAAAAAATTGGTATGGTCCTGTAATCACTCTATGGGATTGATTTATTAAAGGCAAAAAGACTTCACTTTGCAAGGGAAGTTTCACTTTATAAGTGAATTTTCCCCAGAGCATAGAGAATCAGGTGAAGCTCTGCTGACTTTCATGATCCAATCATGTGCAAGCAAAAATGTTGTTGTTTTTTTTCCTTGCACGTCCAAGAATCTCATATAGGTATCATGGTCAAGTGTTCACTATAATTTGGCTATATAATGTACATAATGTGTTGAAAAAATGGCTACTAGCCACACGTATAATGAGAAATGAGATAAAATATCGGTATGGTCATGTACCACTTTATGGGGATGATTTATTAACAACTTCAGATCCGCGCCATAGCCAATTGATGGCTACAGCGCGGCTCTAAAATGCTGGGAGGCCGTCAATGTACGCCCTTCCCTTTGGCTTGTGCTGGGCGCATTCCCGCTGTGTGAGCGTGCCCACTGGTAGGGCGGACCCAATGTCCGCCGGAGACCCGCGATCTCCTCACAGAGAGCCGGAACGGGGAACCGCCGATGTAAACACGGCGGTTCCCCGTTCTGTGAGGGGGGGCATGCCAGATCTACTAATCACTGTCACTGGAATCAGTTAGATCTGTCATGCCCCTGCCAACCCCGCCCCCCAAAGTTATAACACACCCAGGGAACACATTTAACCCCTTTCCTGCCCCCTTAGTGTTAACCCTTTTCCTGCCAATGACATTCATACAGTAATCAGTGTCTATTTTTAGATCTGATCGCTGTATAAATGTCATTGGTCACAAAAAAGTGTCAAAAACATCCGACATGTCCGCCGAAATATCGCAGTCTCAATAAAAATCACAGATCACCGCCATTACCAGTAAAAAAATATAAATAAATAAAAACGCCATAAACCAATGTCTATAGTTTGTAGACGCTATAACTTTTGTCCAACCCAATCAATATACACCGATTGCGATTTTTTTAAACAAAAATATGTAGAAGAATATATATCGGTCTAAACTGATGAATAAATTAGTTTTTTTATTTTTGGATATTTATTATAGCAAAAAGTAAAAAATATTGTTCTTTTTTCAAAATCATCGCTCTTTATTTGTTTATAGCGCAAAAAATAAAAACCGCAGAGGTGATCAAATAAAAAAAAAAAAAAGGAAGCAAATTTTGTTTGGGTACAACGTCGCACGACCGCTCAATTGTCATTCAAAGAGTGACAGCGCTGAAAACTGAAAATTGGTCCGGGCAGGAGGGGGGGGTTAAGTACCCAGTAAGGAAGTAGTTAAAGGCAAGTAGACTGTTCACTTTGCAAAAGAAGTTTAATTTTGCAAGGGAATTTCCCCCAGAGCTTAGAGAATGAGGTGAAGCTCTGCTGACTTCCATCATCCAATCATGTGCAAGCAAAAATGCAGATTTTTTTTTATTCTCCTTGCATGGAATTGGATATTCTTTGCATAGTGTGACATTTCAAAACATTCACGGGGGGAAATTTCTCTTTGCAAAAGTGCAACTTTCCTTGCAAAGTGAACAGACTTTAGTAAATCAACCCTATAGAGTTGCATGGAATAGCGCTTGATCACATGGGTTAAGAGCACTGTGCGATTATTAGACTGCTCATTTTGAAAGGGAAGTTTCCCCAGAGCTTAGAAAATAAGGTGAAGCTCTACTGACAAAGTGGGATTTTCCCCCCAGAGGGGTTTTCAAGCAGCCAATTAAGTTAACCAGAAGATATTTTCATAAGAAGTCTTTTTATTTATCAAATTTAATTAGTAAATTGACGAAAATTAGAGACCAGTAGTCTTGATGAAACGTAAAAATGATGTCTCACCATTTATATAACGGTGATACATATTTATATTGACATATACTACCAATCAATTTTAAGATTCGAACAACTATACAGAAAATCTCCTTTGGGGGGACTTCTTCTGGTGTAAACAAACCCAGCTTTGCACAGTCTCATGGAATTACCTGTCTGTATCATGACATTACAAATAAAAGTTATACGGAGAAAGCGAAACTTTTACATTTTATACAGACAATACGTTGGTCACGAGTATAAAAATTTGTTTTGATAAAAATAACCCCTTTAAACTATTTATTTTTCTGAAGAATACTTTTATAGAAGACCAATTGAATTAACCGACGAACTTTTGGGGAGACCCCCCTTTTAGGGTGAAACAGTCATCTCGAAGTGG
>BLSH010409522.1:1447528-1465881 GCA_018402905.1 Glandirana rugosa | reverse complement strand
CGATGCGGGAACCCTGCGAATCCACTGCAGGTCCCCGCATCGCACCTGACTCACAAGGCAGTTCACACAGCACTATGCAAACTGCTGGGAGTGTCAATAGAATGTTAATGACGCCCCCAAATCAGTTTGCATATCGCAGTGCGACCTGACAGTTCGGACATGAATCAGATCGCATGGGTGTGAACACCTATGCAATCCAATTCTGGATCAAAATAAAGGGTCCTGTGCGAGTTTGGTCTGAATGCGATATAAAGTCAACCACAGCTGAAATCACATCACACAGACATTGCATGTGATTTGCACTGCAGTGCAAATCGCGACAAAAGAGCGACAATTTTGCAAAAATATATATATATATTTCTTACTTTTTGCAAATATACAAATCAAAAAAAAATATATAAAAAAAGAAATTTTCATCATTTTTGGCCGATATATATACTTCCTCATATTTGTGGTAAAAAAAATTACGATCAGCGTTTATTGATTGGTTTGCACAAAAGTTGCCGCGTTTACAAACCATGAGAATTCATTTCCAGCGTTTTTACTATTTTATTTTTTTTACTAGAAACGGCGGCGATTTTTGGGATTTTTTTTTTACTAGTAATTGCGGCGATCTGCGATTTTTAGCGGTACTGCGATATTGGGGTGGACATGTCGGACATTTTTGACATTTATACAGCGATCAGAAATTGAAATATCCACTGATTACTGTATAAATGTCATTGGCAGTGAAGAGGTTAACCTGCAGGGGGCAGGGAAGGGGTTAACTGTGTTCCCTGGTGCGTGTTCTAACTGTGAGGGGGCTGGGCTGCCAGGGGCATGAGAATCTAACCGATCCAAGTGAAGGGGTCAGTAGATCTCTTACATGCCGCCTGACAGAACGGGGAACCGCCTTGTTTACATCGGCGATTCCCTGTTTTTCTTCTCTGCGAGGCAATCACGAGTAGCCAGCAGACATCGAGTCCGCGCAGTCCAGCACGAGCGAGCCTCTGTTTATAAACAGCGATTCACGAGACAGAGCCACTCTGCAGCAGTAAATGTACGCGAGGCAGTCGGGAAGTGGTTAATCACTAGTGATTAATAGTGGGCTTTTCCAGTAGCACAATCACATGAAAAAGAAAAAAATCACCCAAGTGTGTAAAACTTGAAAATGTAAAAAAAAAAAAAATTACACATTTGTATACAAAAAAAAAAACTGGATTTTAATCAGAATTTTTTAATAAGGTGGACAGCACCGTGCAAAGTGTTGTAGCCTAAAGAGTCGTTATACATAGTTCATCGTTCTGATTGGTTAAAGTGAAGTCAGCTTTGGTTGTGGGGCGGCACAGTGGTAGTGCAGTGGTTCTCAACTCCGGTCCTCAGGACCCACCAGCAGGCCAGATTTTAAGTATTACCTTGGGGAGATGCAGACTAGAATACTGCAATCACTGAGCAGCAATTGTTATCACCTGTGATGTATTTCAGTTATCCTGCAAACCTGGCCTGTTAGTGGGTCCCAGGCATTGAGAACCATTGGTGTAGTGCAGGCTTATGCAATTAGCGGACCTCCAGATGTTGCAAACCTACAAGTCCCATCATGCCTCTGCCTCTGGGTGTCATGCTTGTGGCTGTCAGAGTCTTGCTATGCCTCATGGGATTTGTAGTTCTGCAACATCAGGAGGTCCGCTATTGCATATCCCTGGTGTAGTGGATAGCACTTTCACCTGGTAGCAAAAAGGTTGCTGGTTCGAATCCCTACCATGACACTACCTGCCTGGAGTTTGAATGTTCTCCCTGTGCCTGCGTGGGTTTCCTCCGGGTACTCCGGTTTCCTCCCACACTCCAAAGACATGCTGGTAGGTAAATTAGATCCCGTCTAAATTGGCCCTAATATACAGTTGCAAGAAAAAGTATGTGAACCCTTTGGAATGATATGGATTTCTGCACAAATTGGTCATAAAATGTGATCTGATCTTCATCTAAGTCCCAAAAATAGACAATCACAGTCTGCTTAAACTAATAACAGGCAAATAATTAAATGTTACCATGCTTTTATTGAACACACTATGTAAACATTCACAGTGCAGGTGGAAAAAGTATGTGAACCCTTGGATTTAATATGTGTATGTATGAATGTGAGTTAGGGACCTTAGATTGTAAGCTCCTTGAGGGTAGGGAATGATGTGAATGTACAATGTATATGTAAAGAGCTGCGTAAACTGACAGCGCTATATAAGTACCTAAAATAAATAAATAATAATGGTTACTGCACTTTTCACATCCTCATTACCACTGACACCACCTTACATAATCCTCAATATTTTATCTTTTTTTAGGTAGCTGGCTGTAATCAATTTCCAGCCATTATCGGCCATCTGGAGCTAGGAAAAGGCTGCCTGCTATATCTTTCTATGGGATCTCCGGGACAGGAAGTCAGCTGTGCACAGCCAAATAGCCTTCGCCACAATCACCCAATTTATCTCAGATATCCTCCCGTCCGATAAGATCTCAGAACTTTTTTTCAGAAATATCTTTGAATGTCATTCAAGACTCGGTGGTATAAATCTTGCTGCATTCCCTGTAATTATGATACGCACACAGTGACACATTCGGTGAGATCCCTAGTATTCTGCATGCCATTTCCTCCAGAAATCTCTATAAATCACACTCGTTATATTATGCACCCTTTTTTTTTTCTTTTTCAGGCTGCAGTAAATAAAGGCAATGTTAAAATAATTTCTCGCGAGTCAGTTTTATTGTGTACTGCAGTGGGATGCCTGCGGGGATTTTATATCGGTCTCATAATTACGGACAGTGGGGCTTTATTCAATGGTCCTGGGGTGGCATGCACGCAATCGCTGTCTGCAAAGCAGGGCTCGTGTTGTCGCTTGTTATATCCTTTCTATATTACTTTCATGATCATCCTTAAAGGAGAATCACAGTGAGGATTAAAATTAACGATTAACTTGGGCAAAGACATGTTCTCATTTTTGTACCCGCATTTCGCCATTCGATTGCAAAGCAATACCGATCTTCATTCGGATACAGAGTCTGGAAATGTACGCGGAAGAATGAAATATCAGCTGTGATTTGGAACAATAAATGTATCAGTAGTTGGGGCGAGTATACAACAAGAGTGCAGCGCTATAAATAAATGAATAGTCCAAATTGCACCTTCAATGATCATGCAGTGCAATAATGTTCATTAGCCTCCTTGACGGTATTCCTGAGTGTGGCTCAGGGGGAGTTTTCACTGCAAATAGCGGTAACCCCGAGCCACACTCGGGATTGCATTGCTGGATCCAGGCTGGGTTACTCACCTTGTCCCCTGGATCCAGTGATGTCCCCCGCTGTGTCTGCGGGCTGTGTCCTCTGCCCCATGCCTGTGTGTGCCGGGCTCCATTCCCTGTGAGCGTCGCGTGGCATGGGGGCGGAGCCTGGTGGGAAATTCAAAAAGTGAAACACATACAGCACACATAAAGTACACTGTAATCTTACAGATTACATTACTGTATGAAAACATTTCACATCCCCTTTGTCCCTAGTGGTTTGCCCAGTGCCCTGCATGCACTTTTATATTATATATGTCATTCTTTCTGCCTGGAAACTTGAGAATGTCCATGGCATAAAAATGTGTCCCTTTATGTCAAAAGCGGTTTCTGATCGGCTAGAAAACAGTGATAGTAAATAAGAATGATATGCAGAATTGAGTGATACTGATTTTTGGGGAAATTTATCATCAGAAACTGAAAGTGACGACAGCGACAATTCTGCAACTGAGCAAATTTCAGTGTTTTTGATTTGATTACATTATTGAATACATTTTATTATTATATTATCATCTTTGATAATTATTTATAGTTATTTATTATATTATTTTTTTTTTTCATATATATTATAATTTATGATTTTGTGTTTCAAACTTTATCATACCCGAGATGTCTACTAGACTCTTGTTTGGACAGATTTAAGTGAGTTATTCCTAAGAATTACAGGCCTACAATATAAAACGCCAAATTTCCATGCAAAATAATGGTACCGCTTTCAGCACCAAAAAGCTGAAATAATCATACCGCCAGGGAGGTTAAAAAGCTTCCCAAGTGCTTCAGACTAAAATGTCACAAGTGCAAAAACATGCATATAAGGTGCTTTAGTGATATCCACCACCGATATAAGGATGGCCGCTCACCTCCCTGTGTGGATCCCCAATAGAGGATCACATGCGCTCTTAGCCCTCTAAGAGGGGAACATGGTCACTCAGCTCCCGGTACACTTCAGGTCCACCAAAGCAGTAATAAGTTCTCCCCTCAAGTGGCTCCCAGGTCGTCACATATAGAGTATATTAAAGGAAAAATCTAATTGCTCTCCGTTTGATAGGGATATTTATTATAAAATAAATTGCACTTACATATATAGCACTGATACCCAGTGCAGGAACAGGTTAAAACCAAATATACAACACGCTCGTGTGATAAAGCCAGCGTCGGCCGCGGGTGACGTCACAACCTCCCTCCTCCTCCGTACGCGTTACGTTCCGGAACAGGAACTTCGTCAGCGAACTTCGTCAGCGTCAACTTTGTTAACCCCTTCAGCTCTGGAAGGTTTACCCTCCTTCATGACCAGGCCATTTTTTGCGATGTGGCACTGCGTTACTTTAACTGACAATTGCGCGGTCGTGCAATTTTACCCCCTTCATGACCAGGCCATTTTTTGCGATGCGGCATTGCGTTACTTTGACTGACAATTGCGTGGTGGTGCAATTTTACCCCCTTCATGACCAGGCCATTTTTTTGCGAAACGGCACTGCGTTACTTTGACAATTGTGCGGTTGTGCAATTTTACCTCCTTCATGACCAGGCCATTTTTTTGCGAAACGGCACTGCGTCACTTTGACAATTGTGCGGTTGTGCAATTTTACCCCCTTCAAGACCAGGCCATTTTTTGCGATGCGGCATTGCGTTACTTTAACTGACAATTGTGCGGTCATGCAATTTTACAACCTTCAGGACCAGGCCATTTTTTGCGATACGGCACTGCGTTAATTTAACTGACAATTGCGTGGTCGTGCAATTTTACCCCCCTTCATGACCAGGCCATTTTTTGCGATACAGCACTGCATCACATTAACTGACAATTGCGCGGTCGTGCAATTTTACCCCCTTCATGAGCAGGCCATTTTTGGGGCGGACTCGATCACTGCCGGCTACCCACGATGGCCCCCGCAGTGAGAGAACGGAAGTCCGTGTATGTAAACACGGATCTCCGTTCTGACAGAGGGGGAAAGGCTGTGATCACAGGCTTCATGTATATGGAAGCCGTGATCACTCCCCTCCCCCTGCCAGCCCAGCCCCCATACAGTTAGAACACACTGAGGGAACACAGTTAACCCTTAGAGTGCCCCTTCCAGGTTAACGCCTTCACTGCCAATAACATTTATACAGCGATCAATGCATTTTCATAGCACTGATCGCTGTATAAATGCCAATGGTCCCAAAAAAGTTTCAAAATGGTCCGAAATGTCCGCCGCAATATCGCATGTACCGCTAAAAATCGCAGATCGCCGCCATTACTAGTAAAAAAAAAAAACTCCATAAATGAATTCTCATCATTCGTAAACGCGACAACTTTTGCGCAAACCAATTAATAAACGCTGATTGCGATTTTTTTTTAACAAAAATATGAGGAAGTATGTAATTCAGCCAAAACCGTTGAAAAAAAATGTTTTTTATATATTTTTTTTGGATTTGTATTTTAGCAAAATGTAAGAAAAATTGGGGTTTTTTTTGCAAAATTGTTGCTCTTTTTTTGTTTATAGTGGTGATCAGAAATGACACAGAGGTGATCAAATACCTCAAATACCTGTGGGGGAAAAAGGACGCAAATTTTGTTTGGGTACAACGTCGCAAGACCGCGCTATTGACAGTTAAAGAGACGCAGTGCCGAATTGCAAAAAGTGCTCTGGTCCTAAAGGGGGAAATTCTTCCAGGGCTGAAGTGGTTAACTGACAATTGTGCGGTCATGCAATTTTACCCCCTTCATGACCAGGTAATTTTTTGTGATACAGCACTGCGTCACTTTAACTGACAATTGCGCGGTCGTGCGACACTGTGCAAATAATTTTTTTGTCCTTTTTATTCCACAAATAGAGCTTTCTTTTGGTGGTATTTGATCACCTCTGCGGTTTTTATTTTTGGCGCTACAAACAAAAAAAGCGACAATTTTGAAAAAAAAAAACAATATTTTTACTTTCTGCTATAATACATATCCAATAAAAAAATGTATAAATCTAATTTCCTCATAAATTTAGGCCAATATGTATTCTGCTACATATTTTTGGTAAAAAAATCCCAATAAGGGCACTTCACAAGGGGTTAAAAGGGAGTTAAAAGTGGCACACTTCCGAGGCGGTGTGCAGCCGATGCGGAAGCGCTTGCCGAACTTTTTGTAGCATCCTGCAAGCGCACCGCCCCAGTGTGAAAGCACTCGCTGGGGTGGATGGGAGGGGTGTTTTTCAGGCGCCATAAGGGTGCTATTTTTAGCGCAAAAGTGCCTGAAACCCCCCCCCCCAGTGGGAAAGCGCCCTAAGCGTATATTGATTGGTTTGCGCAAAATTTACAGCGTTTACAAACTGTGGGATAGTTTTATTTATTTTTTTTTTTATTACAGGTAATGGTGGCAATCAGCAACTTATCGCGGGACTGAGACATTGCAGCGGACAAATCGGACACCTAACTGACACTTTTGACACTTTTTGAGGACCAGTGACACTAATATAGTGTTAAAAAAAATATGCACGGTCACTGTACTAATGACACTGGCAGGGAAAGGGTTAACATCAGAGGCGATCAAAGGGTTGACTGTGTGCTTAAGTTGTGCTTACTAACTGTGGGGGATGTGCTTTGACTAGGGGAAGGCAAAAGATCTGTGTTCCTGCTTAGCAGAAACACAGGATCACTACCTTCCCCTCTGACAATCTGCCTTGTTTACACAGGCAGATTGTCGTTCTGCCTCTGCACTGTCTAATCAGCGGGCACCGGCGGTCATCAAGTCTATAGTACCCGCCGCTGGGTTCCTGCTGTGTATAATCACAGCGGGAGCCAGAACAAGTGTCAGATCACGTACTAGGTCCGTGATCTGGCGCAGAGCGGCTGCCCTGCCACAGTAAATGTATGCAGGCCGGTCACTAAGTGGTTAAAGCTGTTTTAAACCCAAAAACATTTCTTTGCCTTTTCCCTCCGTTTTCACCTGGTGATCTGGCCAATAACACACCTCCTGTATTACCGAGACACAATTCTGGAGGAATGAGCACAGGAGACACAGCTGACAGCAGCATTGTCAGTCTAGGGGGAGAAGGGAGTGTTAATATAAGCAGATTTAAATACACTAACAAATTGAAGCCAAACTCAAGCTCACACTTTATAATCAGTTACAGCTGTTTTTTTTTTCCCTTTTGGAATAAAGGTTTGACATGAACAAAAAAAAAGCTGATTATTACAAGCATCCCTGCCAGTGTTAAATGGTTTGTCTCACCCATGTAAACTGATACATTCTTCTGGAGAGCTTGTAGTTTTGGAAAACAACAGACTTGCTGGATGGATCGCCAGATGAAAATAGAAGAAAGAAAGCTTAAAAAAGAAAACAAATGTAAATGATAAATAATAATAAATGTTTGCTTTTGCGTATAATACTGCTTTAATTTTGTCATTCTGCACATTGTAATATATGCACATAGTAGGGCATTTGCAAAACAGTAAACCCATTCAGTAAAATCTCATAAAAGCTTTAAAGTAGAATTATAGGCAAAACTTTTTTTTTTCATTTTGGATGTAATGGAGGGTTATAACCCCTGTCATAATTTTTTTTTTTTTTTTTGCCATTGGTGTCCCATTACGGAGATTTCCCTTCACTTCCTGTCCCATAACAAAACAGGAAGTGAGAGGAAATCCCTGCAAATTAAGGGAATTCCTTGGGGACCCCAGACCACCCAATCTAGTGTCCCCATTGGAAGATTTCCCCTCTATTACTTTTCTGGGGAAAACCCAAAATGTCGATTTGTTTCTTACTTTCACTTTCAATGATGATGGTAAACATGAATTATCCACTTCAGTCCTGGAAGGATTTCCCACGTTAGGACCAGAGCACTTTTTGCGATTCGGCACTGCGTCGCTTTAACTGACAATTGCGCTGTCGTGCGACGTTGTACCCAAACAAAATTTGCGTCCTTTTTTCCCACAAATAGAGCTTTCTTTTGATGGTATTTGATCACCGTTGCGTCATTTCTGATCACCGCTATAAACAAAGAAAGAGCGGCAATTTTGCAAAAAAAAAAAACAAATTTCTTACTTTTTGCTAAAATTCAAATCCAAAAAAAATATAAAAAAACATTTTTTTCATCGGTTTTGGCCGATTTATATTCTTCCTCATATTTTTGGTAAAAAAAAATCACAATCGGCGTTTATTGATTGGTTTGCGCAAACGTTGGCGCGGTTACGGATGATGAAAATTCATTTCTGTAGTTTCTTTTATTATTTACTAGTAATGTCGGCAATCTGCGATTTTTAGCGGTACTGCGATATTGGGGCGGATATGTCGGACATTTTTTTGACATTTATACCGCGATCAGAAATTTAAGTGTCCACTGATTACTGTATAAATGTCATTGGCAGTGAAGAGGTTAACCTGCAGGGGGTGGTGAAGGGGTTAACTGTGTTCCCTGGGTGTGTTCTAACTGTGGGGGGGCTGGGCTACCATGGGCATAAGAGATCTAACTGATTCCAGTGACAGGGATCAGTAGATCTCTTATGTCCCCATTGACAGAGCGGGAACCGCTGTGTTTACATCGGCGGTTCCCCGCTCTTTGGCTCTGGCAGCTCATCGTGGCTTGCCGGTGGACATCGGGTCCGCCCAAGCCGCGGGCACGCTCCTCCGGAGAGTGTCAGGCATGAGAGCACGCCGGAGGCATCGCGCACTCGCCCCCTAGCTGCGCCTGCGCGAATCGCCGCCTATTTACGACGATTCGCGGGACGCATCCACACCACCGCAGTAAATATAATGCGCACGGTGTGGAAGCAGTTAAAGAGACCTGGGAAAAGTGTGTGGGCCACTCAGGCTAGATATGGAGGGGGTAAGTAGACAGTGCATCTGCAACTGCTGCTAGCGTGCTGGCAGGGGATGGAGACCATCCTGGCTCCTGCAAAGGTTCAAGGAAGGAAGGGTAGCCCCTGAAAGTCGCACATCTATGGTGTCCTACTGCAGTGAATGGAGTGGCAACCTCAGCTTGGACTCCGACCAGGCCACGCCCCCCAATGCATTTCACTTAGCCATTGGGATCAATAGAGGATAAATAGAGAGGGTGAATCTCCTTAACAGGGGCACAGACAGCAATAAAAATCTGACAAGAGTTCTAATCTCTCTCCATTCCATCCAAAACTAAAAAAAATCGTTTTGCCTTTAGTTATAATTTAAACCCGTTCACACCAAATCTGACTTTGAAATTGTGCGACTTCACTTGAAATTGCACAATTTCAAAGCCGCAGGCCAGTGTGACTTCAGGTGCGACTTGGCTGACATCTCCACAACTTCATGCACAGATGTCTATGCATGTCACACCTAAAATTGCCAAAAAGAGTGCAGGCATCGCACCGATTTCAACAGATCCATTGCTGACAATAGGGTGCGACTTGTCATGCGATTTGGGCCTGTCAAATCGCATGGAAAGTTGCACCAGTGTGAAAGGGGGCTTATGTGGTAATGAGGTGGCACAGTGGTGTAGCGGTTAGCACTTTCACCTGGCAGCAAACGGGTTGCTGGTTCGAATCCCAACCAGGACACTACTTGCCTGGAGTGTACCTGTGCCTGCGTGGGTTTCATCCAGGTATTCCGGTTTTCTCCCACATTCCAAAGACATGCTGGCAGGTTAATTAGATCCTGACTAAATTGGCCCTCGTATATGTATGAATGTGAGTTAGGGACCTTAGATTGTAAGCTCCTTGAGGGTAGGGACCGATGTGGATGCACAATGTATATGTAAAGCGCTACAGCGCTATATAAGTACCTGAAATAATGTTATTGCAAAAGTCGTTTTTTCAGTATTCCTAAATATTCTGCAGCTTTCATTTAGGCCTCATACACACGGGCGTTTTTTGACGCCGGCGTCTACTGACGTTTTTTTCTGCTCCCCATGTTAATCAATGGCCACATAAAAAATGTCGGCGTTTTTGAGCTGTAGATGGCGTCGGCGTATCAGAGAACCCACGACCAGCGCGTTCCTTGGCTGCATCGACGTCAAAAAGCGCCGCAAAACGCCACGAGACGCCAACAGACGCCAACAAACGCCACCTAATATTGTACCAGCGTTTTCCGGCGTTTTTTGACGCCGATGTTTTTAGGTTGAAAAATAGCAGAGGAATGATTTTTTTTTAAAAAACGTCTATTGACGCCGACGCTCACTAGCGCTCAAAAACGCCAATGCATAACGCCGAAAAACGTCAACTTTTTTTCCTTGACGTCGGGCCCGACGTTTTGTTTATTATTTTATATACGCCCGTGTGTATGAGGCCTTAGGGTGAGGTGAGCTCACATCTGAATCGCACAGGAACAGGATCTGCAGTCCTGTGCAATGTGATTTTGCAGCCCATTCGTTTGGATGGGCTGAAATCACATCAGATCACGCAATGCATGCACTACTATTCAAAAATGCAACGCACCGCATCGCATGGTATTGCGGTACCATGCAATCTTGTGCTGGCAAACGCACTATGTCTGCGGTCTGCTTGTGGGGTGCCATTTCCAATGTATTGGCACCCGCAGCAGATCGCAAAAGCAGTGCGTTTTGAACGAGGTGCGGGAAACACGTACGGAATGTGTCTTTTCGGCATCGTGTTCTGGTGTGAACTGACCCTAAAATAATCTGATATCTCATCTTACCAGGATTGTCCACCTATAGGGTAAAAACACGCGTCTCTGTCTCGGATTATGTTTTTGCTTTGTTATACGGGCTTCCAATGGATACTCTGCAGCCAGCTGCGTGATAACATCCACTGCCACAATTCTTTATTAGCTACATGGTAGGATATAGCAGTAACGTGCTAACCTGTTTTAGCCGAAGTCTTATGCATAACCTAAAACACGCAATGAATGAGGCTACAGCCGAAATGCACAAGGCCCCTTTCACACTGCCGCGACTTGAAAGTCAACTTGACGCGATTTTGCAGACACGATTTTGATGCGATTTCAGGGAATGCCTGTGCAAACTTGAGGTCTATGGACCTCCACTCGAAAAGTCGGATCAAAGTAGTGCAGGGACTACTTTGAAGTCGGCACGATTTGAAGTCGCACAGATATGAATGGTTGTCATTGGAAATCATGGGGAACGACTTTGCAGTCTAAAGTCGCAGGACAAGTCGCACAAGTGTGAAAGGGGCCTTAATGTGTTACTGCTATATCCTGCCATGTAGCCAATAGAGAATTGTTGCAATGGATGTTATCGAGTAGTCGGCTTCATTGTATCAGAGGATTATTGCTACATTTCAAAGGCATCTGGGCCAGAGCACCGGTTTCCAGTCTCCCAGGTAATTTATGCTACGGCATGTTCTCTTTGTTGTTCCGGTGGAGACTACAATAGGCCATTTCAGTACACAGGTTGGCATGGTCCACTGGTGTCACCATTGGGAATTCATCCTAAGAATTGCCATGCAGCAATCGCTGGATCGCATGCATATGGGCAGGACGTGGATATGAAGAGCCTGAAGGAGATCAGCTGCTGCGGGATAAAAAGGAGTCTTGACTGAGGCTTGACGGTGGCAACATGGCTCGATATCGCATATCGCCGTCACCTGACGGCGGGCTGCAAGATCGCGGAACGTGAGTGTGAATGCCCCGCCGGAGGCACGCTTGCGTGCTCACTGTGCATCGGGGGGAGCCAGGGAGCGGGTAGGGTGGACTCAAAGTCCTCTGGCTACCCGCGAACGCTCCCCCACAGTGAAAGAACGGGATCCGTGTATGTAAACACACGGATCTCCATTCTGACAGGGGAGAAGGAGAGCGATCGCATGCTTCCTGTATATGGGAGCAGCAATCACTCTCCTCCCCCACTCAGCCCAACCCCCACACAGTTAGTAACACACACAGGGAACACAGTCAACCCTTTGATCGCTTAACTCCTTCCTTGCCAATGACATTTACACAGTAATCAGTATATTTTCATAGCTGTATAAATGTCATTGGTCCCAAAAAAAGTGTCCAAAGTGTCAGATCTGTCTGCTGCAATGTCGCAGTACCGCTAAAAATCGCAGATCACCGCCATTACTAGTAAAAAATTAAAACCCCATAAATTAATTCTCATGGTTTGTAAACACGGCAACTTTTGTGCAAACCAATATGATGAATAAATTAGTTTTTTTTATATATATTTTTTTTGGATTTGTATTTCAGCAAAAATTAAGAAATATTGGGTTTTTTTGCAAAATTGTCGCTCTTTGTTTGTTTATAGCGGTGATCAGAAATGATGCAGAGTTGATCAAATACCCCCAAAAGAAAGCTCTATTTGTAGGGAAAAAAAAGGATGCCAATTTTGTTTGGGAACAACATCGCACGACCGCGCAATTGTCAGTTAAAGCGACGCAGTGCAGAATCACAAAAAGTGCTCTGGTCCTAAAGTGGGAAATCCTTCCGGGGATGAAGTGGTTAAGATACAGAGAGCTTTATATTGAATTTCCAATAAAGTACTTCATTTGTTGAAATTGCACAACACCTGAACCAGAGGTTACAAACAGGCTACCAGCAGCTGGGGGCACATATCAAATACCTTATGGGGATGTGGGTGGAAGCTTCTAACTTCAGCTTGTTCAATTAACCGCTTCCAGACAGCCCACTGCATATAAACTGCAGCAGGGCGGCCCGGCTGTACCTGTACGTGATTTTGTGCACACGATCTAGGGGGCCCGCGCACCGGGAACCGCCGATCACTTGGGGAAAGAAGAACAGCAATCTACATATGTAAAAGAGGCAGACCACTGTTCTAGTGCATCCACTCCCCGCAGAGATAATCAAATACCACCAAAAGAAAGCTCTATTTGTGGGAAAAAGAAAGGACATCAATTTTATTTTGGTACATTGTCGCACGACCACCCAATAGTCAGTTAAAGCAACGCATTGCCGTATCGCAAAAAATGGTCTGGTCAGGAAGGGGGTAAAACCTTCCGGAGCTGAAGTGGTTAAGGTGTTACTCACACCACAACAGTAAAATCAGTGTGTATATGCAGTAAAGCATGCTTGTTATACTCACCGTGGAACCTAATGCTCTAATCTGTGTAAAAAGGTTGTGTGATCCTCCCTGCTCTGATCCTCCCAGTCTTCCACTGTCCCCAATCCATCTACAGAGCCTTTGGAGTCACTCTGCACATGCTCACTTTGGTGTGTATTGCTAGAGAGTTGTTTCATTTTTTTCTTGGGAGGGTGCATGTGATCAGCACAGGGCCAATCAGCACTGTCCAGACAGAAAGTCAGGTGTCTTGCAGCCTCACAGGACAGTCAGAGTAAAATGAAAACTCCTCCTACAAGCTTTACCCGGACACTAATAGAAGTCACAAGACTGCTATATACTGCTGATGAGAAAAGGTATTTAGCAGTTTATATTTACTAAAATAATTTCATTTCCATGTTCTGTGTACTGTGGGAGACCAGATATAGTGAATGCAGGGTCCTGGGTTTAATAACACTTTAAAGGGGTTGTAAACCCCACTGGGTTTTTCACCGTAGCCTCCTTGACGGTATTCCTGAGTGTGGCTTGGGGTGAGTTTTCACTGCAAATAGAGGTAACCCCGAGCCACACTCGGGATTGCATCGCTGGATCCAAGGCTGGGTTACTTACCTTGTCCCCTGGATCCAGCGATGTCCCCCCGCTGTGTCTGCGGGGTGTCCTCTGTCCCATGCCTGTGTGTGCCGGGCTCTGTTCCCTGCCTGGTGGGAAATTCAAAAAGTGAAACACACATAACACATACAATACACTGTAATCTGTAAGATTACATTACTGTATGAAATCATTTCACATCCCCTTTGTCCCTAGTGGTGTGCCCAGTGCTCTGCATGCACTTTTATATTATAAATGTCATTCTTTCTGTCTGGGAACTTGAGAACGTCCATGGCATAAAAAAGCGTCCTTTACGTCAAAAGTGTTTTTTGATCAGCTAGAAAACACCAATAGTAAATAAGAATCATTTGCAGAATTGATACTGATTTTTGGGGAAATTTATCATCAGACACTGAAAGTAACGACAGCGACAATTCTGCAAATGAGCAAATTTCAGTGTTTTTGAATTGGTTAAATTATTGAATAAATGTTATTATTATATCATTATTTTTGATAATTATAATTATTTATTATATTATATATTTTTTTGATATATATTATAATTTATGATTTCGTTATTTCAAACTTTATCATACCCGGGATGTCTACTAGACTCTTGTCTTAAGTGGGTTATTCCTAAGAATTACAGGCCTACAATATAAAACGCCAAATTAGCAGAGGAACGTTTTCTTTTAACAAAACGCGACGTAGCACAGCGCAAAAAAAGTACCGCTTTGAGACGCAAAAATCTGACATAATCATACCACCAGGGAGGTTAATGTATTCTATGCATTGAGGTGAAAAACCTCCTCTAGTGCAGCAGTCCCCCTTTTATTTACCTGAACCCGGTCTTCCCAGCGCTGGGGACAAGCACACCCGCTCCAGCCGCTGTTTCGGGTCCTGATTGGATAGATTGATAGCAGTGCAGCCATTGGCTCCCGATGCTATCAATCAAATCCAATGATGCGGGAGCCGGGGCCGAATCGTGCTGTCTATGATTGAGGCAGCAGGACACGGGAGCGTGCGTACAAAGGGTCCCCATGGAAGCCCTTCCCCGAGGGGGCACTGGATGCGGGGAGGAGCCAGGAGTGTCGCAGAAGAGGAGGATTGGGGCCACTCTGTGCAAGACCCCTGGTAAGTAAGTAAGTATATGTTTGTTATTTAAAAAAAAAAAAAAAAAAACAATCACTTTAACCACTTCACCTCCGGAAGGTTTTCCCACTTTAGGACCAGAGCACTTTTTGCGATTCGGCACTGCGTCGATTTAACTGACAATTGCGCGGTCGTGCGACGCTGTACCCAAACAAAATTTTGTCCTTTTTTTCCCACAAATAGAGCTTTCTTTTGGTGGTATTTGATCACCTCTGCGTCATTTCTGATCGCCGCTATAAACAAAAGAAGAGCGACAATTTTGCAAAAAAACCCACATTTCTTACTTTTTGCTAAAATTCAAATAAAAAAAAAAAATATAGAAAAACATTTTTTTTCACCGGTTTTGGCCGATTTATATTCTTCCTTATATTTGTGATTAAAAAAATTTGCAATTGGCGTTTATTGATTGGTCTGCGCAAAAGTGGCCGCGTTTACGGATGATGAGAATTAATTTCTGGGGTTTTTTTTTTTTTTTTTACTAGTAATGGCGGCGATCTGCGATTTTTAGCGGTACTGCGATATTGCAGCGGACATGTCGGACATTTTTGAGACTTTTTTGGGACCAATGACATTTATTCAGCGATCAGAAATTTAAATGTCCACTGATTACTGTATACATGTCATTGGCAGTGAAGGGGTTAACCTGGGGGGGAGAGCTAGGGGTTAACTGTGTTCCCTGGGCGTGTTCTAACTGTGGGGGGGTTGGGCTACCATGGGCATGAGAGATCTGACTGATCCCAGTGACAGGGATCAGTAGATCTCCCATGCCCGCACTGTCAGAATGGGGAGCCGCCATGTTTACATCGGCGGTTCCCCGTTCTTTGCCTGTGGCCGCTCAGGAGTGCGGCGGGTACGCACGCCCCCTAGCGGCCGTTCTCAGATCCCGTCTTTTTACGGCGATTTGCGCACAGCATCCACACTGCCGCCATAAATACACGGCAGGCAGTGGGGAAGTGGTTATGATTTGACAAAAAAACGAACCTGGAAGCTGATTTTCTTCTATGCAGAGCTGCACCAGATTTTGCACTCTCCAGTTTTAGTAAATCAACCGCATTGTGTGTAATGTCTAGGTGGTTTCTGAACACCATATTTTCCTACAGGCCCAAAACAATTCATGATCTCATTTAGTGAGCTATCCAGTGTTCCTAAAGAGAAGTTCCCAAGCTGTATAACATAGCTCTGATTTTATCGGGCAAATTTTCGACAAGAAGACGCAGATAGCGGTGCGGTTAAGAACTTGTATGGAGTCTACTAGATCTATATCCTAATGCGCTGGAAGAGTGTAAATCATAGAGGATTTCATAGCTCTTTCAGTAGTTCTCTGTATGAAGTATGAGCAGCGTGGCCTCCAGACGTAACCTTTTAGAAAAAAAAGACAGTGCTTTTATTTTATGGTGTAAAGTGCTTTTAGCTCCAGGGCTCAGGACGTGAACGTGGTCAGCAAATAGCTCCTCAATCTGAGCTTGATGTAGTTGCATCGTGTGCTCCGGAGCAGCTTCTAGGAATCGGGAGGCTAAGGGGTTAATGGTTTATTTCAGTGGAAAATGGCAAGATCACAACAAAAATCTCCACACGTGACTTTCAAGCCTGACTCTCGCCATTATTTACTTAAGGATCAATCTATCTTCAAAAGACAAGTCAAAATCAAAATCTATGACTTCTTTTCTGGAGAAAATAGATTGCATAACAATTTTTGGTAATAGTTTGTTCACATAGGGGTCAATTTACTAAAAGCACATAGGGAAGGTGCACGCTGCAAGGGCATTTTCCCCAGGGCTTAGAGAATGTGAAAGAAAAATAAAAAAACTGAATTTATGCTTGCACCTGATTGGATGACGGAAGTTAGAAGAGCTTCACCAAGCTCTGGGGAAAATTCCCATGCGAAGGGCAACTTCTCTTGCAAAGTGAACGGTCTATTTAGAAGAATGGTTACAACAGTGGTTCTCAACTTCTGTCCTCGGGACCCACTATCAGGCCAGGTTTGCAGCAGGGCCGGCTCTACCACTAGGCGGACTAGGCAGCTGCCTAGGGCGCACTACCACCAAGGGCGCCTGGCCGTTGTTGATTCGTCACTGCTCTCTGCTCTGCATGGATCATTCATGTCATCACAGCCAAGAGAGCCGCATCTGGCTAATCCCCTAGAGGCCGCTCTGCCTCAATCATGTCACCGGAGAGCCGCATCTGGCGGTACCCCAACAAGGTAGGGTATATACGGGCAGGGCAAAGGGGGTGGAGTCATGGGTGGAGCCAAGGGGGGGGCGGCAAAATGAGGTTTTGCCTAGGGTGTCAAAAATCCTTGCACCAGCCCTGGTTTGCAGGATAACTGAAATACATCACAGGTGATATAATTTGCTGCTCATTGATTGCAGTATTCTAGTCTGTATCTACCCAAGGTAATACTTAAAATCTGTTGGTGGGTCCCAAGGAGTTGAGAACCATTGGGTTACAGGAATATACTGCTTTCTTATCTTCTTATGTGTCACATGCAGCCATTTTCTCAATAGGGTACAATATATGACCAAAAGTTTGGGGACGACTGACCATCACATCTATATGAGATTCTTGGACATCACCTTCCAAAACTACGACCATTAAATTGGACCTGCACCGTGGAAGCCGTACCTATTTAGGCCTCATACACGCGGGCGTATTAACAAAACGTCGGGACCGATGTAAGGCAAAATTCGGCATCAAAAACGCGATTTCGTTGGCGTTTTGCATCAACGTTAATGCGATTTAATGAGCGTCAGCGCTACGTCGCGTTTTGTTAATAGAAAACATTCCTCTGCTATTTTTGAACCTGAAAACGCCAGTGCTAAAAACGCTGGTTAGATGGTTGGCCAATCCCCTGACACTGTGCCCCCCTTTGCCATGATGAGTATTTCTGTTTAACCACTTCAACACCAGGCCTATTTTTTGGACTTGGTGCTTACAAGATAAAACTATTTTTTTTTGCTATAAAATTACTTAAACCCCCCCAAACATTATATATATTTTTTTTTTCTAACACCCTAGAGAATAAAATGGCAGTCATTGCAAAACTTTATGTTGCACTGTATTTTCTTATTTATTTGACTTTTTATTTTTTAATTTTACACCCTTCTTTAAAAAAAAAAAATTTGGATCACTTTTATTCCTATTACAAGAAATGTAAATGTTCCTTGTAATAGAAAAAAGATTGCCATGAACACTTAAATATGAGATCTGGGGTCAGAAAGACCTCAGATTTCATATTTACAGTTAAATGCACAAAAAAAAAAATAAAGTCCCCTTTAAGAGCTATGAGCGGAAGCGACGTGTGACGTCGCTTCCGCCATGCAATGTTTTGGAGCAGAGTGGGCGGCATCTTCCGCTCATTCGGCAAAAAAAATTT
>BLSH010409522.1:1437320-1447518 GCA_018402905.1 Glandirana rugosa | reverse complement strand
CCAGAACATGGAAATGCAATTATTTTAGTAAATATAAACTGTTAAATACCTTTTCTCATCAGCAGTATATAGCAGTCTTGTGACTTCTATCAGTTCCTGGGGAAGCTTGTACGAGGAGTTTTCATACTGTTTCTGACCCTCTGTCTGGACAGTGCTGATTGGACCTGTGCTGATCACATGCACTCTCCCAAGAAAAAAAACAACCTCTCTAGCAATACACACCAAACTGAGCATGTGCAGCCTGACTCCAAAGGCTCTGTCTTATCCAGACTTGTCCAGGGGGACAGTGCAGGGAGGGGATGATCTGTGCATACAGGATCAAGCAGCCTTTTTACACAATGCAGAGGAATAACCCCTTAGGTTCCACAGTGAGTATAACAAGCATGCTTTACTGCATATACAGACCGATTTTACTGTTGTGGCTTTAGTAACACTTTAAGCCCCAAACCCACAGGCTGAAATCAGCCAGTATAGTAGAAACCGGCCAACAGCCTGTGTGTACAGCTGCTTGTCCGACAGAAGCCGATATCACGACTGTCTTCTGTCAAACGAGCATGCTGGAAAACCAGAAGTCAATCAGCAACCGGTGTATTATGGGGGGATGGGGGCTGTCTAGTCCCATCGCAAAGTTAGTACAGCAACCTTCACTTTTTTCATTCAGTCCGCTAGGTTGAACAAAAAAAAACGTAACGTGTGTACCAGGCATTCATTTGCATTGTGTCTATATGTGGAGGTGGCCCTCCTGGTAGAGGAGCAGGGCTTTGCTTCCTCGTGTCTGCCTGCCTGATGACTGGTGGGTGAGTAATGAAGCTGCAGCAGGAGAGGAGCAGAAAGCATAGATTTCACAGAATGAATGAAGCGGAAGCATCTGCAGGTCCTTAGGTACAGCTTTCCCCTCCAGCCTTTGCAAGGTCCATAAAGACATGGATGAGCAAGTTTGGGGGGGAGGAACTTGACTGGCCTGCACAGAGTCCTGACCTCAACCTGATAGAACACCTTTGGGATGAATTAGAGCCAAGCCTTCTCATCCAACATCAGCGCCTCACCTTACAAATGCGCTTCTGGAAAAATGGTCTAACATTCTCATAGACACACTCTTAAACCTTGTAGACAGCCTTCCCAGAAGAGTTGAAGCTGTTATAGCTGCAAAGGGTGGGCCAACCCAATATTGAACCCTACGGACTAAGACTGGGATGCTATAAGGCCTCATACACACGGACGTTTCTTAAAAAATAAACAAAACGTCGGCCCCCGACGTCAAGGGAAAAAAAACTGCATTTTTCGGTGCTATGCATCGGTGTTAGTGAGCGTCGGCGTCAATAGGCGTTTTTTTTTTTTTAAAAAATCATCCCTCTGCTATTTTTCAACCTAAAAACGTCGGCGTCAAAAAACGCCGGTTAAGTGTTAGTGAGCGTTTTGCGGCGTTGGCGTCAAAAAACGCCTAAAACGTTACAGCCACGGAACGCGCTGGCCGTAGGTTCTAGTTTCAGCTCACTAACGCCGACGCCCTCTACAGCTCAAAAACTTCAACATTTTTATGGGGCCATTGACTAACATGGAGAACTGCAAAAAACGCCAGAAAATGCTGGCATCAAAAAACGTCCGTGTGTATGAGGCCTTAAAGTCCATGCTCGGAAACAAATGATACATTACGATACAATACAACACATTACATCACTACGGAAGTTGTAAGAATATTCATAACTTTAGTAACCTATCTGTTTTCCATATGAGGCTAGCATGCAAAAAAAACGGACAATCTTTCGTCCGATATTCTCATCATGTGTATGAGGCTTTTACTGTCAGAGAAGACGTCTGATTGCCAGTGCTGATAACAAACACCTAAAGAAATGGCGCATAACAAAGGTTCAGTAAGGATCACATGAAAGTACAATAAGGGATTTGTTAATTACAATTTACCTTCCTCCAGCAACCAGAACAGAATGCCTTAGGCTTCATGTACATGGGACGTTTTAAAACCTCTCCTGAAAGATTTAACTTGACAGATAGTAAATGACATTTAAAAACGTCAGTTTTACCGCGTTTATATGCCGCGTTTATATGCCGCGTTTATATGCCACGTTTATATGCCGCGTTTAGCATAGTTTTTTTTCTTAAATGAAAAACGCCTGTAAATAAAACAGCCATTTGGCTTTTCAAATGCCTCTGAATATTCGTCCCGAACGCATTTTTTGCGTTCCAAAAAAATCTTCTAAACTCAACTGCCTGGAAACGACTATAAACGACCCTGTGTACATGGACTGATAAGATAACAGAGGAGAGTTCAGGGGCTGCTGAAAAAAAACGCCTAACTGCCTCTAACGTCCGTTTAGCAGCAGCAGTGTACATGAGGCCTTACAGCTTGACATGACATTGGGAAGACGTTTCTGCTCTGACAGGGAGAAAATAAAAGTGAATAACAGCACATTTTCCTTTAGCCTAAGTTCACACTTTTGCGGATGCATTTTCTGCGTTTGTTTCACGTTTTTTTTTACCGCATTTTGCCACGATTTTACTGTGTTTTTTTGGCGCAATTTGCATTTTGCGTTTTTTCATTTTTTAATTTTTTTTTGGGGGGGGACATTTGTTGCTAGGCAGATTTAAAAATGCAAAATGCAAATCGCGGTAAAATCGCAAATAAAAACACATCACAAAAACACCACTTGCGTTTCTGGTGCAGTTCCATTGAAGTCTATGGCATGCAAAACACAAACCGCAGTGAGAAAAAAAAGTCCCCGACCCTCTCCAAAAACGCACAGATGTGAACTTCATCCATAGGAAACCATGTTAAATGGACTGTAGTGCGTTTCTGCAAACTGCAAAACACGGCAAAAAACGCATGGGTGTGAACCTAGACTAAAGGGCTCATGCACACAGGACGTTTTTGGATGTTTTTACAGCTGCTGTTTTTGGCTTCAATCCTTTTTTTCTACAGTCAAACTCCCCATCATGTTGTCCTATGTGTCCATGCACACATAGGCTGTTATCAACTGTTTTGGGCAGGGGCGTTTTTTGGCGGTAAAAAAACCCAAGACCAGTGGGTTCTGAGAGACGTTTTTCAGCTGTAAAAGCTCAAAAACGCTAAAAAAACACAAATGCTCAAAAACGCAGCTCACCAGCGTTTTTTAACGTTTTTGATCCCACTGAAAAAAAAAACGCTAACACTCAAAAAACGCTACTGGCGTTTTTAGGCCTCATACACACGGGCGTTTTGTTATGCCACGTTTTTGGGCGTTTTTTGCTGCTCTCCATGTTATTCAATGGCCCTCTAAAACGCTGATGTTTCTGCGCAGTAGTGGGCGTCGGCGTTAGTGAGCTGTAGCTAGAACGCGGGACCAGTGCGTTCTGAAGCTGCAGCGTCATAACGATTTTTTAACGTCCTGTGTGCATGAGGCCTAAAATTAAAAATTGTTTTGTTTTTTTTTTTTATTCAAGTAAATGTAAACCCCGCTCACTGAAGCTTCCTATAGAGTTTATAAAGTGAAATTATTTCAGATGTAGTTTTCAATATTTTTTCTACAGCTCTCACAATAATGTCTGGTAATCCTGGCGTGAAGGTCCTTGCGCAGGCACATCCTGTTACAGGGTGACAACGCTCTGTCCCTATCTCCCTGCAATATAATCTCATAATGGAGACTTTAAGAGACACAGGCGATGTCACATCAGAAAACCTGTCCTAAGAGAGTATTTATGCTGTAGAGCAGGGATATGCAATTAGCGGACCTCCAGATGTTGCAGAACTACAAATCCCATGAGGCATAGCAAGACTCTGACAGCCACAAGCATGACACCCAGAGGCAGAGGCATGATGGGACTTGTAGTTTTGCAACAGCTGGAGGTCCGCTAATTGCTTATCCCTGCTTTAGAGCATGTATTTAGACAGGAAGTGGCTGTGAAGAGGCTATAAAAGATCAGCAGTGCAAAAAAGGATAAAAAAAAAGGTGAAAACAGTATTTTATTTTGAAAAATTGCAATCATTTATCATATGCATACATAACCACTTCCCGCCCGGCCTATAGCAAAATGGGACTTTTGTCGTACCGGGTTTGACATCATATGACACTGCCGGTGACATTTCACTGTACCGACCCACTGCCGGTACCATGTGATCGCTGTGACCAATCACAGCATATCACATGACAGTTGTAAACAATGGATGGCTTTCCTTTTATGCCATCCATTGTGCACAATTATGTCGCTAGCTTTGATTGGTCACAGTGATCACATGGTACAGACAGGGATAATCACAGCCAAACTGTACCATGCGATTAGCTGTGGCCAATCACAGCTAGCAACACAATGGATGGCATGAAAGGAAGCCAACTCAACAAAACTCACTTCACTTCAGTGAAAACGGTTGCTTATACCAATGAAGGTAATTAGTATAAGCAATCATAATGTGCAAAAATAAAAATCCTGAGTAGTACAGTGTTTCTATGGTAATAGTGTATTGCTCTGGTCACGGTGTGATAAAATAAATAGTAAAAAAAAAAACAGTAAAAAAAGGAAAATAAAATTAAAAGAAATTGAAAAAAAATTAATTATTTTTTCCAGGTACTTCTATAGCGCTGTGGATTTACGCAGCACTTTACATATATATTGTACTTTCACATCAGTCCCTACCCTCATTAATGAATTTCTTTTTTCCATACTGTCACCAGTCAGTGCCCCTGATCACTGCCACATTGGTTATATGATGATTCTGTACTGCACTGGTGAAAGTATGAAAATAAAAAAAGTGTGAAAACATTTTTTTTTTCCATTTCTTCGTTTTCCAAAAAAATTGGGACAAAAAATGACAACTTCAAAAAACTCACCATGCCTCTTACTAAATACCTTGGACTGTCTACTTTCCAAAAAGGGGTCATTTGTGGGGTATTTGTAGTGTCCTGGCGTTTTCGAGCCTCAAAAATCGATCAGTACATCAGGATCGATCGATTTAAAGATATATACTATAGCTTATGGACTATACATTCCTTAATGTAAATAATAAAACTGGGTACTGACATCTTTAGGTAAAGTTGATCCAGGGTGAATCCGATTGCCTCTCGGGGGATAAGGAAGGAATTTTTCCCCCCCGCTATAGTGAATTTGATCTATGCTTTGCTGGGGTTTTTTTGCCTTCCTCTGGATCAACTGTGGGTGAAGGGCTGTATATGGGATAAGCAATTAGTGGACCTCCAGATGTTGCAAAACTACAAGTCCCATCATGCCTCTGCCTCTGGGTGTCATGCTTGTGGCTGTCAGAGTCTTGCTATGCCTCATGGGAGTTGTAGTTCTGCACCAGCTGGAGGTCCGCTAATTGCATATCTGTATGGTTATATATCATTTTTTTTTTTTTTTTTTTTAGTTGAACTAGAAGGACTTGTGTCTTTTTTCAAACTGACTAACTATGTAACTATGCAACTATGTAACTATACCTTTCCTACAGACTATATAATAAACACGGATTTGGGTTATTTTCACCAGAAAGAAATGTAGCAGAATACATTTTGGCCTAAATTTATGAAGAAAAATTATTCATTTGAAAATTTTTATAATAGTAACGAAGAAAAGCGTGTTTTGTTTTCCAAAATTTTTTTTTTGTTTACTTAGCAAAAAATAAAAACCCAGTGGTGATTAAATTCCACCAAAAGAAGGCGAAAGATGAAAGTTTCATATGGGTAAAGTGTTGCATGACTGCGTAACTGTCATTCAAAGTCATTCAGCGCTAAAAGATGAAAAATGGCCTGGGCAGGAAGGGGGTAAAAGTGCCCAGTGTTGAAGTGGTTAAAGAAGACTTCCAATTAGCATTGAGAAGAGATGCCGCAAATCACTTCCAGGATGAAGATACTGGGAAATACGAGCAGCATATAGGAAATAAGAAGTGCTACTGTGCATCATTCATCCATACAGAATGGGAATTCATACTGAGAATGAGTGCCAGCAGGCAGGGCATGAAAAGTGCTAGCATGCGTTAAAGTGACATTAAACAATCTCCTTATTCTCCAAAAATAATCCATACACATTCACTACTTAATAGTCAAGTAATCTATTTTTTGTCTCTTAGGACCAGTTCACACCATAGAAACGCAGTCCAGATGCATTCAGGATGCTTTTCTGCATGCGCGTTTTTGACGCAATTTTGGTGCGTTCCAGTGCATTTTTGATGCAGTCCAGTGCGTTTTTCCCACTTTTTATCTTACCCTAAAATAAGAACATGTGAGTTCCAGTGCGTTTTTGGTGCATTTAGGTGCGTTCCAGAATGTTTTTTGTGCGTTCCGGTGCATTTTTGATGCGTTTTACTGCGATTCAGTACAGTTCAATGCAGAAAAAAATGCAGCATGTTCTACTTTTTTTTCTGGAGCTGGAACACACTGGTGTGAACTATGCCATTGAAAACCATATATCCTACTTTCCATGCGTTTTTGATGCAGAGAAATAAACGCACTGGACTGCATGTGGTGTGAACTGACCCTTAGGGCTCGTTTACACTTTGCTTCAAAACAGGGCGTCAGACAGGCGTTGTTAAAGCTCCCTTAACACCAGTCAAAGCTCATGACAGCTTTGCGTCAAAAATTTTACCCCATGTAGCTTTAGACAGGCTTCAAAGCCTCTCCAATGCCTCCATAGAAGTCTATGACAAAGCTTGTTTGAAGCTCACTTGAAGCACCTGCGGCTTTTCAGAGGCTTTAATTCAGCTTTAGCTTCGCTTTGTTTTGGAGAAATTGCAGGTGTGAGAGATCAACAACACACAGGGCATCTGCCAAGCTTCAACAAAGCTTCAAAAGAGCCTCATCAAAGCACCACTGAAGCCTCATCGAAGCACCACTGATGCCTCAATGAAGCACCACCAAAGCCTCATTGAAGCTACACCGAAGCCTCATCGAAGCACCACCGAAGCCTCAATGAAGTACCACCGAAGCCTCAATGAAGCACCACCAAAGCCTCAATGAAGCACCACCGAAGCCTCATCGAAGCACCCCCAAAGCCTCAATGAAGCACCGCCGAAGCCTCAATGAAGCACCAAAGCCTCAATGAAGCACTACCGAAGCCTCATCAAAGCACCACCGAAGCACCACCAAAGCCTCATCGAAGCACCACCGAAGGCTCAATGAAGCACCACCGAAGCCTCATCAAAGCACCACCGAAGCCTCATCGAAGCACCCCCAAAGCCTCAATGAAGCACCACCGAAGCCTCAATGAAGCACCACCAAAGCCTCAATGAAGCACTACCAAAGCCTCATCGAAGCACCACCGTAGCACCACCAAAGCCTCAATGAAGCACCACCAAAGCCTCAATGAAGCACCACCAAAGCCTCATCGAAGCACCACCGAAGGCTCAATGAAGCACCACCGAAGCCTCATCGAAGCACCACCGAAGCCTCAATGAAGCACCACCGAGGTCTCAATGAAGCACCACTGAAGCCTCATCGAAGCACCACGAAGCCTCATCGAAGCACCACCGAAGCCTCAATGAAGTACCACCGAAGCCTCAATGAAGCACCACCAAAGCCTCAATGAAGCACCACCGAAGCCTCATCGAAGCACCCCCAAAGCCTCAATGAAGCACCACCGAAGCCTCATCAAAGCACCACCGAAGCACCACCAAAGCCTCATCGAAGCACCACCGAAGGCTCAATGAAGCACCACCGAAGCCTCATCGAAGCACCACCGAAGCCTCATCGAAGCACCCCCGAAGCCTCAATGAAGCACCACCAAAGCCTCAATGAAGCACCACCGAAGCCTCATCGAAGCACCCCCAAAGCCTCAATGAAGCACCACCGAAGCCTCATCAAAGCACCACCGAAGCACCACCAAAGCCTCATCGAAGCACCACCGAAGGCTCAATGAAGCACCACCGAAGCCTCATCGAAGCACCACCGAAGCCTCAATGAAGCACCACCGAAGCCTCAATGAAACACCACCGAGGTCTCAATGAAGCACCACTGAAGCCTCATCGAAGCACCACAAAGCCTCATCGAAGCACCACCGAAGCTTCAATGAAGCACCACCGAAGCCTCATTGAAACACCACCGAAGCCTCATTGAAGCTACACCGAAGCCTCATCAAAGCACCACCAAAGCCTCAATGAAGCACCACCAAAGCCTCAATGAAGTACCACCGAAGCCTCAATGAAGCACCACCAAAGCCTCAATGAAGCACCACCAAAGCCTCATCAAAGCACCACCGAAGGCTCAATGAAGCACCACTGAAGCCTCATCGAAGCACCACCGAAGCCTCAATGAAGCAACACGAAGCTTCAATGAAACACCACGAAGCACCACTGAAGCCTCATCAAAACACCACCGAAGCCTCATCGAAGCACCCCCAAAACTTCAATGAAGCACCATCGAAGCCTCATTGAAGCACCACCAAAGCCTCATTGAAGCACCACTGAAGTCTCAACGAAGCACCACCAAAGCCTCAATGAAGTACCACGGAAGCCTCAATGAAACACCACCGAAGTCTCAATGAAGCACCACTGAAGCCACATCGAAGCACCACTGAAGCCTCATCGAAGCACCACCGAAGCCTCATCGGAGCACCACCGAAGCTTCAATGAAGCACCACCAAAGCCTCATTGAAGCAAAAATTTTACCCCATGTAGCTTTAGCCAGGCTTCAAAGCCTCTCCAAAGCCTCCATAGAAGTCTATGACAAAGTTTGTTTGAAGCTCACTTGAAGCACCTGCGGCTTTTCAGAGGCTTTAATTCAGCTTTAGCTTCGCTTTGTTTTGGAGAAATTGCAGGTGTGAGAGATCAACAAACACACAGGGCATTTGCCAAGCTTCAACAAAGCTTCAAAAGAGCCTCATCAAAGCACCACTGAAGCCTCATCGAAGCACCACCGACACCTCAATGAAGCACCACCGAAGCCTCATTGAAGCTACACCGAAGCCTCATCGAAGCACCACCAAAGCCTCAATGAAGTACCACCGAAGCCTCAATGAAGCACCACCAAAGCCTCAATGAAGCACCACCGAAGCCTCATCGAAGCACCACCAAAGCCTCAATGAAGCACCACCGAAGCCTCAATGAAGCACCACCGAAGACTCAATGAAGCACTACCGAAGCCTCATCGAAGCACCACCGAAGCACCACCAAAGCCTCAATGAAGCACCACCAAAGCCTCAATGAAGCACCACCAAAGCCTCATCGAAGCACCACCAAAGCCTCATCGAAGCACCACCGAAGGCTCAATGAAGCACCACCGAAGCCTCATCGAAGCACCACCGAAGCCTCAATGAAGCACCACCGAAGCCTCAATGAAGCACCACCAAAGCCTCAATGAAGTACCACCAAAGCCTCAATGAAGCACCACCAAAGCCTCATTGAAGTACCACCGAAGCCTCAATGAAGCACCACCGAAGCCTCAATAAAGCACCACCGAAGCCTCATCGAAGCACCACAAAAGCCTCAATGAAGCACCACCGAAGCCCCAATGAAGCACTACCGAAGCCTCATCGAAGCACCACCGAAGCCTCAATGGAGCACCACCGAAGCCTCAATGAAGCAACACTGAAGCCTCAATGAAGCACCACCAAAGCCTCATCGAAGCACCACCGAAGGCTCAATGAAGCACCTCTGAAGCCTCATCGAAGCACCACCGAAGCCTCAATGAAGCACCACGAAGCTTCAATGAAACACCACGAAGTCTCAATGAAGCACCACTGAAGCCTCATCAAAGCACCACCGAAGCCTCATCGAAGCACCACCGAAACTTCAATGAAGCACCACCAAAGCCTCAATGAAGCACCACTGAAGCCTCATCGAAGCACCACCGAAAACCTCAATGAAGCACCACCGAAGCCTCAATGAAGCACCACCGAAGCCTCAATGAAGCACAACCGAAGCCTCAATGAAGCACCACCAAAGCCTCAATGAAGCACCACCAAAGCCTCATCGAAGCACCACCGAAGGCTCAATGAAGCACCACCGAAGCCTCATTGAAGCACCACTGAAGTCTCATTGAAGCACCTATGAAGCCTCAATGAAGTACTACGGAAGCCTCAATGAAACACCCCCGAAGTCTCAATGAAGCACCACTGAAGCCACATCGAAGCACCACTGAAGCCTCATCGAAGCACCACCAAAGCCTCAATGAAGCACCACCGAAGCCTCAATGAAGCACCCCCAAAGCCTCAATGAAGCACTACTGAAGCCTCATCGAAGCACAGTCACCACGAAGTAACTCCGAAACCACCACGAAGTAACTTC
>BLSH010409522.1:1418606-1434924 GCA_018402905.1 Glandirana rugosa | reverse complement strand
AATGAAGCACCACCGAAGCCTCAATGAAGCACCACCGAAGCCTCAATGAAGCACCACCAAAGCCTCAATGAAGCACCACCGTAGCCTAATTGAAGTACCACTGAAGCCTCAATGAAGCACCACCGAAGCCTCAATGAAGCACCACCAAAGCCTCATCGAAGCACCACCGAAGGCTCAATGAAGCACCACCGAAGCCTCATCTAAGCACCACCGAAGCCTCAATGAAACACCACCGAAGCCTCATCGAAGCACCACTGAAGCCTCATCGAAGCACCACCGAAGCCTCTTCGAAACACCACCAAAGCCTCAATGAAGCACCACCGAAGCCTCAATGAAGCACCACCGAAGCCTCATCGAAGCACCACCGAAGGCTCAATGAAGCACCACCGAAGCCTCATCGAAGCACCACCGAAGCCTCAATGAAGCACCACCGAAGCCTCAATGAAGCACCACCGAAGCCTCAATGAAGCACCACCAAAGCCTCAATGAAGCACCACCGAAGACTCTTCAAAGCACCACCAAAGCCTCTTCGAAGCACCACCAAAGCCTCAATGAAGCACCACCGAAGCCTCAATGAAACACCACCGAAGCCTCATCGAAGCACCACCGATGCCACAAAAACACATCATAAAAGCTTGTTAAAGCAGTAGGGGCTTTAATGTACGTTGAAGCCGAAGCAAAGTGTAAATGAGCCCTTACTGGTTTCCTGCCTCCTTGTAATGTCCTCTGTGAGCTCCCAAACCCCTCCTTTTCCCTCTCACTTTGTTTGAAACGAGCAATGGAGGTTAGTTGTGGTCATGTGCTCTGCTCTATGCACACTACAACGCCAGTCCCTGGTCCGTCTCAGGAGTGAGCAAAGAATGCCTACATTCCTACATACATGGAGTCACCACCCTCTAATAGAAAGTCGGAGATTTGGAGGAGACTGAGAGTAATAAAAGGTACATTTATGAGATAGAAATACACATTTGAATCGGAAATATTTTATTATACCAGAGTTTAGTGTCATCTTTAACCACCTGCTGACCGATCACAGAAAATATACTGCTTGCGGGCGGGTGGTACAGGCACAATTACGTACGTGACCGGCCTTCTTCCGGGTTTGAGACGCACCCTATGCTGACCCATGCTGTGATTGGACACAGCACCAGTTTGGCAGCAGATTTCAGCGAATTACTTTGGCAGAAACCTGCTGATCGCTGTGTCCAATCACACACAGAGTTACAAAAACACGGGAACTGCAATCTGGCTGTGTCTTCTCCTTGAAAAGCAGGGAGAAGAAACAACCAGATCAGAAAGTAAAAGCAGCACATATTACACATTGTTAGGCACACAGGTAACCCTTTGATTGTCCCTTCCCAGCCAGTGTCATTAGTACAGTGACAGTGCACAGTATTATCAGTGATCACTGTATTACTACATTTACACCTGAGCGTGTTGTTTTCTGGCAGAAAGTCGTGCAATTTTGCAGCGATTTTTACCGCAATTTTGTGTCACTAGCTAAGCAATGGTTCACATTGATGCTACTTTGAAATCGCTGCTACTTCACTTAAAGCAGTGTGATTTCAAAGTAGCAAGGTCAGCGCGATTTCAGGTGCTACTTAATAGACATCTGTGTGGCTTCATGCACAGATGTCTATTAAAGTCGCACCTGAAATCGGCAAAAGTAGTGCAGGAACTACTTTTGCAAATTGGATTGGAACAGTACCATTGCCGCCAATAGGCTGCAAATAGTCATGCGATTTCAACTCTCAAATCGAATGACAAATCGCTCCAGGGTGAACCTGGGCGAAGTCAGTGTCATTTAGGCCCCTTTCACACTTGTGCGACTTGAAAGTCACATGATTTTACCGTGATTTTGATGCGACTTGAAGCAATGCCTGTGTAATCCTGAGGTCTATGGACCTCTAGTTGCATCAAAGTCGGACCAAAGTAGTGCAGGGACTACTTTGAAGTCGCTGCAACTTGAAGTCGCAAAGATATGAATGGAACTCATTGAAAATCATGGGGTACAACTTGTCAGCGACTTTGCAGTCCCAAGTCGCACAAGTGTGAAAGGGGCATTAGTGACCCTCCCTGATAGTGTCTGCTAGCGCCAGATTGCCAGTCACCCTATCACACTCCCACTATAAGTCGCTGATTGCCGCCATTACAGTATAGGGTCTATAGCTGCATAAATTCCAATATACAAATCGTAGTTTTTAGACGCTATAAGGCCCCTTTCACACGGGGTGGATCCGCTCAGTGGACTCCGCCAGCTCAGCGGGAGACCGCTCTGTTGATCCCCACTGAGCTGGCGGATGACAGGTCTATCTCTGCTCACTGTGCAGGGACGGACCTGTGAGAGCCCCGCTCTCCTCTATGGGCAGATCGGATGAAAATGGACTATATGATCGTTTTCATCCAATCCCATCCGATCCGCTGAACGGGTGGCGAACGTATCGCCCATACATCTGTTTTAAGCAGATCTTTTGGGAATGATTGGCAGATGGGTGTCAGTGGACACATCTCTGCTGACATCCGCCTGCCCATAGAAGTGAATGGGTGGCCCACTCAGATCCACCTGATAATGGACAGGCGGATCCGAGTGGGCTGATGGGGTGAAAGGGGCCTAACTTTCACACAGACCAATTATTATACACTTATTGGGTTTTTTTTTTTTTTTTTTTTTTACCAAAGACATGTAGCAGAAAATATCTGGCATATATTTATGGAAAAAAAAATTGATTTTTTTATTAGATATATATTTTATTGTATTTATTTATTTTTAATTTTTTGGTCTTTGTTTCATTTACATAATAAAAAATAAACTCAATGGTGATCAAATACCACCAAAAAAGAACGTTCTATTTGTGTGAAAAAAAATTATACATTTCTTTTGCGTGCAGTGTTGCATGACCACGCAATTGCCAATTAACCCCTTCCCACCCATGCTATAGCCGAATGACAGCTACAGCACGGGCTTATTTTGCTAGGAGGGTGTCTGTTGATGTCCTCCTGTGATCGTGCACCCCCATGGGGCGCGCTCTTTGATCACTGAATCTTTTGGACTTAGCACAGATCGGGATAAAGGGCCAACCACATCGGCCCTTTACCACATAATCAGCTGTGGTCAATGACAGCTGATCATGGATGTAAACACAAGTCGGGATATCGGCTTTTCTTTCCTTACATTGTCAGCGTGAGGCGAGAAGAAGAGAACAGATAACCCGCTTGTGTTAAAGAGACACCGACACAACGAACTTCCTACCGCCCGGCTGTACAGCGCTCCTCTCATCCACCTCCTGAGCGTCCCAGCCGTCGGCACAATGCTTCACCTCAGATCACCGTGTGGCCATGCACTGACGCGTTTCGTCACTTCCGACTTGATCACAGGGCCTGTGATCAGCCGGGCGGTAGGAAGTTCGTTTTAAGGAAACATGCGATTTTAACTGTTTTAATGTAAGCGCATTTGGTGCTGTTTAATAAATGTTTGAATACTAAGAGATACACTATGAGGGTTTTTCCTTACTTGTCTCCCAAGAGTACCTGTGTTGTGGTGGTGATCCTTATGAAGTAGATCTGGGAGGAGCCTTGCTTTCTGGGGAAAGACAAGCTGATTCACCTTCTGATCTCTGTGTACTGAGTCCTTGTGGAGGTGACCCTTGAGAAGTTATACCTTCTGATTTCTAGTGAGCCCCCAAAGTGTGCACATGCATGCGGTGATCAGTGGTGGAGGACTTTGTTTTGAAAACATCATAGCTGCTTCAATTTAAAGAGGACTTTTGCACCTTATACATATTGTTGCACTTTTTGATATTTTTGCACTAGCACTTTTTCCTTATATTTATGTGTATGGGTTTTATGAATTAACTCTAGCGCTGCTTTTTGCTATTACCATTTATAGTAGACTTCTTTCACAGTGCCCACCAGTGCTGCCAATTAGTGCTGCCAATCAGTGCCCATCAGTGCTGCCAATGCCCATCAGTGCCTCCTCATAAGTGTCACCTAGCAGTGCTGCCAATCAGTGCCTATGAGTGCTGACAGTGCCCATCAGTGCCTCCTCATTAGCGTCACCTATCAGTGCTGCTTATCAGTGCCACCTACCAGTGCCCATCAGTGCCGCCTATCAGTGCCTATCAGTGCCACCTATCAGTGCCCATCAGTGTCACCTATTTGTGCTGCCTATTAGTGCCCTATCAGTATCCATCAGTGCCACATATCAGTGCAGACTCATCAGTGCCTCCTCATCAGTGTCCACCAGTGCCGCCTATCACTGCCCATCAGTGCAGCCTCATTAGCGCACATCAGTGAAGGAGAAAAATTACCTGTTTGCAAAACTTTATAACAAACTATGAAAAATGTTTAGTTTTTTTTCAAAATTGTCAGTCTTTTTTTGTTTGTTAAGCAAAAATAAAAAAAAACAGCAGTGCTTAAAAACCACCAAAAGAAAGCTCTATTTGTGTGAAAAAAAATGATAAAAATGTCATATAGGTACAGTATAGCATGACAACGCAATTGTCATTCAAAGAGTGACAGCACTGAAAGCTGAAAATTGGCCTGGGCAGGAAGGGGGTGAAAGTGCCCAGTAGGCAAGTGGTTAAAGCTGAGTTCTGGCCGAATTATGACTTTTAGGCCTCATACACACGGAAGTTTTTTGCCGCTGCATTTTTTTAGTGTTCTTTGCAGCTCTCCATGTTATTCAATGGCCCCATAAAAACGCTGAAGTTTTTGAGCTGTTGATGGCATCGGCGTTATTAACCACTTCACCCCTGGAAGGATTTCCCACTGTAGGACCAGAGCACTTTTTGCGATTCAGCACTGCGTTGCTTTAACTGATAATTGCGCGGTCGTGCGACGTTGTACCCAAACAAAATTTACGTTCTTTTTTTCCCACAAATGGAGCTTTCTTTTGGTGGTATTTTGGTCCCTTCTGGGTCATTTCTGATCACGCTATAACCAAAAAAGAGCGACAATTTTGCAAAAAAAAACAATATTTCTCACTTTTTGCTAAAATACAAATCCAAAAAAAATATATGAAAAAATAATTTTTTCATCGGTTTTGACCGATTTGTATTCTTCCTATATTTTTGGTAAAAAAAAATTGTGATCGGCGTTTATTGATTGGTTTGCGCAAAAGTTGCCACGTTTACAAACCGTGAGAATTAATTTATGGCATTTTTACATCTTTTTTTTTACTAGTAATGGTGGCGATCTGCGATTTTTATCGGGACTTTGATATTGGGGCGGACATGTTGGACATTTTTGACACTTTTTTGGGACCAATGACATTTATACAGCGATCAGAAATTTAAATATCCACTGATTACTGTATAAATGTCATTGGCAGTTAAGAGGTTAACCTGCAGGGGGCAGGGAAGGGGTTAACTGTGTTCCCTAGGCATGTTCTAACTGTGAGGGGTGGGCTGCTATAGGCATAAGAGATCTAACTGATCCCAGTGACAGGGATCAGTAGATCTCTTACGTGCCTCCTGTCAAAATGGGGAACTGCCGTGTTTACATCGGCGGTTCCCCGTTCTTTCCCTCTGGCAGCTCATCACAGCTCGCTGGCGCACATCAGGTCCGCCTGAGCCGCGGGCAAACTCCTCCAGAGTGCGTCGGGCATGAGCGCGCACCGCCGGCGGCGCGCTCTCACCCCCTAGCTGCGCATGCACGAATCGCCGCCTATTGACGCCGATTTGCGAGATAGCGCCACACTGCCACCGATAAAAGGCAGTGCGCAGTCGGCAAGTGGTTAAGCTGTAAATCGAACGCAGGACCAGCGCGTTCCAAGGCTGTAGCTTCTTGGCGGCAAAACACTCACTAACGTGCATTGATGCCTTAGCGAGGGTTAACCGGCGTTTTTAGCGCCAGCGTTTTCAGTTTAAAAAATAGCAGAGGAATTAAAAAAAAAAAAAAACGCCTATTGACGCCAACGCTCACTGTCGTTCACTAATGCTCATTAACGCCGATACAAAACGCAGATTTTTGCCTGACGGCGATCCCGACGTTTTGCTATTACGCCCTTGTGTATGAGGCCTTAAGATAAAAATACCCCTAAAATACTCAATGCTTGTGCAATGTAACAAAGGTATGCTGTAAACTATGCCCAGTTTTCTATTTGTGTAGCATCGTTTTCTTACTTTGTGAAGTTCCTGCACAGCGCAGCCATCTCCAGTGTGGGCATCTGAAGGCGCAGTGTCCTTCTTCCTGGATTCCGTGCATGCTGGCTACCCAGCATGCGTCTGCCGATCTCACGCATGTGCGGTGCAATCTTGGTCAGCTTGGCATGGTACAGCCATGCCAAGCTGACCAAGATTTTCCATAGACACCAATGCAAAACGGGAGAAGTGCCATGCCAAGCTGACCAAGATTTTCCATAGACACCAATGTAAAACGGGAGAAGTGCCATGCCAAGCTGACCAAGATTTTCCATAGACGCCAATGCAAAATGGGAGAAGTGCCATGCCAAGCTGACCAAGATTTTCTATAGACGCCAATGCAAAACGGGAGAAGTGCCATGCCAAGCTGACCAAGATTTTCCATAGTCACCAATGCAAAACGGGAGAAGTGCCATGCCATGCTGACCAAGATTTTCCATAGACGCCAATGCAAAACAGGAGCAGTGCCATGCCAAGCTGACCAAGATTTTCCATAGACACCAGTGCAAAACGGGAGCAGTGCCATGGATCTCCCAGGAGCCAATGCAAAACCGGAAATGACGTACAGCGCCACGGCCTCTAAAGGAGGAAGTGAAATTAGATCTAGGCATAAATCAGGTAAGTGAACAGAAAAAAAAGTAAAATTGCCAATTGATTTTAGGGATGCACATTAGTGCTGCATGGTGAGGAGTGAAAAATGTGGGCGGAACTCCGCTTTAAGGTCTGCCGTATAGCAGTATTACTGCTAGAGGGTGGCACCTGTGCGCCGGATCATTTATATATACGAGATCTGACACTTCTGGGTAGGGGGCGCACATGCTTGCTGCCTGGCGACTCGCTTCCACTGTGATTACACACAGTGGAATTCAATTGGTGGGTGCACAGTACCCAATGCTACCGGCAACCCACTGATCGTTAGGCAAAGAGTCAAAACTGCAATCTGCCTATGTAAACAAGGCAGATCACCATTCTGGCAGGAGCGAAAGGATGGAATTTGTGTCCCTGCAAACCAGGGAATAAATTCCATCTCTTCCCCTAGTAAAAGCTCATCACGCAGTCCAGTAAAAGACTGGCTAGGCACACATTTAAAGCGGTGTTCTGCCCCCCTTTCAGAAATTAAAAGTCAGCAGCTAGCAGCTAGCTAGTCAGGCATGAATATTCTAGGGGTATTTTTATCTTAAAAGTCATATTTCAGCTAGAATTCTGCTTTAAGCGGCTAGTTGGCAGGGATTTCCTCTCACTTCCTGTTTGGCTATGGGACAGGAAATGAAGAGAAATCTCCGCAATGGGACACAGATGGAAAAAAAAATCTGACAGCATTTATAACTTTCCTTATTCCAAAATGAAATAAAAAGTTTTGCCTATAGTTCTACTTTGAACCTCAGTGACATGTATTTTTCAGATTTTTTCAGCATGCTCTAGCTCTTATAAAAAAAAAAAAATGTAGGCAAATAAAACTAATGGCAGACGTGGGTTGATTTCTCCTAGGTTAGGCCCTGAGGGATGACATGGCCAGTGTGTAATATAGAAGGGCGCCTTCACTGGATAAGTACAAAGCACAGTGGCAGCGTCCAAAGTCCAGCTACTCTCAGCACCCAACCACATGCCAAAGTAAAATGGCTAAATCTGTTGTCACCCCACTCTGCGGTCACTGCTGATTCATAGGGCCGGATTTGCTAAATAATATATGCGTTCGCTGTTGTGTGCATGCATCCACAAACAGGCTGAACAAACAAATCGCACTCTCACAGTATTTATTAATCACACATTATGCTTGCGGCGATGTGCACATCAGTGTACATAGGACTGAATGTGGTTTGCTAAGCAGCACATGCTCCAGCATCTGAATATACACCGGCTAAGTGGGGGCCTACCTGGAATCAGAATGGGAATTTTAATATTGCTTTTGGGGCTGACATCTGTTATCTGCTATTTTGCATTTGGTTTTCATGTAGGAACAATACATCAATGGCATCAAGAAAGTGATTGTAAAGCTTATTTATTTTATTTTTTTTAACAAACATGTCATACTTAAAGTGGTTGTCAACCCGTGACAACCACTTTAACCTACAGGTAAGCCTATAATAAGGCTAACCTGTAGGTTCCCTGCATATCTCCTAAACCTGTACGGTTTAGGAGATATGCAGTGTACTGCGATGTGCCCACGTCATCGGGCACATGTGCAGTGAAGAAATGGCCTCCGTGCCATCCCTTCACTGAGATCGTGCCATGACTGGTGGCTCCCGCGCGCCATGCGACTCCGGCCAGTCACAGAGGTGGAGTATGCGGCCCCGGAAGGAAGAGGGGCAGAAGATGGACACGGCCTGGAGCTGGACATCGCTGGCTTCCAATGCAGGTAAGTGGCACATAATGGGCTAATATGCAATGCATACTAACCCATTATGCTTTTACATTTCAGGGTAACATAGAGGAAGTAAACCTCTCTTTAAACCCAGGACCCTGCGTTCACTATAACTGGCCTCCCACAGTACACAGAACATGGAAATGCAATTTTAGTAAATATAAGCTGCTAAATATCTTTTCTCATCAGCAGTATATAGCAGTCTCGTGACTTATATCAGTGTCTGGTTAATGCTTGTAGGAGGAGATTTCATTCTCCCGATTGTCCTATGAGGCTGCAGGACCCCTGACCCTCTGTCTGGACAGTGCTGATTGGCCCTGTGCTGATCACATGCACCCTCCCAAGAGAAAAAAAAAATCTCTAGCAACCCACACCAAACTGAGCATGGGCAAAGTGCCCCCAAGGCTCTGTTCTATAAGGAGATGGATTGGGGACAGTGGAAGAAGGGGAGGATCAGAGAAGACAGCATCAAACAGCTTTTTTACACAATGCAGAGGATTAACCCCTTAGGTTCCACAGGGAGTATAACAAGCATGCTTTACTGCGTATACAGACTGATTTTACTGTTGTGGGTTTAGTAACACTTTAACTGCTTTGTGCAATGGTTTTGCACAGAGTGACCCCAAACCTCCTCTTCTCAGGTCCCCCCGTTAGAGCTCTCCTTTTTTTGGTCCCCCCCATAGGAATTGGCTCACCTGCAGGTTCGCTCCCGAGCTGGGCTGCCTGCATCCATATACACAACAGCGCTACTCGGGCCCGCCCCTCCCCCACTCTCTGCTCACAGAATTTGATTGACAGCAGCAATGGCTGCCGCTGCTGCCTCTGTGAGCGGAGAGAGACATTGCAGAGGGGCACAGCTCTGGATCGAGATCGGGCTCAGGTAAGTATAAGGGGGGTGAAGGGGGCGATGCAAATACAGGGACATTTTTTACCTTAATGCAAGGGATTCATTAAGGTAAAATATGTTCAGCCTGTACAATCACTTGAAGGGCTCATTCATACATGCTGCAGCCTTTGCCGCCCCTTCTGAAAAGCAATCCGTTGTGGATTGCTTTTGAGAGGCGTTTGAGTAAGGCTTAGGTGTTGAAACGCTTAAGCCTTCTAATACTGGATTTTACAATGTGAGCCAATTAGGAATTGCCGGCTTGTCTTCTGTAGAATTTACTGCCTGTTTGAACCCTGTAAAGGCCACACCCCCGTGCTGCAATCGCATACAATACATGCGGTTGCAGGGTGATTGAGGTTCGGCCCCATACACTTAAATAGGATGCGTTCAGCGGCATTCAGTACCCCCCGCCAAATGTGATGTATTATTTCATTTTAGCTGCTGCATGTGTACAGCCCTGAGCCGCAGGCCCCCACTATGACAGTAGGCAGGGGATCCTTTCCCTGCACCCACTGTCACAATTTAAAAACAGCGTGGCTGTGTTGGACTCCACCCACACATCCATGAGTTCTGAGAATGAATGAACTACAAGTCCTGTCTTCTATCGTGGCAGATGGCTTGTAGTTCTTTCTCAAAGAACTGCAAGGGTGTGGGTGAGCATCCTTGTAGTTCATTGATTCTTCCTGCAGTTCAACAACTGTCTGCCTGAACAGTACCCATTCGGCCGAATGGAAAAGCGTCGCAAACACCCTGCAACCACATGCAATGCACGTAGTTGCGGCGCATTTGTTGGCAAAAATGGATTTAAAACAGATAGTCAGGAGGTGTCCTCACCGCCTGTCAATCACCTCTGAAAAGCGATCTGAGCATGAATTGCTCTTCAGAGAAGTGTTAGACTTAGAGATACATATATGACATTAAGTCAGGAAGCACAGATTGCGCGGCTGCACAACAGCTCAATCCGTCACTGGCCATGTCCACGGGACACAGCCAGTGACTGATCAAACTACAGGCTCACTGCAGGTAACATGTGACCGCCATGACCATTGACAGCAGGTCACATGACAGTTGTACACAATGGATGGCTTCCTTTTATGCCATCCATTGTGTACAATTGTGTTGCTAGCTGTGAATGGTCAATTTGATCACATGGTACAGACAGGGCCAATCACAGCCTATCTGTACCATGTGATTAGCTTTGACCAATCACAGCCAATCACAACAAAACAAATTGAATGATTCAGTTTCATTCAGTAAAATGCTTGCTTATAGCAATGTAATGCACTTCTATAAGCAAACAGAATGTATAAAAAAAATTTGCCACAATTCTGCAGAGAAATTGGCTTCTAACCCCTGATTTTTTAAGCTTTATCAATAAAACCTGGAAGCTGATTGGTTTCTCTGCAGATTTGTGACTAATTTTGCCCTCTCTGAAAAAAAAAAAATCTTTAACCACTTCAGCCCCGGAAGGATTTCACACTTTAGGACCAGAGCACTTTTTGCGATTCGGCGCTGCGTCGCTTTAACTGACAATTGCGCGGTCATGCGACGTTGTACCCAAACAAAATTTGCGTCCTTTTTTCCCACAAATAGAGCTTTCTTTTGGTGGTATTTGATCACCTCTGCGTCATTTCTGTTCGCCGCTATAAACAAAAGAAGAGCGACAATTTTGCAAAAAGACCCACATTTCTTACTTTTTGCTAAAATACAAATCCAAAAAAAATATATATAAAAAAAACATTTTTTTCCTTCGGTTTCGGCCCATTTATATTCTTCCTCATATTTTTGGTAAAAAAATCACAATCGGCGTTTATTGATTGGTTTGCGCAAAAGTTGCTGCGTTTACGGATGATGAGAATTCATTTCTGCGGTTTTTATTTATTTTTTATTTTTTACTAGTAATGGCGGCAATCTGTGATTTTTAGCGATACTGCGATATTGCAGCGGACATGTCGGACCATTTTGACACTTTTTTGGGACCATTGGCATTTATACAGCGATCAGTGCTATAAAAATGCACTGATTACTGTGTAAATGCCATTGGCAGTGAAGGGGTTAACCTGCAGGGGGCCCTCTAAGGGTTAACTGTGTTCCCTGGGTGTGTTCTAACTGTATTTGGGCTGCCCTGGCTGGGGAAAGGGGATGATCACAGCTTCCATATACAGGAAGCCTGTGATCACAGCCCTTCCCCCTCTAACAGAACAGAGATCCGTGTTTACTTACACGGACCTCCGTTCTTTCACTGCGGGGGGGCATCGCGGGTAGCCGGCGGCGATCGAGTCCGCCCTACCCGCTCCCTGCCCCCCCAACACAGTGAGCGTGCAAGCGCGCCTCCGGCAGCGCACGCTCACAGTGAGAGATATCGCAGCCGCCATCCTGTGACGGCGGTTTGCGATATCGAGCCACTTTGCCACCGTCAGACGCCGGTCGGCGGTCGGCAAGTGGTTAAAAAAAATTATACCATTTTTTTGTTCGTACTGTCACCAGTCAGTGTCCCTTATCATCACCACAGCAGTTATATGATGATGCTGTACTGCACTGATGCTGTCAAGTTGTGATGTTGAAATTATGATTTTTTTTTTTTAATTTCTTCATATTCCAAAAAATAACAAAAAATTACAATTTCAAAAAAACCACACCTCTTACTAAATACCTTGGACTGTCTACTTTCCATAAAGGGGTCATATTTGTAATGTTCTGGCGTTTTAGGGCCTCAATAAATGTCATGTACATTTATGAAGAACAATTATTTGCTAAATTTTATAACAGAAACAGAACAGAAACGCGTTTTTTTTCAAAAATTTCTGTCATTTTTCATTTATTTAGCATAAAATAAAATAACCCAATGGTAATTAACCACTTCAATACCAGGCACTTTCCCCCTTCCTGCCCAGACCAATTTTCAGCTTTCAGCGCTGTCGCATTTTGAATAACATACAACACTGTACCCAAACAACATTTTTATAATTTTTTTCCGACAAATAGAGCTTTCCTTTGGTGGTATTTGATCACCACTGGGGTTTTTATTTTTTGTGCTATAAATAAAAAAAAGATCAAAAATTTTGAAAAAAAAAGTTTTTCTTTGTTTCTGTTACAAAACTTTGTAAATAAGTAAGCTTTCTCCTTCACTGATGGGCACTGATGAGGCTGCACTGACAGGCACCGATGAGGCAGTACTGATTGGCACTGATGAGGCGGCACTGAAGGCAACTGATGATGAAACACTTTTATGCAGCACTGATGGGCACTGATAAGCAGTGATTGGACACAGCTGATCACACGGTAAAGAGCCTCCGTCAGAGAGATGCGGTGTGTCAGACCCCGCGGGTGCGTGCCAGCTTGTCATCCTGCTGGACATCATATGACGTCCAGTTAGGATATCACAACCACTTCCCGGATGTCAATCTGCTATAGGCCAGGCAGGAAGTGGTTAAATACCACCAAAAGAAAGCCCTAGCTGTGTGAATAATATGATAAAAAAATGTAATTTGAGTACAGTGTTGCATGATCACGCAATTGTCATTGCGACATCGCTAAAAGCTGAAAATTGGCCTGGGCAATAAGGGGGTAAAAGTGCCCAGTATTGAAGTGGTTAAGGAAATCTCTGGTCACCGCAGACTTTCATTTTACAGTATCAGCATTGAAATAACAATACAAACAATAATTATATTTGACAATCCAAAATAAACTTACTTGAAAAATCTCCTTTCATGTTGTAAGTTCTGCCTGTCTGCTGCCCATCTCTTCCACAACTTCCTGGATTCCCTGCATGCTTTGCAGCTTCTCCTCTGCTGTTTACTTTCACTTTCTACGCACTACATATCCCATGGTACCTTGCTGCCTTTGAGCAGTGCTGACTCCGCCTCCTGAAACTCCTCCTCTCAGCACCTCTGTAGTTCAGAAGGCAGGCTCTGTGAAATGTGTGACACGGGCAGTGCCTACTCATTGGGCATAGTGACTATCTGTCATAGGAAGTACATGTGTGGGGAGATTCACAAGTTTACCAATTTCAAGATTATTCAGATGAATAGGAGTAGGCTAGAAATAACTGAAATACAATGTGAAAATAAACATATGAGTTTACATTTTGACCGTAGATAGATTAAGGCTAGAAAAAAATGAAAAAGGCCGTTAACAGTGTTTTTTGTGCCAGCTTGTAGCAGCGCTTAAATCGTTTTTAGGAGCGATAGCGTCTTATTAGCGTTTTGAAGAAATGAAGAAGAAAAAACACTTGAGGGACATTTTGGAGCGTTTAACTTTTTTTTCTGCCGAGAAAACGCTCGCAAACGCTCTACAAAAAATATTTTTTTTCTGCTACTAAACGCTGAAGCTTGAAAAAGGCTTCTAGCATAAAGTAGTGTGCATGGACACATAGGATAACATTATTAGCTTCTAGGAGCAGGAAAAATGCTATTTCATGTTTATAAGTGTCAGAGATAATTGGCACGATTCGTTTAGGAAACGTTTTACTCTTTTTAATGCCTTTTTTCCATCTTTTCTGATCTTTTGCATCTCAGTGCTGCCTCCTTATCACCACCTACTGTCTACATGCATGCACTCCAGGTGACTGCATGTCCTCGCTCTGGACCGTGGTCTCCAAACTGTGGCCCATGGGCCAGATGTGGCCCATTGCTTGCATTTATCAGGCCATGCGGTGCTATTCCTTCACTGATATGAGGCACTATTCCTTCCACTGATACCAACAATGAGGCACTATTCCTTCCACTGATACCAACAATGAGGCACTATTCCTCCCAGTGACACCAATGGTGGGGTACTATTATCCCATTGACCCCAAAGAATGGGTACTATTCTTTCCATTCATACCAATGTTTGGGGAGCTTTTCCTCCCAAAGACACCAAAGATTGGGCACTATTCCTTCCATTCTTACCAGTGTTTGTGGCACTATTCCTCCCAGTCCATCCAGAGGATCTATTCATCCCACCAGTGACACCAATGATGGGGCACTGATCCTTCCATTCATACCAATGTACGAGGCACTATTCCTCCCGATGACACCAAAGATGGGTCCTACTCCCCACTAACCACCTTGTCTGGGAAATTGTTTACTTTCATTGACACAGGGGAATTTTCTACTCCCAATGGCCACAGTCTGCCCCCACCCCCCAAAGTATTAAGCACAGTAAACTGCCTCTTTGCTTGGAAACATCCAGATGGCCACAAGGGTGGGACATGCCTGAGTACCATGTGTCCCCATAGACAGATGTAACAGTGTGACCATCCCCATAGACACATGTAACAGTGTGACCATCCCCATAGACACATGTAACAGTATGACCATCCCCATAGACACATGTAACAGTAAGACCATCCCCATAGACACATGTAACAGTAAGACCATCCCCATAGACACATGTAACAGTAAGACCATCCCCATAGACACATGTAACAGTATGACCAACTCCATAAACACATGTAACAGTGTCACCATCCCCATAGACACATGTAACAGTTTGGCCATGCACATAGACACATATAACAGTGTGACCATCCCCATAGACACATGTAACAGTGTAACCATCCCCATAGACACATGTAACAGTGTAACCATCCCCATAGACACATGTAACAGTGTAACCATCCCCATAGATACATGTAACAGTGTCGCCATCCCCATAGACACAAGTAACAGTGTAACCATCCCCACAGATACATGTAACAGTGTCGCCATCCCCATAGACACATGTAACCGTGTAACCATCCCCATAGACACATGTAACAGTTTGGCCATGCACATAGACACATATAACAGTGTGACCATCCCCATAGACACATGTAACAGTGTAACCATCCCCATAGACACATGTAACAGTGTAACCATCCCCATAGACACATGTAACAGTGTAACCATCCCCATAGACACATGTAACAGCATGACCATCCCCATAGACACAAGTAACAGTGTAACCATCCCCATAGAAACATGTAACAGTGTCTCCATCCCCATAGACACATGTAACAGTGTAACCATCCCCATAGACACAAGTAACAGTGTAACCATCCCCATAGACACATGTAACAGCATGACCATCCCCATAGACACAAGTAACAGTGTAACCATCCCCATAGAAACATGTAACAGTGTCTCCATCCCCATAGACACATGTAACAGTGTGACCATCCCCATAGACACATGTAACCGTGTAACCATCCCCATAGAAACATGTAACAGTGTCACCATCCCCATAGACACATGTAACAGTGTAACCATCCCCATAGACACATGTAACCATGTAACCATCCCCATAGAAACATGTAACAGTGTCGCCATCCCCATAGACACAAGTAACAGTGTGACCATCCCCATAGACACATGTAACAGTAAGACCATCCCCATAGACACATGTAACAGTGTGGCCATCCCCATAGACACATGTAACAGTATGACCAACTCCATAAACACATGTAACAGTGTCGCCATCCCCATAGACACATGTAACAGTGTGACCATCCCCATAGACACATGTAACAGTGTAACCATCCCCATAGACACATGTAACAGTGTAACCATCCCCATAGACACATGTAACAGTGTAACCATCCCCATAGACACATGTAACAGCATGACCATCCCCATAGACACATGTAACAGTGTAACCATCCCCATAGACACATGTAACAATGTAACCATCCCCATAGACACAAGTAACAGTGTAACCATCCCCATAGACACATGTAACAGTGTAAACATCCCCATAGACATAAGTGACAGTGTAACCATGCCCATAGACAGATGTAACAAGGTAACCATCCCCATAGACACATATAACAGTGTGACCATCTCCATCCCCATAGACACCCCCTACCGGTGTGACAATGTACACGGATACCCCTACCAGTGTAACAATGTACACAGATACCCCTACCTCTACCAGTGTGACAATATACACAGATACCCCTACCAATGG
>BLSH010409522.1:1402188-1418596 GCA_018402905.1 Glandirana rugosa | reverse complement strand
TGACCATCCCCATAGACACATGTAACAGTGTAACCATCCCCATAGACACATGTAACAATGTAACCATCCCCATAGACACAAGTAACAGTGTAACCATCCCCATAGACACATGTAACAGTGTAAACATCCCCATAGACATAAGTGACAGTGTAACCATGCCCATAGACAGATGTAACAAGGTAACCATCCCCATAGACACATATAACAGTGTGACCATCTCCATCCCCATAGACACATGTAACAATGTGACCATCCCCATAGGCACATGTAACAGTGTGGCCATCCCCATAGACACATGTAACAGTGTGACCATCCCCATAGACACATGGAACAGTATGACCATATCCATAGACACATGTAACAACAGTATGACCATACCCATAGACACATGTAACAGTGTGACCATCCCCATAGACACAAGTAACAGTGTAACCATCCCCATAGACACAAATATCAGTGTGACCATCCCCATAGACACATGTAACAGTGTGGCCATCCCCATAGACACATGTTACAGTATGACCATACCCATAGACACATGTAACAGTGTGACCATCCCCATAGACACAAGTAACAGTGTGACCATCCCCATAGACACATGTAACAGTGTGGCCATCCCCATAGACACATGTTGCAGTATGACCATACCCATAGAAACATGTAACAGTGTCGCCATCCCCATAGACACATGTAACAATATAACCACCCCTATAGACACATGTAACAGTGTCGCCATCCACATAGACACATGTAACAGTTTGGCCATCCCCATAGACACATGTAACAGTATGACCAACTCCATAAACACATGTAACAGTGTCGCCATCCCCATAGACACATGTAACAGTTTGGCCATCCACATAGACACATATAACAGTGTGACCATCCCCATAGACACATGTAACAGTGTAACCATCCCCATAGACACATGTAACAGTGTAACCATCCCCATACACACATGTAACAGTGTAACCATCCCCATAGACACATGTAACAGTGTTGCCATCACCATAGACACATGTAACCGTGTAACCATCCCCATAGACACATGTAACAGTGTCGCCATCCCCATAGACACAAGTAACAGTGTGACCATCCCCATAGACACATATAACAGCATGACCATCCCCATAGACACATGTAACAGCATGACCATCCCCATAGACACATGTAACAGCATGACCATCCCCATAGACACATGTAACAATGTAACCATCCCCATAGACACAAGTAACAGTGTAACCATCCCCATAGACACATGTAACAGCATGACCATCCCCATAGACACATGTAACAGTGTAAACATCCCCATAGACATAAGTGACAGTGTAACCATGCCCATAGACACATGTAACAAGGTAACCATCCCCATAGACACATATAACAGTGTGACCATCTCCATCCCCATAGACACATGTAACAGTGTGACCATCCCCATAGGCACATGTAACAGTGTGGCCATCCCCATAGACACATGTAACAGCATGACCATCCCCATAGACACATGTAACAATGTAACCATCCCCATAGACACAAGTAACAGTGTAACCATCCCCATAGACATAAGTGACAGTGTAACCATGCCCATAGACAGATGTAACAAGGTAACCATCCCCATAGACACATATAACAGTGTGACCATCTCCATCCCCATAGACACATGTAACAATGTGACCATCCCCATAGGCACATGTAACAGTGTGGCCATCCCCATAGACACATGTAACAGTGTGACCATCCCCATAGACACATGGAACAGTATGACCATATCCATAGACACATGTAACAACAGTATGACCATACCCATAGACACATGTAACAGTGTGACCATCCCCATAGACACAAGTAACAGTGTAACCATCCCCATAGACACAAATATCAGTGTAAACATCCCCATAGACACATGTAACAGTGTGACCATCCCCATAGACACATGTAACAGTGTGGCCATCCCCATAGACACATGTTACAGTATGACCATACCCATAGACACATGTAACAGTGTCGCCATCCCCATAGACACATGTAACAATATAACCACCCCTATAGACACATGTAACAGTGTCGCCATCCACATAGACACATGTAACAGTTTGGCCATCCCCATAGACACATGTAACAGTGTCGCCATCCACATAGACACATGTAACAGTTTGGCCATGCCCATAGACACATGTAACAGTGTCACCATCCCCATAGACACATGTAACAGTGTGACTGTCCGCATAGACACATGTAACAGTATAACCAACCCTATAGACACATGTAACAGTGTGACTGTCCGCATAGACACATGTAACAGTATAACCAACCCTATAGACACATGTAACAGCGTGACCATCCCCATAGACACATGTAACAGTATAACCAACCCTATAGACACATGTAACGGCGTGACCATCCCCATAGACACATGTAACAGTAAGACCATCCCCATAGACACATGTAACAGTGTGACTGTCCGCATAGACACATGTAACAGTATAACCAACCCTATAGACACATGTAACAGCGTGACCATCCCCATAGACACATGTAACAGCATGACCATCCCCATAGACACATGTAACAGTGTAACCATCCCCATAGACACATGTAACAGTGTGACTGTCCGCATAGACACATGTAACAGTATAACCAACCCTATAGACACATGTAACAGCGTGACCATCCCCATAGACACATGTAACAGCATGACCATCCCCATAGACACATGTAACAGTGTAACCATCCCCATAGACACATGTAACAGTGTGACTGTCCGCATAGACACATGTAACAGTATAACCAACCCTATAGACACATGTAACAGCGTGACCATCCCCATAGACACATGTAACAGCGTGACCATCCCCATAGACACATGTAACAGCGTGACCATCCCCATAGACACATGTAACTGTGACAATGCAGAAGAGCAATTCAGGAACAGCGCATTTTCACCCCACAACAATGCCTGTGGAAGGAGATTCATGGCAGGATTCTCGGGTTATTGAAACCCCTTGGCACTGGCTGCACGCATACAGTATATGCAACCTCTGAGCACCTGGTGCTTGGCACCGAGGGGCCACCTATTTGTGTCAATTGCTATCCATAAACCTGTGCTGAGAGTACGCGCGGTGCACACTCCCGACACAGTTATCGGCGCCTAACCGAAAGCATTCGGATCATGTGACCGCCATGACAGCCAACCTTTTAAAGGGCCTGGAGACACTGGAGTGAAGAGGTTAAAGAGGAAGTAAACTCAAAGGCATAATTTGTACCTATAATAAGCCTTACCTACCGGAACTGTAAAAACATGCAGCCAATAACTTCATCAGCACATGTGCTCTGAAGATACCTGTGCCGTAAATGACAGATCCCCTGCACATGCGTGGGAGTGACGTCATCGCGGCTCTGACCTGTGACACAGCCGGAGTCCGCGGACCCGGAAGGAAGACCGAGTGAAGATGGAAGCATCGCTGGAGGACTTTGTTTTCAGGGAGGTTTCACATAATGTGCTAGTATGCGATGCATACTAGCACATTATGCCTTTACCTTGCAGGACCAAATAATAAAAAATAAAACAAGCAGTGGTTCACAATAGCTTTGATAAAATTTGTCAGTATAAATATATTGAAAATTCAGATGTTAAAGAATATATTAGTGGGTGGGTTTACATCTTCTTCTAAGCATTGCGTTCATTGGGTCTGTAAATATAAAACCAACCACGGGTGTGCCAATTATTTTTATAGCAATTTCTCCTTGCTCTTTCTTTTTAGTAAATCGGGCCCAATGCATAGCTATGCCCATTAAAATGGGAAGAAAAAAAATCCAAATCTGTCTTTCTGTAACTTTTCAAATGATTGATGAGCCCCGTGTTTTCTCAGTTTACAATTCTCTTACATTGCTTTAAACCTTGCTCTTCTCGGGAATAGATTTTATTTATTTGTTGCACAAATAGGGATTTGAATTTTTTTCTTACCTTCCCTGACGGCCAGGCAATCATAATGAACTGCAGGAGGTGCCATAAATATGCAAATAACACGGAAATGACTGGTTTTACTGATTCCACCTTTGAGTGTTGGAGAACTCATCCGTTCAAGTGTCATTGCTGTTAAGAGATAAAGACCTTTACTTAATAAGGCAGAGGAAAGTACGGAACACACTAACCAATCCAATATCATCTTTTATTCTTTGGGGATTCTAAATGGCTGAAGCTGGCTGCCATAGGAAAGGCTAACCATACATGGCCCAATAAAAGCAAGCAATATTATTAATTTGAGTATTTCTTGCACTAATCAGGTTATAATCTTATGAGGGTTACGAGTCAACAGAAACAATCACTATCGAACAAAGAGATTTTCAAACACATTGCAAACTCTTTTTTCAACCAGTAAATCGTTGTTCTTTTTCCCTGGAGAAAAGGAAACAAAGCTTTTAATCACAACTATTCATCAGCTGAATACAAAAGGAGGTTGCAAAGGGTTGATAAAGCATCGTCCTCACTGAGTCATCTTCCAGGGTGCTCTCCACCCTCGTCTCCTCCTCCTATGCTCACCTCCAGGACTTCTCCAGAGCTTTTCCAATCCTCTGGAACAACCTACCCCAGTCTGTCCAGTTGTCTCACACTCTGTCCCAGGAATAGGCACGGAACAAGGCTGTGGCGGATATTTTCCAAAGTACAGACTTAGTGAAGGACACCAAGGTACGATTCAAATTAAAACCATGAAAAACACTGTCTACTCTCTGGCCTAGTTCTACAAGTACAAATATGGTCCCCCATAGATCCGCCTTTAGAGCAGGCCGGCCAGGGTCCTCATAGATCCCCCTTTAGAGCAGGCCAGAGTCCCCCATAGACTCCCGTTTAGAGAAGGCCAGGGTCCCCCCTGCCCATCAGTGCCACCTATCATTGCCGTCTATCAGTGCCCATCAGTGCCCCCCATCATGCTGCCTATCAGTGCCGCATATCAATACCCATCAGTTCTGCCTATCAGTGCCCATCAGTGCAGCATATCAGTGCAGCCTCATCAGCGCACACCTGTGAAGGAGAAAAATTACATATGTGGAAAATTTTATAACAGAAACAATAACAATTTTCTTTCAAAATTTTCAGTCTTTTTTCCTTTGTTTAGCAAAGACTAAAAACCCCAGTGGTGATTAAATACCACCAAAAGAAAGCTCTATCTGTCTCCGAGAAATAATAAAAAATGAATTTGGGTACAGTGTTGCATGACCGTACAACTGTAATTCAAATTGTGACAGTGCTGAAAGCTGAAAACTGGCCTGGGCAGGAAGGGGGGAAAGTGCCCAGTAGGCAAGTGGTTAAATAATCTAACTGCAGGTTTTTTCATAACTCCTTCCTAATTTACTACGTCTGAACATGAGTCTGACAGTTGCTGCTCTACACACTGCCTGACCTTATGAAATGTATCTTAGCGAGAGCAGAGTATGTGAGGTCAGGCAGTTAACAATGTGGCAAAATCCCATGTTGTCCTAAAGGAAAGGCCCTCCATGGTTTGCTATTCTGCATCAGCCTGATGTAAGCCGATGTAAGACACCCCAGAACTGTCATTTACCGTGCAGCTACTAAATGTATCCATTCAAACTATTTAATCAAGGAGCTGTTTGATCTTATCTTTATCCATAAGCCAACTGTCAACCTGCACCCAACTGCATATTATATCATCTATAGTAGTAATATCAAGCTGGGATGATCTGATCATTGTAAATGTATTAACCATCAGAGTGCAGCCATCATGTTTAATCTAGCATAGCCAAAATTAGTTATAAGAAACCTAATCGTTATATCAAGAGAGAACCATCCTTTAGGTTACATAGTTACATAGTTAGTCAGGTTGAAAAAAGACACAAGTCCATCCAGTTCAACCAAAAGGTTAAATACGCATTAATGAACATTATATATATATACCGTAAATATTGCTGCAATACATACATAAGGGTTGATTTACTAAAGGCAAATAGAGTGAGCACTTTGCAAGTGCAGTTGCACTCATTTTCCCCAGAGCTTTGTAAATGCGGTAAAGCTCTGTTGATTTGTATCATCCAATCATGTGCAAGCAAAATCCTTTTTTTTTTTTTCATTTTTCTTGTACCTGATTGGATATTCTTTAGAAACAGAGGTTTCACCACATTTACTAAGGAAAAACAGTGCAACTGCACTTGCAAAGTGCATATTCTATTTGCCTTTAGTAAATCAATCCCATACATAGTTGATGGCAGAACGAAGCTCCATAGATTGTCTTAAGCTGGATACACACTATCCAATTTTCTGTAGATTTTTTTTCCTTTAGATTTACCAAAACCATTTAATATGAGGTCAAACCTTAAGAGTTTCAATTTGTATGCAATCAGGCTTGCCCTTGCATTACATGGTGTTGGTAGATCTAAAGGAAATCTGACAACAAAAGTTGGATAGTGTGTATGGGGTTATACTAGTCGTGCTACAACAGGACTGAAAACCAATACCACTCTCTCTAGTGGATGATTCGGGCATTGCAGGTAATGTAAATGAATGCGTTGTACTGCAGTATGGGGTCTGCAAAACCCAACAATTGGAGGACAGCACAGTCTTTCACAGATGATCACTTATGCAAACAAGGTATGCTGCAAGTTAAAGTGATCATAAATGTTTCATTTTTTTTTCTAAAATAATAAACATTATACTTACCTGCTCTGTGAATTGGTTTTGCACAGAAAAGCCCCAAACCTTCACCTTCTGGGGTCCCCTGCCAGCTTTCCTGGCTCCTATTTGCTGCAAAAACCATGATCACGTGCAATGCAGACCCTCTAATGCCATGCATTCCATATACAGACTTGTACCTCACTGTAATAGATAATTTTTACCATATGCATTGCAATGTTCTCAAGGTAAAGGCAGGATCATACATTGTTGCAAAGTGTACAGAAAAGCCTGCGACTTGGTAAAATGTGAAAATAAATACAAAATTAACTAGTGTCAGCTGCAGTAATGATGTATGCCAAATGGCAATACAAACCAGTGACAATAAAAGATACAAAACCGCGCTTGCTGCTAAAAGTACAATCCACCAAATAAAATTAAACAAAGAAAACTAATATAATCTCACAGAGACCAGTAATGTGCATACATAACTAAACTTCAACAAAGCATAGTGATTAGATTGATTAGAGTTATTGCGGGACTTTAAAAGTGCGTATAAACAACACAAAAAGTAAAAACTTAAAAAAAAAATGTATTTTACAACATTAAAAGTTTGTTTGTCCACATAAAATCAATGGGTGTAAACAATAAATCTACAACAATATCATAATTCATGTAAGAGGATTAATGCCTTGACTCAACATGTTTCGCCGGATTAGACACACAGCTTCCTCAGGAGTATGCGCATCGATCTATATAAGATGGTAAGATGACAAAAATATCACAATATTTTTAAATTTCAGGCACAATTACATTTATGTATTCACACTTCAGCATGCAGCCCAGCTAAATACCGAAATTAATATGTTCTTCAAATTATCTACTATTTTATATATACATACCTGGTGATTTGATAGCAGCATGTGAAAATGCATACAAAATTAACTAGTGTCAGCTGCAGTAATGATGTATGCCAAATGGCAATACAAACCAGTGACAATAAAAGATACAAAACTGCGCTTCCTACTAAAAGTACAATCCACCAAATAAAATTAAACAAAGAAAACTAATAACAAAATCTCCCAGAGACCAGTAATGTGCATACATAACTAAACTTCAACAAAGAATAAGTAAGTAAAGTCCCACAGTGATCCTTTTAAGTGATGTAGTGCTCTTTAAATAATGTAGTAGTGCTTTGTTCCACTCATGCTCATAGAGCCCCACATGGATTAGAACTCACCACATATTGGTGACCGCCTATCGCTAGTGTGGTCTGCTGCACTTTATGGGGCATTCCCCTTGCTGATCACTATCACCTAAAAGCACCACTTCCTGAAGATGACCTTTTATGGGTGAAACGCGTCAAGGGTAATCTGCATCACCACAACGCAACTTCTGCTGACGTCATCTCCAGGCACTGAGCCGCGCTCCACTTCTGGGAGCGGAGCGAATGCCAGCGGTGATACACGGCTCACAAAGGCTTTTCACACCGGGTGTCGGGTACAATAGGCACTTTCGAATGTGAGTGTATTTTCACCCCTTTTTTTACCAATAAATTACTCAAATGGTTTTACACAATGAGGTCTTTCTCTGTTATCCTTCCCTCTGAGTAACTACCTGAGGAACAACAAGTGGAGGTGGTGTTTTCAAGTGAGAGTGACCAGCTCTGAAAGCTTAAAATTGGCCTGGGCAGGAAGGGCATGAAAGGGGTTAAGTATTACAGAAAATTATATTTTCACATTTTTGCTATGTTCCCATTAACATATTGCATATACATATTTGCAGATTTACCCTTTCTGTATTTTGTTACAAATGTTCAACCACCAGGATCAACACTTGCTGAGACAAAATGTCAAGCATGAAGAGAGTAATGTTTTTAATCAGTCAGGGCTGACTAGCTGACTTGTACCGAGTAGATGAACAGTAAGGCACAAACATTGTGCAGCGCTATGACACAGGAAGAAGCACTTGTGTACTTAGAGGACATACTGCATGTGCAGAGGTGCTCTGAATAAAGGTAACTGAAGTATCTTCAATGACTATGGAAATGTTATTGGCACTAGACATAGCATTTCAAGGTCAAAGAACACTTCATAAGCTTTGGGTGCAAAAAAAAAAACACAAAAATATCAGCTTATTCCTTATGACACTTCAACTGATATTCATCTTGTGCACTCATATTTAATGAAGTGGTGTTTGATCATGAAATAGGTTGTCTAGTGCCAATATAGTTTCCATTCTGATCAAAGAAGCTTCAATTACCTTCATTAGTGACACCTCTGCATTTATTCTTCACCTACCTGTCAGGAACCACACACTGTTCATTGTGCTCATTGTTTTGTGTATTTAAAGTGAGTCTCATCCATCCATGGTAGTTATAGGGAAAGATATATGATTTTTAAAGCATATCTAAACCCCAAAACAAAAACGTGATTATTACAGCTTATCTGATCTTGAATGTGGTAGCTGCATTACTCTTTCTTTTTAGGCCTCATGCACACAGGACATTAAAAAAATGTTATAAAAATGCATTAGCGTTTTTTAGCGTATTTTTTTTTTTCAATGTGATCAAAAATGTTAAACGCTGGTGAGCCCCATTTTTGACAGTTTATCTCCATTTTTGGCCCAAAAAACCAACAGCCAAAAAACGCCCGGGTCAAAAACAGTTGGTAGCAGCCTATGTGTGCATGTACACATAGGATAACATGATGGGGAGTTTATTGACTGTAAGAATAAAAAAACGTCCTGTGTGCATGAGGCCTTATAGTTTTTTTCTTATTTTCACTTGATAACCCTGTGAATAATATATTTCCTGTTCTAGGGTGGCTACGCTCACTACTTCACTGTATCATTGGAGGGAGCCATGGCTGAACTTCATTATTTGTTTATATTTCTAGTTCATCTCACAGGAAGTGGCAAGGACACTGTTTGTCTGGCAAAATCAATGGGCCCCACACTTTTAGTAGATGTATTATGGTACTTTGACACCTCATGCAAATTTGTGTAATAAAGAGAGAGTATGTAACTCTGAAATGTACCAACTGATTACTTGGCATGTGATACTCTGTAATGCTGATTTGTTAATAAACTCTTCTGTTAAAAAAAAAAAAAATCAATGGGTATTTCTATACTGAAACTATACACTCTATGCTAAAAATATTCTTAGCCTGTCAGAAAAAATAATACAGCCATCACATCTAAAGACTGGAAAACTGCAATATAACACATTTTTGTTTTTCCCCAGAGATGATCTTTAATAGAGACAAAAAAAGGGATTTTATTAAAACTTACCGTAAAATCCTTTTCTCCGGGTTCACTGACAGACACAGCTCTTCATTACGTGTGGGGTTTATGCTTGTCCAACTAGGAGTTAACTAGGCAGGGAAAAGAAACAGCTGGCCCCTCCCATGCGCCGTCCTCTCTTCCCACATAAACCCTCTCCATAGCCTAGCTCAGCAGTTCGTACACAAGCCGTACAGAAAACAGAGCACAGAGGGGTGGGTGCTGCGTCTGTCAGTGAACTCGGAGAAAAGGATTTTACGGTAAGCTTTAATAAAATCCCTTTTTCTCCTACGTTCACTAACAGACACAGCTCTTCATTACGTGTGGGGATGTCCCAAAGCTGTGTCAAAAAGAGGGGTGGGTAAACAATAACAACTGTACCCAACAGAACCTCTAAGGAGGCACCAGACGCGCCTACACTGCCGCCTGCAAAACTTTGCGGCCAGAGGCAGCATCCGAAGATGCTAGCACATAATTCTATAAAACTTAGAGAGAATAAAGAAAACTGATCACAAACAGGACCGCAATTCCCCTAAAGGGAAGCCAGGTCAACTCCTTGCAAACTAGGCATTGAAACTGCTGAGCTAGGCTACGGAGAGGGTTTATGTGGGAAGAGAGGACGGTCCCATGGGAGGGGCCAGCTGTTTCTTTTCCCTGCCTAGTTAACTCCTAGTTGGACAAGCATAAACCCCACACATAATGAAGAGCTGCGTCTGTCAGTGAACGTAGGAGAAACTAAAGTTTCCTACAAAAATATAGGCAACAGATAGCTGTGTTAATCACCAACTGATCTTCTTCAGGAAAAAGCATTTTACAAATATTGAGAATATTTGTGATTGTGCCTATGGAAGAGGAAGGGTTGGAGAGCTTGGGGCTGTCTCAAAGGAAGCAATGGCAGTCAGCCAGAAAAAGTTAGCCCAGCCAATCTATACTTTCCATAGCAGACTTAGAGTTCCATACCTGATAGGAGACCAAAATTACGATGGCGGCCTTTTTTGTATCTCCAGCTCTTGAAAGTGAGACAAGTGGTGCTGTGGTACAGCAGGCTGACATGTTTACTTTGGGAAGCCTGCTGTGACTACTTGCTTCCCATTGTGCATGTGCGAGTTGCGCTGCGCTTTCTGAATGGTTCTGTAGCCTCATGGGACTTGGAATGTGTCTCAGAAGGCTGCAGGCAAAAAGAGATACTGGGTATCCGCTCCATCACAAAAAAAGTGGGAAAAGAGGGGGAAGGAGGCACCCTTTTGGGTGAAGTTCTGCTTTAAGGAAGAACTCAGCAGCGGGTTCAGCACAGCAGGGTTGGCAGATTGCACCAGCAGGCAGGCACCAGGAGCACTCGTAGAAGTTTGCAGCTGAAACTTAGATTAGGCCAGGGCAGGCCCCCTGAAAGGTGGTGTGGAACCGAGTCTGAAGCAATAATGATCGGAGAGTGCGGTACCAAATCATCAGAGGCAAAGTCGAGGTCAGAACGTAGTAGAGAGAGTAGGATATAAAAGCAAGTCAAAAGTAAGTCAAGAGAAGGCCAGGATGATAACAAGACAAACAACAGAGCACAGGTCAGGTTAAACATAACATGCTGAAGACCTGTCAGCACTGATACCGTGTCAGGCTGTCCCTTAAATAGATCATCTAGAACCATTGCTGACACTGGGTCTGCACAAATGCACCTGCGCATGCTGTGAAGCACATATATGAATGCACACACTCCAGTGTGAAGGCGCACAGCCAAGACACAAATGACTTGGTGGCTGCGCCACCTGGCGAACAAGCATTCCCTGATTCTTAGCCAGTGAGTGTCATAGAAGGGCTAAACCTGCATACTCAGTCCTGTCGGGAAAAAATGAAGCAGTGTCTGTAGGCACCCTAAGGAGTTACCGATAAATACCACTATGAAACAGGAAGCATGTAAACCCAACTTATCTGCTCTACGGTGTGCATAAAAAATGCTGCACCACACCATGGCCTGCACTTTATATCTCATTGATGAAATACCATCTGTGGTGTGGAGTGGTATGTTTCTCGGTGCTCCCTCTGCCTAACGCTGCAACGATAACTCCATGATTGGAGGAGAGAGCGGTTATGTGACCGGGCTCTCCTCCGGACTTTGTTTTCCTGCTGTTCATTTTATTAGCACTAGGCACAATTGTGAAGCATACCACTGTGCCCAATAAATGTGTGCTTATATTTTTTTTAATGTAGCGGCTATATTGCTCCATGGGGCCCTATGTTTTATCTTTTAATTAATTTAATGTTAATAATAAAATAGGAGGTTTGCTTTGATGGACATTTGTTTTTTTCAACCATTTACACTAAGTAACTATGTAACTGATTTCCAAATAGATCCATTATGCTGGAAATTGTTTCATCCTTCACATGTTGCAGATGTCTGGTCATAATACAAAAATAAAAGAAGCAGTAATTCCTATTCACATTTTATGGATTATCTACTGGTAGCTTCTGCAGGAGTCCTCTGTTCATGTGTCAGATTATTGGTGTAAACTATAACAGATCTAGCTTTGTATGGCTGACAAAGTGGCACATAATTGTGAAGTGGAAGGAAAATGATAAATGGTTTTCAAAATGTTTTTACAAATAACTACAGTATCTCACAAAAGTGAGTACACCCCTCACATTTTTGTAATATATAAGATATTTTTATATCTTTTCATGTGACAACACTGAAGAAATGACACTTTGCTACAATGTAAAGTAGTGAGTGTACAGCTTGTATAGCAGTGTCAATTTGCTGTCCCCTCAAAATAACTCAACACACAGCCATTAATGTCTAAACAGTTGGCAACAAAAGTGAGTACACCCCTAAGTGAAAATGTCTAAATTGGGTCCAAAGTGTCAATATTTTGGGTGGCCACCGTTATTTTCCAGCACTGCCTTAACCCTCTTGAGCATGGAGTTCACCAGAGCTTCACAGGTTGCCACTGGAGTCCTCTTCCTCTCCTCCATGACGACATCACAGAGCTGGTGGATGTTAGAGACCTTGCACTCCTCCACCGTCCATTTGAGAATGCCCCACAGATGCTTAATAGGATTTAGGACTGGAGACATGTTTGGTCAGTCCATCATCTTTACCCTCAGCTTCTTTAGCAAGGCAGTGGTTGTCTTGGAGGTTTGTTTGGGGTCGTTATCATGTTGGAATACTGCCCTGTGGCCCAATCTCCGAAGGGAGGGGATCATGCTCTGCTTCAGTATGTCACAGTACATGTTGGCATTCATTGTTCCCTCAATGAACTGTAGCTCCCCAGTGCCAACAGCACTCATGCAGCCTCAGACCATGACACTCCCACCACCATGCTTGACTGTAGGCAAGACACACTTGTCTTTGTACTCCTCCCCTGGTTGGTGCCACACACACTTGACACCATCTGAACCAAATACATTTATTTTGGTCTCATCAGACCACAGGACATGGCTCCAGTAATCCATGTCCTTAGTCTGCTTGTCTTCAGCAAACTGTTTGCAGGCTTTCTTGTGCATCATCTTTAGAAGAGGCTTCCTTCCTTGTCCTGTTAAACCACTGTATGGTCTTGGCCACCGTGCTGCAGCTCAGTTTGAGGTTCTCTGCAATCTTCTTATAGCCTAGGCCATCTTTATGTAGAGCAACAATTCTTTTTTTCAGATCCTCAGAGAGTTCTTTGCCATGAGGTGCCATGTTGAACTTCCTTTGACCAGTATGAGAGAGTGAGAGCGATAACACCAAATTTAACACACCTACTCCCCATTCACACCTCTGAGACCTTGTAACACTAACAAGTCACATGACACTGGGGAGGGAAAATGGCTAATTGGGCCCAATTTTGACATTTTCACTTTTCACATTGTACTCACTTTTGTTGCCAGCGGTTTAGACATTAATAGCTGTGTGTTGAGTTATTTTGAGGGGACATCAAATTTACACTGTTATACAAGCTGTACACTCACTACTTTACATTGTAGCAAAGTGTCAGTTTTTTCAGTGTTGTCACATGAAAAGATATAATAAAATATTTACTAAAATGTGAGGGGTGTACTCACTTTTGTGGGATATTGTATGTGAAAAGTGTGGCATGCATTTGTATTCAGCCCCCCTGGGTCAATACTTTGTAGAACCGCCTTTCGTTGCAATTACAGCTGCAAGTCTTTTTGAGGATGTCTCTACCAGCTTTGCACATCTAGAGAGTGAAATTTTTGCCCATTCTTCTTTGCAAAATAGCTCAAGCTCTGTCAGATTGGAAGGAGAGCATCTGAACAGCAATTTTCAAGTCTTGCCACAGATTCTCAATTCTCTCAGATTTACAGTGCCTTGAAAAAGTATTCATACTGCTTGAAATTTTCCACATTTTGTCATGTTACAACCAAAAACATAAATGTATTTTATTGGGATTTTATATTATAGACCAACACAAAGTGGCACATACTTGTGAAGTATAAGGAAAATGATCAATGGTTTTTCAAATTTTTTTTACAAATAAATACTGTATTTATAGGCGTATAACACGCACAGGCATATAACACACACATTAATTTTAAAAGAGAAGTTTCAGGAAAAACTTACATTTTAAATAAAGATCTTTGAAGCTAAATAAGGGTCAGTGCCCATCAATAGAGCCTGTAGAGTACCCATCTGCAGCCTCACCATTGCCCATTAATGCAGCCTGATCAGTGCCCATCTGCAGCCTCACCATTGCCCATTAATGCAGCCTGATCAGTGCCCATCTGCAGCCTCACCATTGCCCATTATTGCAGCCTGATCAGTGCCCATTTGCAGCCTCTCCATTGCCCATGAATGCAGCCTGATCAGTGCCCATTTGCAGCCTCTCCATTGCCCATGAATGCAGCCTGATGAGTACCCATCTGCAGCCTCACCATTGCCCTTTAATGCAGCCTGATCAGTGCCCATCTGCAGCCTCGCCATTGCCCATTAATGCAGCCTGATCAGTGCCTACCTGCAGCCTCGCCATTGCCCATTAATGAAGCCTGATCAGTGCCCGCCTGCAGCCTCCCTATTGCCCATTAATGCAGCCTGATCAGTGCCCATCTGCAGTCTCCCCATTGCCCATTAATGCAGCCTGATCAGTGCCCATCTGCAGCCTCGCCATTGCCCATCATTGCAACCTAATCAATACTGGATTACACGGAGGGATTTCCTGTTTACTCTGTGCTCCCAGTCACACACAGTCACACCTAGACCTATGATAGACAGAACACTGGTCCAATGCCGGGACATGTGACATCTATCCTAGGAGCCGGTCCAGGAGGCGGGACTGTGTGTGACTGCAAGCTCTGAGTAAACAGGAGATCCCGGCTCTGTGTAATCTGGCGGCGCTCACCCCCCCCCCCCCTTCCCCTCCGAAGCAGCCCAGATAAAATATTGGCGTATAACACGCACACATGATTTGCCCTCTATCTATTTTCAGGGGGAAAAAGTGTGTGTTATACACCAATAAATACGGTATCTGAAAAGTGTGGGGTGCATTTGCACTCAGCCCCCCTGAGTCAATACTTTGTAGAACCACCTTTCACTGCAATTACAGTCTTTTTGGGTATGTCTCTACAAGGTTTGCACATCTAGAGAGTGAATTTTTTGCCCATTCTTCTTTGTAAAATAGCTCAAGCTCTGTCAGATTGGAAGGAGAGCATCTGTTAACCACTTGCTTACTGGGCACTTAAACCCCCCTCCTGCCCAGACCAATTTTCAGCTTTCAGCGCTCTCACACTTTGAATGACAATTACTCAGTCATGCAACACTGTACCCATATGAAATTTGCGTCCTTTTTTTCACACAAATAGAGCTTTCTTTTGATGGTATTTAATCACAGCTGGGTTTTTTATTTTTTGCGCTATAATTTAAAAAAGACCGAAAATTTTGAAAAAAAACGCATTTTTCTTCGTTTTTGTTATAAAATTTTGCAAATTAGTAATTTATCTTCAGAAATTTTGGCCAAAATTTATAATGTTACATATCTTTGGTAAAAATAACCCAAATTGGTGTATATTATTTGGTCTGTGTGAAAGTTAGAGGGTCTACAACCTATGGTGCAAATCACTGAAAATTGATTACACCTGATGTACTGATGGCTCTCATTTCTTGAGACCCTAACAAGCCAGCAAAGTACAAATACCCACCAAATGACCCCTTTTTGGAAAGAAGACATTCCAAGGTATCTAGTAAGTGGCATAGTGAGTTTTATGAAGTTGTCATTTTTGCCCACAATTCTTTGCAAAATGAAGATTTTTTTTTTTTTTTTCTCAACAAAATTATCATTGTAACAGGTTATTTCTCTCACATGGCATATGCATACTACTACTCCTGAGTATGGCAATACCCCATGTCTGGGACATTTTTACAGTTTGGCCACATAGAGAGGCCCAACATTGAACTAGCACCTTCAGGCGTTTTAGAAACATAATACGTATACGGTACACTCTCTTTATTGGACAATGTTACTATTAAAACAACTCTTTTTTTTTTTTTTTTAGAAGTAAAACGTTTCTTAACACCCGTTTTTA
>BLSH010409522.1:1381039-1396625 GCA_018402905.1 Glandirana rugosa | reverse complement strand
GCACTGGCAGATGGCACTGGCAGAGGCACTGGCAGATGGCACTGGCAGATGGCACTATGATGTTGGGCACAGGTGAAGTGTTTTATGCACTCACAGTAAACGGCGATCTCTCTCTCCTCACACAGCGGTGTCTGTGTGAGGAGACAAGGCAGGCAACGAGAGATGATCTCATATGTTTACATTTGAGATCATCTCTCATTGGACCCGCTGTTGATGTGGTAAATGGCCGCTGTGATTGGCCATTTACCACGATCTGTGATTGGCTGTGTCCAAGGGACACAGCGATCACAGAAAATCCGGGCAGCGCGCCCGCGATTGCGGGCGGGGGGCGGTTAAAGGGGACGACGTCCATGGACGTCGTCCGGGCATTTCAGATCCGCGCTGGAGCCGTACTTCGGCAATAGCGCGGATCTGGAGGGGTTAACAGCAGTATTCAATTCTTGCCACAGATTCTCAATTGGAATTAGGTCTGGAATTTGGCTGGGCCATTCTAACACATGAATATGCTTTGATCTAAACCATTCCATTGTAGCTCTGGCTGTATGTTTAGGGCAATTGTCCTGCTGGAAGATGAACCTCCATCCTGTCTCTGACCAGCTTCCCAGTCCCTGCTGAAGAAAAGCATCCCCACAACATGATGCTGCCACCGCCATGTTTCATGGTGAGAATGGTGTGTTCAGGGTGATGTGCAGTGTTAGTTTTTCACCACACACAGCGTTTTGCTTTCAGGCCACAAAGTTCAATTTTGGTGTCATCTGACCAGAGCACCTTCTTCTACGTTTGCTGTGTCCCCCCATGGCTTCTCGCAAACTACAAATGGGACTTTTTATGGCTTTCTTTCAACAATGGCTTTCTTCTTGCCACTCTTCCATAAAGACCAGATTTGTGGAGGGCACGACTAATAGTTGTCCTGTTACAATGGGTCTCTTGACTGCATCTCTGATTAATGCTCTCCTTGCCTGGCCTGTCAGTTTAGGTGGACGGCCATGTCTTGGTTGGTTTGCAGTTGTGCCATACTCTTTCCATTTTCAGATGATGGATTGAACAGTGCTCCGTGAGATGTTCAAAGCTTGGGATATTATTTTTATAACCTAACCCTGCTTTAAGCTTCTCCCCAACTTTATCCCTGACTTGTCTGGTGTGTTCCTTGGCCTTCATGATGCTGTCTGTTCACTAAGGTTCTCTAACAAACCTCTCTAACAGAACAGCTGTATTTATACTGAGATTAACAGGTAGATTAACAGGTGGACTCTATTTATTAAATAGGTGACTTCTGAAGGCAATTGGTTCCACTAGATTTTAGTTAGGGGTATCGGAGTAAAGGGGGCTGAATACAAATGCATGCCACACTTTTCAGATATTTATTTGTAAAAATTTCTGAAAACCATTTATCCTTCCACTTCACAATTATGTGCCACTTTGTGTTGGTCTATCACAGTGATTCTCAACCAGGGTTCAGTGGAACCCTAGGGTTCCTCCTTAGATTGCTAGGGGTTCCTTGAGCAATGAGCAATGTCTGCCTCTCAGATAAGTTCCCACTGACACCATTGCTATTTTTAGCTATCTGTAAGAAGGTAATTCTTTCCAATGACCACAAGTATAAGGAACATTCTTCCCATTGACCATTACACTAATGTATCATGAATGGCAGATTTCTCATTTTTAACAGGGGTTCCCCGAGACCGGAGAACTATTTGAAGGGGTCCTCCATGTTGAAAAGGTTGAGAAAGGCTGGTCTTTCACATAAAATCCCAATACAATACATTTACATTTTTGGTTGCAACATGACAAAATGTGGAAAATTTCAAGGGGTATGAATACTTTTTTAAGGCACTGTATATTATGGGCTATTGGGAAATCTGGACAGTGATATTTCACCTACAGCTAAAATCTTCATCCAAATATAAGAAGGCAGAGTTAGCAAATACTTTATAGTATTCCAGCGTAAAGAAGCAGCCAGCGTGAAATGAGGCAGAACGATGTACTAAATGAACCTAGAGTATACTGTGCTATGTTTTTCTTCTTTTAAGTTTAAGATCAATAAACGGCACCAACTGTTTCTTTCATTCCTTCCCAGACATTGTCTAACACGTTGAAATGACACTGCAGCTCTGCATATTTTTCATGCCTCCAAACAATGTGCATAAATATGTATATACGAATATATTGTCGCATATTTACCTGCAACGCGTTTCGCCTGCAACCCATTGACAGATAATGGCACAGCCACAGTGATGGCATTTCGCAAAGTAGAAAAAAGGGGTCAGTTTTACAATGAATTAACATCTCTGATGAACAGCTGTGTATGCAGTACATATCTTTACAGATGTAAATTTCTATACATGTATCATATACACCTTTGTGGTTGGTAGCCTTTGTAGTTTTTTTTTTTTCATTTCAGGCACAAACTGCCAGGCATGCTCCTTTTTTTTTTTTTTTTCGTCATCACGTGTCTGATTTGTCTCTAATGTAGCCTAATAACAATTTTAGCATTCAGATGAAGCGATTTCAGTCTGTGACTGCCTTTTCTATTAGATTTGATTTTGAGAAGCCCCAGTGGGTGCCTCGAAGGCAGACATCTATCTGTGAGGCTGCAGCCGATTCAATAGAAGCCTGGGCTAACCTTGACCTTTCACTAGACCCTGCTCCATCTGGTGCCAGGCTGTTTTTTTTTTTTCCTCCTTACTCTTTCTTGCTTCGTACATTGATCACGGGCAGAATGAAGCCTCTTATTTCCTCCAAGGGCTAGGGAGACTAGAAAGGACAGCACATTTCAATATATGGAAATGATAAAGCCTCTTATGCAATCATAAATCTACATACAGCCCTGTGATTTGATATTTCGCTCACCTCCATCTATTTCTCCGTCTATGCCTAAGCCTAGACACACATCGCAAGACACAACTGGGCTCACATTATTCACCAGGAAATGGGGGAAACAGCAGCATTTATATGTATAATGCTTTGGTAATATAATTTGTACAAGCTTCATATTTTTTTTTTCTTTCTCTTGCATGTTTACGGCAAGCTGGAAAAAAAAGCAGGCGCCGCTTATCAAACTTGATCGGATGCAGGCTATAAGATGACTACTATTTTTAAGGCTCCGCGCTGTCACAAATGTATATAACGAGATATTATATAAGGAAAAGGAGCTAGGTAAGGAGTGCGCAGAGATGTGCTTCATTAGTTGCCTTTCCCAGATTATAAAAAGTCAAAATGGAATATGGAGCTTTTGCCCTCCAATACCTATGACATTGATTGCCTGCTCATATCTCTAATATGTTTTTGTCTTGATCAAAGCCAGAGATGCAGAATAGCAGGGAGGGGGGGAGTTAGATGAGTCACATGGGCAGACCATGGGCAGCAGCAGCAGCTCAAAGGAAATTGACTGACTGGCCGCTTGGGCGCATTTCAATATATGGAAATGACCAGGGGCTTCTGCAATAAATCAACAGCCAGCACTGTCATTTTCTCAGTTTTGCCACATTTTCCGATCCCTTTCCCTTCTCTGCTCTCTGCAAGCTTTATGGGAAACAGTCTTTTCTTCTGTGGCTGCTGTTAATTGGCGCTCGCTGTCAGGGATTTCCAACATATGCAGTATAGTTGTAGGGTTGATTTTTTTTTTTTTCTTGCTTTGTTTGATGTCTGCATTGCATACATTGTGCCGCATCTGACACATGCTTCTGTACGCTCAGGATGCAATAATAGAAAAGAGCAGCTATTTATTTAAAGGGTCGGTCCTTTCTAAAGTGAAATTTCATTTTTTAATAGACGCTGAAAAGTTAAAGGGAGCCTCGCGTAAGAGAAACATGGGGTTGATTTACTGCAGGATTAGCAAACGTTCATTTTGCAAGGTCAGTGCTCATTGTGCAAAGAAAAGGTTTACCTAGCTTGGTAAACTGTGTTCAATGTAACCGCGCAGTCATGTGAAACCAAAAATCCTGTTGTATTTACATATTTTTAATATTTATGTTCCTAATGATTTCGTTTTTAAAGCAGACATAGCTTCACACAGCTTTTGTTCACACTTTTATTTTAAAATCGTTTTAACCACTTCAATACCAGGCACTTTCACCCCCTTCCTGCCCAGGCCAATTTTCAGTTTTCAGCGCTGTTGCATTTTGAATGACAATTGCGCGGTCATGCTACACTGTACCCAAACACCATTTTTCTCATTGTTTTTTAGACAGATAGAGCTTTCTTTTGGTGGTATTTAATCACCACTGAGTTTTTTATTTTTTGGTAAACTAAAGAAAAAAGACCAAAACGTTTGAAAAAAAAAGTTTTCTTAGTTTCTGTTACATAATTTTGTAAATAAGTAATTTTTCTCCTTCAATGATGTGCACTGACGGGCACTGATGAGGCTGCACAGATGAGGTGGCACTGATGAGCACTGATAAAGAGGCACTAATATGCAGCATTGATATGCAGAACTGATGAGCACTGATAGGCGGCACTGATATGCAGCAGTGATGGGCACTGATAGGCAGCACTGATTAGGTGGAACTGATGAGCACTGATGAGGAGGCACTAATATGCAGTACTGATATGCAGAACTGATGGGCACTGATAGGTGGCACTGATATGCAGCAGTGATGGGCAATGATAGGCGGCACTGATGAGGTGGCACCGATGAGCACTGATGAGGAGGCACTAATATGCAGCACTGATATGCAGAACTGATGGGCACTGATGGGCAGCACTGATATGCAGCAGTGATGGGCACTGATAGGCGGCACTGATGGGCAGCCTGTATGGGCACTAATAGGTGGCACTTATACACTCCACTGAAAGGCAGCACTGATGAGGAGGCATTGAAAGGCAGTGATTGGCATCACTGATGGGCACTGATTGGCATCACTGGTGGGCATTGATTGACACCACTGGTGGGCACAGGTGGGCATCACTGGTGGGCATCGCTGATGGGACTGCACTGATAATCAATGCACTGATCATCAGTGCTTATTGGCTCTCCTCTACTCAGGAGCTGTCAGTGTGAATAGAGGAATGCCGATTTACACTGTGATCAGCTGTGATTGGACACAGCTGATCACATGGTAAAGAGCCTATGTCATAGGCTCTTTACCGTGACTGGAGATGCGATGTGTCCAAGCGACACACCACACCACTGATCCCCGGGGGGAGCGCGCAAGCGACATGTTGTGAAGGACATCATATGACGCCCAGTCACATCAATTAAGTCACCACCTGGCCGGGAGGGAAGGTGTTAAAGCAGTGGTAATCTACGCTTTTGAACTTGTATCTACATGAAGCTTACCTGTAGATATAGTGAATATCTCCTAAACTTGCAGTGTTTGGAGATATTCACACTGGATGCAGCCTGTGATGTCACTGGTACATGTGCTCTGAAGAGATGGTATACCCATACCGTCCCTTCAGAACTCTGTGCCATAAACTGTGACCCCCATAGCAGGTGGCTTGGTGGAAGAGCCAGGAGTGCCAGGGCCAGGAAAATCGGGGCTGCTCTGTGCAAAACCATTGCACAGAGCAGGTAACTATAACATGTTGGTCATTTAAGAAATATCCCCTACTATCACTTTAATGAAATTTTGGTAAAGGGAAATGCTAGAGAATTTTACTTGATCGCCAAATGGTTGTAATCACTAATGAGTGTGCTCTGTAAGTCCCACTGTCAGAATACAATGTTCAGGCTGGGGGATTCCTCCATCCACATTGTTTGTATGGGTGAAGGAATCAATTAGTTTAAACAAAATAATAAACTGAAAGTGTATGGACAGCTTTACACTACAAATGGACAAATCTCCAACTAAAGGGGAATTCTACCTTGTATAACTTTACTCATTTCAAACAATACAAGGGATGCAACTACTTCACAAATATTATGTTGCTAGGTTTCTATACATCCTACGACTCCCTTCAGAGACGGCCGTTCCGATCAGGTTCACCTGTCAACTTTTCAGGTGGAGCTGATTGGAAGGTCCAAACATCCTTATGGACAGGTGGGTGTAAATGGGCTTGTATCCATTTACACCTGCCTACCAGTGGCAAGGCTACACATTCTTTCACCCCCCATTCCCCATTCTGATAAACCCCCCCCCCCGTTCCCTATTCTAATAACCCCCCCATTCCCTATTCTGATAAACCTCCCATTCCCTATTCTGATAAACTCCACATTCCCTATCCTGATAAACCCCTCATTCCCTATTCTGATAAACCCACCCATTCCCTATTCTAATAAACCTGCCATTCTCCCTCCTGATAAACCCCCCCATTCCCTATTTTGATAAATCTCCCATTCCCTATTCTGATAAAACCTCCCATTCCCTTTTCTAATAAACCTCCCATTCCCCATTCTGATAAACCCCCATTCCCCATTCTGATAAACCCCCATTCCCTATTATGATAAATCTCCCATTCCCTATTCTGATAAAACCTCCATTCCCTATTTTGATAAAACCTCTATCCCCCTTTCTGATAAGGCCTCCATTTTCCCATTCTGATAAACCCACCAGTCCCTATTCTGATAAATCCTCCATTCCCTATTTTGAAAAAAAGCCTTCATTCCCCATTCAGATAAAAAAAAAAGTCAAGTGAAGCCAAGTCAGCTGGGCAGTTAATCCGGCCTTGAGGTCTGGACTCCGGATCCCCTCAAGATCGACATGGACAGTGTCACTGTGTCAACCACGGAGTACTGCCGCCTCCTGCCTGGATCCTTTCAGCAAGGCTGATTCTTGCTCCCCCAGGGTCCTAGCTGGATCTCTTCAAGAAGGCAGCACAGCATCCAGCAGGCTGAATCTCCGGCTGTGACACACACAGACAGTGACAGAATCAGTCCAGCCTGTACCAACCTCCCATAGCCATATCCTAGCTAGTGTCAGCTGAAAGACAGTCATACATTCCAACTCTCCTAAACTGACTCCGGGGGTGGGCGGCGCCCCTCTGCAGTTGCTAACCAGGGCACATGACCCCCTGCCCCCCCCCCCCAGTTTTGGCCCTGCCACCTACCATCTGGATCCAATTGAGGCCTCTAAAAAAATGTTGTGCACTGTGCCTTCATCCGTTTTGGTGGGGCAGATCGGAGGTAGCCGGTGGTAAACTGACAGCGGAGTCAGTTTACACCCAGCCCCCCATAGAGCAGATTGGGGTCTTTCTATGTGTGCTCTGCAGATACTGAGCGGACATGGATGTCTCATCCGTCTCACTGCTCTGATCAGTGGGAATCAGCTCAAAGATCCCATGCCCAGAATGGAGAACTCCCCGTGTGAATATGGGCTTAACCTGGCTGACGTAACTGAAGTGAATTATACTTTTTGAAGTGACCCTGTCAGGTAAGTGAAAACCCTTAGCAAACCACACACCTGTGAAGAAGAAACTGGATAATTACCTAATTTCACTAACGGCAATCATTGCTCTTCCTCTGAAAAGCACTTCACGCTCGGATCAGTTTTCAGGGGCATTTGACAGGTGGTGACTGATTGATTTAACCCCCTAAATGCTGTACTACCACGCCACAATTGCGTGCATTTGTGTATGGTTTCAGGGTCGTGCAGTGCGACCCTATTCATTTGAATAGTCACATTCGGGAGGTGATAGTGGCTACTGGCGGCCCTACAGCTGTTGCGAAACTACAAGTCCCATGAGGCACTGCAAGGCTGACAGTTACAAGCACAGGCAGAGGCATGATGGGACTTGTAGTTTCGCAACAGCTGGAGGGCCGGCAGTTTGAGACCCTTGAATTAGACAGACCTTATACTTGTTCCAAAGCACACTTGAAGCTAAAGTGTCAGTGTGACAGCCAACAGGGAGAAGTCAGCCTACATACGCTAATTCTCTCCTGACAGATCTACTTCTTCACAAACGTATAATCCTTTGCGATGCATTACTGCTCGCCTGCTATTGCTTTTTATCCAGCATTGCAAGTAAAAAAAAAACTTCTTTTAGCTTGGATAGAGTAGGGAAGAATTTAAGTGGTAGTAAACCCTCCTATCCTTTTCAGCCAAGGAAGCTGCCATCTTGGCCTCTTTTTAATCTACATCTGCCATGATGCTGCACATGTGATCAGCTATGACATCCCGTGAAACGCGTCAATCGTTTATGCCTGTTGATGTACTTCCCATAGACTGTGATGTGATGGACTGTGATGTCAGTTACATGTATGCTGTTTTACTACAATAAATACAATTTCTTCGGAAGTTCCTGTGGTGCTTTCAACTTGTCATTTCTGGATTCCAGCTATGACACCAGCCATTGGATGGTTTGACAGTTTGGTTTAGAGCACAACCAATGGGAGTGTTACATTTCTGGCACGTGCCGGATCTCTTCAAGAAGGCAGCACAGCATCCAGTTAAACTGTTAAATGGATGGGTTTACTACCGCTTTAAGACCTCTGCCAGTTTATTTTGTGCTGTCTGAGTACCATTGGGAACATTTCCCTTCACGTCATGTCCCAGAGATACAACAAAGGTTTGAGGAAGACCCCCAAAGTAAGAGAAATTCCTCTCCAGGACAGTTGTTCCCAGAAAAGGTGTCCCCACTGGAAGATTTACCCCCACCTCTTGTGAGGCAACTCTAAAATGTAGGATTTCCCCTCACTTTCTTTCTTGGTGACAGAATATATCATTAATGAGGACACAGACAGCAACAAAAACTTGACTTTAATCCTTTCACGGCAACCGCAATATTTCGTAGGGTTGCACCGATAGCGATACCGGTATCCGTGCCGATAATAAGCATTTGCATAAGTATCGGTACTCGTGCAAATGCTCCGATGCCTGAGACCGATACTTTCAGGCTTGGTTCTTTTAGCTGACAACGGGATCTCCCCACTGACAGCTGAAATGTAAAATAAAAAATCAATTATCTGTTATTAAAGTGGTTGTCAAGTCATGACAACCACTTTAAACTACAGATAAGCCTATAATAAGGCTTACCTGTAGGTCCCGGGAATATCTCCTAAACTTGCACCGTTTAGGAGATATTGCCTGTATCTGCCTGTGCCGACGTCATCGGCACATGCGCAGTGAAGATACAGCCTGACTGGGCCATTTCTTCACTAAGTGTGCCGTAAATGACGGCTCCCATGCACATGTGCGGGAGTGACGTCAGCGCAGCTCCTGCCATTCACAGCGCTGGTGGAGTTCGCGCTGTGATTGGTCGGAGCCCGGGATCCCGGAAGACAACAGACACAACATGACGCCGGTCACAGCGGTGCTCGGGGACCGCTGCAACGGTGTCGATCTAAGGTAAGCATTTCATAATGAGCTAGTATGCAATGCATACTAGCTCATTATGCCTTTCTTTTGCAGCCAATTTAAGGAGCGGGGCCACCACGTCCCTAACAACCGATGACTCATTCAGGTGTCAGTGGGGTTCCCATGCAGACAGCTGAAAGTGTAAACTGAAGTCCCGGAAATTGGAGTTGTCAAAAAAAAAAAGGCAACCAGGCAATGTTTATCAACAACATTGCTCAGCCCAAAAACAAAAAGAAACATTATTTCTTAGGCTTGGTTCACACCTAGGCAATTTACGATCCGACCTGTGTCATCCCAAGTCACTTGACAAATAAAATCTTATTGAAATGAATGGGAGCCATCTTAATACACACTACTGAAGTCGCTCCGACTTCAAGGCGACTTCAGAAAAGGTTCCTGTACTACTTCAAGGCGACTTCTATCCGACTTGTGCCCATAGAATTCAATGGAAGTCACCTCCAAGTCGGATCCCCCATCTATATTGAAGTGACTTTACAGTTTAAAAGAAAAAAAATGTTTGAAGGCAACCCCCTCCCTCCCTGCTCTGATTGGCCAAAGGCAAAGTCGCCTGGCATGGAGTCGCATTGTAGGTCGCATGAAATCGCACTGAAGTCGCTTTCAAATCGCCTAGCAAAGTCGCCCCCGAAGTCGGATCGCCTAGATGTGAACCGAGCCCTATTGTATATTACTGTCTTTCTTCATCTACAGATCAAAGGGATGAACTTCGATCTGCAGATGAAGTCAGTTTAACCACTTGCCGACCGCCAACCGCAGTCTGACGGCGACAGAGTGGCCCGTTATCGCAAACCGCCGTCATACGACGGCGGCTGCGATAACTAGTGCTGTGAGCAGGCGCGCGCCGTCGGAGGCGCTCACTTTGTCCAGGGGGGCCAGGGAGCGGGTGCGGCGGACTCGATCGCCACCGGCTACCCACGATAGCCCCCCCACAGTTAAAGAATGGAGGTCCGTGTATGTAAACACGGATCTCTGTTCTGTTGAAGGGGGAAGGGCGCTGATCACAGGCTTCCTCTATACGGAAGCCGTGATCATCCCCTTTCCCCAGCCAGGGCAGCCCACACACAGTTAGAACACGCCCAGGGAACACAGTTAACCCTTAGAACGCCTCCTCCAGGTTAACCCCTTCACTGCCAATGGCATTTACACAGTAATTAGTGCATTTTTATAGCAATGATCGCTGTATTAATGCCAATGGTCCCAAAAAAGTGTCAAAATGGTCCGATATGCCCGCTGCAATATCGCAGTACCGCTAAAAATCACAGATCGCTGCCATTACTAATAAAAATGAAAAAAATAAAAACCCCAGAAATTAATTCTCATCATCCGTAAACGCGGCAACTTTTGCGCAAACCAATCAATAAACGCCGAATGCGATTTTTTTTACCAAAAATATGAGGAAGAATATAATTCTGCCAAAACCGATGGAAAAAAATGTTTTTTTTTTTGTTTTGTTTTTTAATTTATATTTTAGCAAAAAGTAAGAAATTTGCAAAATTGTCACTCTTCTTTTGTGTATAGTGGCGATCAGAAATGACACAGAGGTGATCAAATACCACCAAAAGAAAGCTCTATTTGTGGGAAAAAAAGAACGCAAATTTTGTTTGGGTACAACGTCGCACGACAGCGCAATTGTCAGTTAAAGCGACGCAGTGCCGAATCGCAAAAAGTGCTCTGGTCCTAAAGTGTGAAATCCTTCCGGGGCTGAAGTGGTTAAAGCAACCGGTCAAGAAAAAAAAAATATATATTTATTTATTTTTATTAAATGTACCTCTGTTTAACCCCTTATTAACCCTTAATTTACTCTAATCAGCCTTAATTAACTCCTCATTCTCCTCCATTTAATTATTATTTTCCTGCTGATTTTTTTTGTTCTCTTCTATTTTTATAAACTATTAATAATTAACATTTTTTTTTGTTTGCTTTGTTCATTGATGTTTTTACACCTTTAAAATATTTTTACACATTTCACATTGAAAAAAGCGCAACATTTTAAAAATATAAATGTGTTTCATTTGTAAATAACTTTTCAATGCTTTGTACCATTGCTGACAGCTGTAGTATGAACAAAACAGTTGCAGAATGTATTGGTAATTGGTATAGGTGAATACTAAAAAAAAGTATCAGTACTCATACTCGTAAAAAAAGTGGTATCGGCGCATCCCTAATATTTCATATGTCGGTGGAAACAGGGGGTTTACACATTCCACTGTCAGCTTTCTGATAAAAGCAATCAGGTGGCTGTACAGCCACCTGATCTCTTTCTGTGATCCCCAGAACTGTGCCACCCCCACCAAGCTTCCTGGGCTCTACCGTGCCACCTGCAGGCTTCGGATCTGAATGGTGGATGTCGCCGGGTGCTGGGGGGGAGAGATCACTGAACATGTGTTTGCTGATCTCCCCTGGTTGAAAAGAATTCAGAATGTCATTTCCATGTTTCCATTAACACTTTCCCTGGCAGCAGCGGCCAGGGAAGAAGCTAATGAAGCATGAAAGATATCTCATTAAAGAGCACCTGTCACAAATAGTTTATGTCACATAGGGAACTTTTGGTCCCCTATGTGATATAAAGTTTTAGTGAAAAAAAAAAGTGTAAAAAAAATAAAGTTACACGCATGCACTTAGAACCCCCCCCAAAAAAAGTTCACCCCATCCCTATGTCTACGCACACATAAACGTACACACCTGTCGGGGACACTTACATACAAAAACGCCACTTGCACTACCCATTTTACATATTGCTGTGAGAGCAAAAATTCTAGGGGCAACATCCACAATTAAAGTGGTTTTAAAGTCAGAAGATATTTTCTCTTAATGCATTCTATGCATTAAGATATAAATACTTCAATTTGCAGCAGCCCCCCTAATACTTACCTAAGCCCCATCTCGATCCCGGGACTCTCCCTCCTGATTGGCTGAGACAGCAGCAGGGTGCCAATGGCTCCCGATGCTGTCAAAGTCAGTTAGCCAATTAGGAGAAAGGAGGGGTGGGGCCGAATGGACACACAGAGCAGCGTCTCGGCTCTGGTGCCCCCATAGCAAGCCGCTTGCTGTGGGGGCACTCGGCAGGAGGGTGGGGCCAGGAGCACCGGCGAAGGACCCGAGAAGAGGACAATCTGGGCTGCTCTGTGCAAAACCACTACACAGAGCAGGTAAGTATAACATGTTTGTCATTTTTAAATGAAAAAAAAAACAAGACTTTAATATCACTTTAAGTGTAAAGTGATGACCTGTAGGGTCTTTTAAAGCATCACCTATGGAAAATACAAGGTACTGAAGATCAGCATCATTTTGTGAATGCAAGCGGTTTTAAAGCTTGACATGTTGCGAATCTATTTACTCTGCGCAACCTCATCTTTTATAGTTTACCCCAAAATTGCGTAATATACTGCATTTGTACACCCGAAAATAAACTTTAGTACATTTTTACTGAAAGTGTGCCCATAAATATCTGTTGTGCAAATGTTACGTAACAGAAATTGGAATCACCATGTCTGCTTTCATAAGATATATAATGATTGTGTGTGATTAAACAGCGCTTGCTGGTATTCTTAGTTCTGATACCTATTCTGTTTCTTATAAAGTGCTGCTGTAGCCCATATGCTTTTTTGTGATCGCAGTGTTCAAAATACTGGTATTTTTCCTTTGCACATAAACTTATACCAATAAATTTATAGCCAATAAAATTCTAGCCAATAAAATTCTATCGCATTCACAGTAAAATAATTGAATTAATGCTGTGTACCAACTATATCACCAATATTCTCATAGCTCATAGACAGGTATAACAAATCCTTCAAAATGATTGCCCAATATTCAATTTTTATACATAAAACTGGGGTCCTTGTGCGACCCCTTAATATAATTAATAAGTGACAATAGTGCTCTCAGGTGCTTATATAGTGCAATATATATATTGTGATTGATGGTTCTATTTATATAAAGTGCCTGTGCTTTCTATTTCAATTCAGTTTTCTTCAATTAATATCATTTCAATTTGTGCAGTCCATTAAAAACAGTTCTTTTTAAAATCTTCAAGTGTTAATCCAAAGTGCTCGTGCCGTGACTGTAATGTGATAAAAGGACGTTCGGGTATTGTACCCCGCTTACCAGATCCTATTGACTTCCCAACCTTATGGTATGGGAAAGTCAATACTCGCTTGTGGTCTACAATCCGACCAAGGATATGCTCCTCCTGGTTTAAAGCTCCGTCTGCGTCTCCGTTGCCCGTGATGTTATGCAAGAAAGGAAAGACTTCTCATCGTGTTTTTCGTTTAAAATATCCACTTTATTTGCCCATACAAATGACACTTAGGCGTTGGCAGGTAATGATAACTGTACAACCCTCCGGCCGTGCTTTATCTGTGCCCTCTCCGTGCCTCGCTATTCTGGCTTGCGTGTCACCTGGGCTTCCGTGTTGCGTGCCCTGCGTTCCACCACTCGCACAATTTCATTCCCGAATGTCAGTCCCGACTTTGGGGGGCGATTTCAGAGACCTCTGTGCGGGTTGCTGCACAGATGTCTATGAAAATCACACCACAAGTCGCCAAAAGTAGTACAGAAACTTTTGGGAATCACAAATGCGGACAGTGCAATTTCCACCGATTTGGCATGCAACTTGACATGTCAAATCGCATGCCAAATTGCTCCAATATGAACCTAGGTTTAATGGAAGTTGCCTCTAATCTTAATTGATGTGATTTGGATCTGCCATTAGAGGAAGATTACACAGGCATTCCCTGAAGTTGCTTCAAAGTCGTGCCAAAGTCGCCTGGCAAAGTCGAACTGTAAGCCTGGGTTCACACGCTTGCGATGCGGGAACCAGCCCGATTCCAGTGTCGGTTCCCGCATCACATCTCCCCCCACAGGCAGTTCACACTGCCCTCTGCGAGCCGCTGCAGGCATCAATACAAAGTTAATGCAGAGCAAGTAGTGTCACCAGCACACCAGGATCTCCAAACGAGTCCAAACTTTATTTAAATGATCACATCGTTACAGCAGATAGCGTCGTGTCAGAGTCGCACAGGACCCCTTCATCAGGCATGTGATACAATAATAATACAAAGTTAATGACACCCCCAAATCGGTTCACAGATCGCAGTGCGAACTGTGGATTCGGACAGGAATCGGATTGCATGGGTGTGAACATCGGATCGCAAGGGTTGAATGGAGCATCCGATCAGGTCCGCCTGAAAAACTGACAGGCAAACCTGATCAGAAATGCCCGTGTAAATCTCCCATGTCAAATCGCATGTCAAATCGCTGTTTATTGCTGACAACAGCGCCGCACTGATTCCCAAAAATAGTTCCTGCACTACTTTTGGTGACTTCGGGAGCAATTTGTATAGACATCTGTGCAGCAACCCACACAGATGTTTCTCAAATCGCCCCCCAAGTCGGACTGAAATGCCGGTTCAGCTGAACTTGCGCGATTTCAAACCGGCCCTTAGTGTGAACATGGGCGCAAGTCTTTTCTCCTGCCTGGCAGGACTGTGCTGCGTGACAGGACTGTATAAATCCCAGGGCTGGATGAACAGAAATACGAATTCTTTGGCAGGTGAAATGTATTTCATCTGTGTATTTAGCTGTTTGAATGGAGTTCAACTTTAAGAACGCAGAGCGATTTTTGGCATGCTGGAAGACCTTAATGACAACAGTTCATTTGTCTACAGATAGAAACACGGTGATCAGCCACTGTAGCTCATACATTGTCACCGTCACAAACAGACAGATCAGGCTGTGTGTTGGCCTTCCGCCTTCAGATATGTACACTACATGCAGTGATAGGTATGGCGGGGCTGGCATCCATGTATGAAGCTTAATTAGTTTGTCCGGCTCACTCCATGCCACGTTGCTTCTTCACTTTAGATCATTACCATAAGGCAATTGCATTCGGAGAAAAAATCTACTTGGGTAACCTTTGTAGTGTCCTGTCAGTTTGAATGGAAGGAAAAGCAAGATTCCTAGAAGAGGGCTGCTATTTAATTTAAGCTTTTTGATCTTTCAACTTGGTTTTCATTTTTTTCCAGCAAGGCAGCAACATGGTATTTCCCAGTGGCTGTGTGAACAAAAGGCATATACAAGGTCGACGGTCGTCACCCTATAAAACTCTGAACCTAATTAATTGTATTCAAACTGGGCCTGTTTATGCGGTATGACAGCCGCAGGACATTAACTGTTTGTGCTCTTGTCTTCCACTTACACACTGCAAAACTGCGCTATATAATAAAATCAGTGGTGTAGCTATAAAGTTACAGGCTTCCTTCCAACCTCCGGAACTCCGGAACTGCCACCCTCCCCACCCTGTCACTTTTAACCTCTTATGCTCCAGAAGATTT
>BLSH010409522.1:1370154-1381029 GCA_018402905.1 Glandirana rugosa | reverse complement strand
TTCGGAGAAAAAATCTACTTGGGTAACCTTTGTAGTGTCTTGTCAGTTTGAATGGAAGGAAAAGCAAGATTCCTAGAAGAGGGCTGCTATTTAATTTAAGCTTTTTGATCTTTCAACTTGGTTTTCATTTTTTTCCAGCAAGGCAGCAACATGGTATTTCCCAGTGGCTGTGTGAACAAAAGGCATATACAAGGTCGACGGTCGTCACCCTATAAAACTCTGAACCTAATTAATTGTATTCAAACTGGGCCTGTTTATGCGGTATGACAGCCGCAGGACATTAACTGTTTGTGCTCTTGTCTTCCACTTACACACTGCAAAACTGCGCTATATAATAAAATCAGTGGTGTAGCTATAAAGTTACAGGCTTCCTTCCAACCTCCGGAACTCCGGAACTGCCACCCTCCCCACCCTGTCACTTTTAACCTCTTATGCTCCAGATTTACCCCCCCCCCCCCCCTTCATGACCAGGCCATTTTTTGCGAAACGGCACTGCGTTATTTTAACTGACAATTGCGCAGGCGTGCGACATTGTACTCAAATAATATTGAGGTCCCTTTTTCCCCACAAATAGAGCTTTCTTTTGGTGGTATTTCATCACCTCTGCATTTTTGCACTATAAACAAAAAACGACCGACAATTTTGAAAAAATAAATAAATATTTTTTACTTTCTGCTATAAGACCTCATACACATGGATGGTTTTTGACGCCAACGTTTTTTGCAGCTCTCCATGTTAGTCAATGGCCCCATAAAAACACTGACTTTTTTTAGCTGTAGAGGGCGTCTGCGTTAGTGAGCTGAAACTAGAACCCACGGCCAGTGCTTTCTGAGGCTGTAACCATTGAAGGAAAATCCGGAACAGCAGCACTTTCCACCGATATGAAAGCAAAATCCTTTAGGCCCCTTTCACATTGGGAGCTTCAGCGGTAAACCACCGCTAATTTAGCGGCGATCTACCGCTGTAATAGCAGCGCTATGGCGCCACTATTCGGGTGGGAGCACGGCACTTTTAACCCCCCCAAAAGGGGTTAAACAGGGGTTAAAAGTGCCGGCGCTCTGCGCTCCCGGAGCGGTGTACAGCCGCTACGGGAGCGCTGCCCATTCAATCTAATGGCAGGAGCGGTGGAGGAGCGGTGCATACACCGCTCCCCACATTCCTGAAAAATCATGCTTACAGGAGTTTAATTTTACTCCTGCAAGCGCACCACCCTGAGCCGCCTCAGTGTGAAAGGACACACTGGGTTCAATAGGGAGACGCTTTACAGGCGCTAATGTAAGGGGGATTTACACTGACCACTAATGTAAGGGGGACCTTCACGCTGGCCAATAGTGTGAATGAAAGGATTGTACACCAAGCCCCAATGTAAAGAGAAGATTTACACTGACCACCAATGTAATTGAGACATTTAGCCTGCGTTCACATTTGTGTGTGTCAGGAATGCAAAATCACTTTCCTGACACCACAGAGCAGATACACAGCAGTGCCATTTAAAATTTTATTGTTAATGACAACCTCACACATCTGCTGACATGCTGTGGCACCATGTGATTTCTTCTGCATCTCTAGCGCATAGAGCAGCCCATTGGAATGAATGGGCTGCCCTACACGTGACCAACATCTTTATCCACCCTGTCAGTACACCTTTGCATCCTAAAACCCCTGCTAACCTCTGCACCCCTACCCTCCCCTTTTAACTTGACATGCCTCCTCTGCTCATCTTTGCACCCACCTTCCTTACCTCTATACAGGGGCGGGCGGATAGGGGTCGCAGGAGTCGCCATGGCGACCGGGCCCCATGCTGGGGGGGCCCATAAGGGCCCCCTGTATGCCTAGATTAGGTGAGGGGATGAGGACTGGAGCGCTCCGTTCCTCAGCCGAACGGCGCTGCAGGGAGTCTCGTCACACTGTGAAAGTGAAAGCAGTGTGTGCTGTGCTCTTTGTCTCCCCCTACAGTGCAGTACTCGGCAGGAAGAGAGAAGGTACTGACGTTTTTTTAACTTTCTGCAATTCTGCATGTATGTGGGTATATGTGTGGGGGGGTAGTTAGAGGCATAGGTGGGTGTGCTGGGGGGGGGGGGTAATTAGAGGCATAGATGGGTGTGCTGGGGGGGGTAATTAGAGGCATAGGTGGGGGTGTGGGGGTGTGCTGGGGGGTGATTAGAGGCATAAGTGGGTGTGCTGGGGGGGTGATTAGAGGCACAAGTGACTTGCGACTGGGCTCCGAGGAAAGGGCCCTGCCAGGGGGGCCCTTCATGGTTTCTTGCATCGGGGCCCTGAGGGTTCTAGTTACGCCACTGCCTCTATACATCCCATCCTTGCTCACCTGTGCACCCCAAACTGTAATTCCTTCTCTGCCTACCTCTGCACACCCCACACTACCCTCCACCAATTTGCTTACCTTTGCAGAACAGGCTGATGTTAGGCTTAATGACCACAGTTGTAGGCAGGACTTTCAAGTATGCACCTTTACCTCCCCAGTGGGCAGCATTCAGCGGAGGTGATGGTGGATATGACCTCACGGGGGTATGATATACATTTGAATGCTGCCTTTATTTCCATATCAACACCGCTGGCCGCCACTGTTTACATATCAATGCCACCGCTATTTACATATCAATGCCAGTTATTTGCATGTAAGCATAGGGTCTGCAGGTGAGTTATCTGTACACAGCAATAGGGCAGAGCTGGGCAGTATTAGTAGCAGCATTTCACACTTAGATATCGGGACACAGCACAGGACTAAAACTTCAAGGGACAAGGGCATTTAAACCAGGATAGTTGGCAAGTATGAGACAGCTGATTTGGGCCCCACAACAGTGACAGAGCCCAGGGCAGCTGCCCCTTTTGCCCTGCCTTAAAGACTGCCCTGCCCAGTACAGTGAAAAAAAAACAGAAAAAAGGAGAAAAGTTTCTGGAATGTGTCTGCAAAAGGCATCAAAAAGAAACCAGAATACATTAAAGACGTGCCTGCAGAAATGCATCCGGACCTTATGCTGACCCTCTTTGAATAATTGACCCAGGGGGAGTGCAGGGGAGAAACAACTCTCTTTTTTTTCTCTGCATTGTAGCTTTTTTATATGTTTGTAGCCAATAGTGCCCTTAGGGGTGGCTGGTAATTGTGGTTCACCTGTCTCTCTGCCCTCAATCACACACCTTTCCGTTCATCCGTAGTCATTGAACAGGCTGGTACTTTGTTTTTGTTGTTTTATTGAGGGGTTAAACTTGGATAGGGTAGGGATGACTGTGGGATGCCCAAAGATCAAGAAACAGGACCATGTTATATACACCACAGTATATGCACTCCTTTTTACTCCAGCACTAATACTTGTTGACCGTTACACTCCTTCACATCTCTCCTGCACAACACTTGCTTATTTACTGTTAGGCCTGAAGGGAAATTTATCAAGCCTCCATTACATCTTTCTCCACCCCAGCTAGTACGTGGTGAGGCCTGCACTTCCTTGTCAGCAGGACCTCCGGACCGCCCGTCACAGGCAAGGGCCACGGGCCTTCGATTGTAAGGCCACAGGCCCTCAGAGTGTAGTTAAGTACAATTGTGCTGGTCGGGTCTTGATGGACTACTGCTCCCAGCCCATCCTCTTCCAGGTCACTCTGGCCTATCTCACTGTCCAGTGACACCGTTACCCTGACTGGCTCCTTTATCTTCCACAGACCGTCCGCAGTCTCCTCCCAGCCTGCTCCAGTCCTCTTCTCCAGCTCCCAGGGTCTGTCACTCACCGCACCGGTGGATCCTTTAAACAGCCTTTCCTGTAGCCTCTCCATTGCTCTCCTGCTCCCCTGTGCCACTGCAGGATCTCTCTCCATTCCTGGCTGCACCCGAGCCACCAGGCCTCGAGGTCACCCCCCAGACTGGGGGCTCCCTCCCAGGTGAGGCCTCAGCAACTTCTGCTACATCTCCACTCTTCCACCCGGCATTCTTCTCCCCCTCAGCTGGGCAGATCACAGTATTTAAGGAGGCCTGCCCCCTCCAATCCAGGTTGGGGATTGGTCAGGGCTTCTTAATATACCTCAGAAAGTGACACCTCCTGTTCCATTTCCTTTTCCAGAGCCTTCTGGAAACAAAGGGGAGCAGTATCCAAGGGGTGTTCCTTCCTGCAATCTCCAGCTCTTCCTGGGCCACTCCCCTACCCAGATCAAAACATTTAAGCCTGCACTACAGTCAGGCCTGACTAAATTTGCCTCTCCTAGCAAAAATCTATCTCAAAAGCACCTATTCAATATGGGGACGCTACATGTTCTTTTACATTCATTTTCATTGACAGCGATTCTGGGGGATTTCTGCCGGAGTTCAAATCTCCCATTCATTCAGTTGGACTTAAACAGATACATGCGCTTGAATTTGATTCCCAAAGTATACAAAAAGCAGGTAGCACAATATGTAGTCAAAACACATCACTTGTAATAGAATGAACTAAGAGTGCAATGCTATCACTTTTAAAGTCAATGAGTGAAATGAAAAAACCTAGCATATGCTGTCATATCAGAGGTGTAATGTGCTGGAAGAACAACAGAATTGCTTTGTACTGTGTACTGTGAACTACATACATATGCATTATACCTGTTTATATCAGCAGGTGACGCTGTAGTATTACAGAGTATAGTATATACACTCGTTTGTGTTCTCTGTTTTCTGTCTACATGATGTAAAGCCATGATAAAGATAGTATCCGCCATGAAAGTAAAGCTATATACTGCATACAACTAACTTCCAGGGAATCATTTCAATACTCTGCCAATAGGTTATGGGTCCAGGCACCCAGGACACTGGAAAGAGAATTTCGCAACTCAGTGAATACAGTGAGTCTGTACGTACTGTATGCAAAGATGGCAAGTGGTTCAGATGTGAAGTTTGCTATTGCAAAGCTGAACAATGCCAATAACCAGCAGTGGAAGTTCAAGCTAGAAATCATTCTGAAAAAGCATGACTTGTAGCAAGTGCTGAATACAGACAGACCCACAAACAGAGAGGCGGAGGACTGGGACAGGAAGGATAGACAGGCAAAAGGAATTATAAGCTTATTAGTGGAAGATGACCAGCTTATCCCATAAGAACAGAGGAAACGGCCAAAGGTATGTGGACTTCATTACAAAAGCTGCATGAGCGTTCAAGCCTCAACAGTAAGCTGTTTTTGCTATGAAAGTTATAAGATAAGACTAGAAGAAGGTCAGCAAATGTGTGACCACGTGAAAGCTTTGCTAGAGATCATAGAGCAGCTGCGTACCATTGGAGGATATGTCAAAGGGTAATTAATAGATGAATATGACAGAAGGAAAGGAAATGCGCACCATGATGACAAAGCTCTTAAGATGTACAAAGGCACAAAGTAAAACAAAGAAAGCAGAGCCTATTTTTGCTGTAAAAGAACCAGTTACTTAAAAAAGGACTGTTCTATCTGGAAAGTTGAGCAGCGAAAGCTAAAGCTATCTACAAAAGCAAAAGTCAAAGCAGCCACAAAGGAAACTACTGACACTTCATGGAGTAGCACCTTTAAAGTGACACAGAGCGGTAAGCAACGCAGCTGGTGCATAGACTCGGGTGTGACAAGCCCCATGACTAGCGATGAGACCTTCTTCACAAAAATTGATTACAGTGCAAAAGGCAAAGTTTTCCTAGCAAATGGGAAAAGCATCACATTGCAAGGTAAAGGCCAGGGATTCCTGAACTGCGCTACACCACAAGGGAAGCAGAGTATCCTTGTAAAGAATGTGTTGTATGCGCACCGATAATGGTGGAGAATAACCAAAGAAGTGGCCTCATACCTGAAGAGACAAAGAATAGTACACCAGACAACCACATCATACACTCCTGAACAAAACGGTGTTGCAGAAAGGAAAAATCGCACTCTTATAGAAACGGCCAGGTGCATGTTGTCGGATGCCAACCTACCTCACAAGTACTGGGGAAAAGCAGTAGTGACCGCAACCTACCTCCAGAACAGACTACCCTCGAGAACCATTAAAAGTACTCCATTGGAAATGTGGCATGGATCAAAGCCTAGCATAGGGCACATCAGAAAGTTTGGACGTAAAGCATATGCCTATATTCCAAGTGAGAAGCAATCCAAGCTTGAGTACAGAGCCATAGGGGGCATTCTAGTAGGCTAGAGTGAGCAAACTAAGGCTTACCAAATCCTACACCCAAAGACTGACAAAGTGACAATAAGCCGTAGTGTTTATATTGATGAGAGCCCATCACCTGAAACACTGATCCCTGAAAGATGTGAAGTGAATATGCCAAGAAAACCAAAAGAAAAAGGTCGACCAAAGCGAACCTGCTGAACCGCCTGAAATCAGAAGATCCACTCGGACTACAAAGGGGATACCACACCGCAAGCTGTCATACACTGTCAAAACACACAGCATACTTGAAACAACATCCTGGGAAGACATAGAAAAACTGCCAAAATGTGAAGCCAATAAATGGAGAAAGGCAGCAGAAGAAGAATTAAAGTAATTTCAAGAAAATAAAACCTGGACACTCACAGAGCTCCCTCCTAACTGCAAAACTATAGGAAGTAAGTGGACTTTCAAAGTAAAGTCAGGGAATAACCACAAACACAAGGCCAGATTAGTTGCCAAGGGTTACTCCCAGAAATTTGGTGAAGATTATGATGAAACATTCGCTCCCATCGTAAAACACTCCACCATCAGAGCGCTTCTTAGCATTGCAGCCGGGAAGGGCATGCAAATGAAACACCTAGACGTTAAAACTGCTTTCTTATATGGGGACATTAAGGAAGATCTCTACATGGAGCAACCACCAGGGTTTGAGCAAGGAGACAACCCTGTGTGTAAACTGAATGAAATGAAGTACTTACTAGAGAGGGATTCTCAAGAAGTAAAGCAGACCCGTCTCTACTCCAAGAATCAAGAAGACAGATGGATATACATCCTTATCTATGTTGATGACATTATAACTTGTTTTGAACAAGAAGGGGATTACAATCAGATAGTTCACAAGCTGAATGAAAATTTTGAAATCAAAGAGCTAGGGAATATTAGCTACTATCTGGAAATCTAAATAGAGAGAGAAGAAGATGGATGTTATCTTCTCAACCATTCTCAGAAAATCTCAATCTTGGAACAATTTCATATGCAAGATGCAAAGGAAGTGAAAACTCCTATGCAATCAGGCTATCAAAAGAGCAATGAAGCAGAAAACTTGCTACCCAACAATGACATGTATCGCAGAGCAATCAATAAGTTGCTATATGTTGCCACTGTGAAAAAAAAAGACACAGCCGCAGCAGTAGGCATACTATGCAGGAAAGTCTCAGCTCCCTGTCAGCGTGACTGGAACGCAGTGAACAAAGTGATGAAATACCTCAAAGCAACAATTCAGATGAAGTTACGGTTACCAGCAACATCAGATCCAAAAGCTGGTTGAATATGTGGATGCTGATTGGGCCGGGTACTGCACAGACCGCAAATCCACAAGTGGATTTATCTTCCAGTATGGGGAAGAACCATAAGTTGGTCTAGTCGAAAACAAGCAACTGTCGCTCTATCTTCAACTGAAGCAGAGTACATTGCAGCAGCACACACTTCTCATGAAGCGATATGGATTTGTCAACCTTTTTGTGGACATTGGGATAGGCATGTCAAAACCAAATCCCATTTTTGAAGCCAACCAGGGATGTATAAAGCTTACGCAATCAGAAAGGGTCAATCCTAGAACCAAATACTGTACAAGTATCACCTTCTGAGGGATAACCATGAGCAAGGTGTTATTGACATTCAATACTGCCCGTCAGAGGAGATGGCTGCTGATGCACTCACCAAGCCTTTGTTGAAGGAACGTCATACTTATTTCCAGAAGAAGCTGAATATAATTTGACAAAGCACCTTCTGTTGAAAAGGGGTGTTTGAAGAAGAACAGAATTGCTTTGTACTGTGTACTGTGAACTATATACATATGCATTATACTTGTCTATATCAGCAGGTGGCGCTGTAGTATTATAGAGTATAGTACATGTATTCTATGATATATAACAGGAAGTATTGTCTATCTCTTTTATATACACTCGTTTGTGTTCTCTTCCTGTTTTCTGTCTACATGATGTAAAGCCATGATAAAGATACTCCTCCATGAAAGTCAAGTATTCTGTGCAACTAAGAAGCTTCCAGCTCATAATTGCAATAATCTTCACAATAAAAAGAGGTGGTCATATGGTCCAAACAAAATACATGAAATGAGTCCACATACTTGAGTCCATAAAAGATGATAATAAGAAGTGAGACGTGAATTGGGAAAGTCCTCCACCGTCACCCACACTCCAAAAACACAGCCACTTACCATAAGGATTTGACCACCTCAATGAGTGGTAAAGTAGTGCAGTTATAAGGCCTTCAGATAAGAGTCATCAATCAGTTCCTAGCACATGCATCACTTCTGGATTCAGAAATAAAAGTAGTCAAACATAAATCAGAAAAGAGAACAAAGCCACCTCATAGTGTAGTACGATCCACAAAAGAATAATTTAATAGAATAAAAGTATTACACTTCTTACAAACATTGATAGACCAACGCGATAAACAATGCTAAAAGTGTTTTGAAACGTATCTATACTTCCCAATGACAGTGCCAGTTGTGGAAAGAAGTTCCACATCTTTACTGCCCTGACAGTGAAAAACCCCCAAGGTTAAAGCGGTAGTAAACCCATCCATTTAACAGTTTAAAAACCAGTTACATTTCCGGCACGTGCCGGAAATGTAACACTCCCATTGGTTGTGCTCTAAACCAAACTGTCAAACTATCCAATGGCTAGTGTCAAAGCTGATCACATGTGCAGCATCATGGCAGTTATAGATTAAACAGAGGCCAAGATGGCAGCTTCCTTGGCTGAAAATGATAGGAGGGTTTACTACCACTTTAAACCGTTTTTCCTCCAATTTCATTGCGCGACCCCATGACTTCTTACACTCCCTGAGACTGAATAGCTTATTCTCTATGTTATGGAGACAGCTTCCATCTTCACCCGTCTTGCTTCCGGGTTTGCAGACTCTGGCTCTGTGACTGGTATAAGCCAGGATGACGTCACTCCAGCACAAGCATGCAGGAGCCGACGGTCACAGCACAGTGCCAATTAGGAGATATTTACACTACCTTACCTATAGGTAAAATTTAAAGATGAAAGTTTACTTCCTCTTTAAGATATTTGTATATCGTTATCATATCTCCTCTCAAGCGTCTCCTCTCCAGAGAGAATAAGTGTAACCACTTGCCGACCACGTTGCTGCAGAGTGGCAGCGCTACGCGAATCGCCATATATAGACGCCGATTTGTGCAGTTGAGGCCAGGCACGCGGCGCCACCGGCGCACTCTCCCGCATGTTGCGTGAGTGTGGCCAAGGGCCGGGTGGACTCGATGTCCGCCGGCGACCCACAATTGCCTAATACAGAAGCAGAATCAGGATCCGCCAATGTAAACATGGAGGTTTCCTATTCTGTCGGGGGATATGACAGTGATCTACTGATCCTAGTGATCGGGATCAGTTAGATCTGTCATGTCCCTGCCAGCCCAGCCCGCACACAGTTAGAACACAGCGAGGGAACACATTTAACCCCTGGATTGCCTCCTACAGTTTAACCCCTTCCCTGCCAGTGACATTTATACAGTAATCAGTGAATATTTTTAGCTCTGATAAATGTAAATAGTCCCAAAAAAGTGTCAAAATTGTCCGATCTGTCCGCCGCAATATCGCAGTCCCAATAAAAATAACAGATCGCCGCCATTACTAGTAAAAAAAAATAATAATAATAAAAACGGCATAAATAAATGCTCATAGTTTGTAGACGCGATAACTTTTGCGCAAACCAACCAATAAACGATTTTTGCGATTCTATTTACCAAAAATATGTAGAAGAATACATTCTGGCCTAAACTGATGAATACATTTTTATTTTTATTTTTTTGGATATGTATTATAGCAAAAAGTAAAACATTTTGTTTTTTTTTCAAAATTGTCGGTTTGTTTGTTTATAGCGCAAAAAATAAAAACCGCAGAGGTGATCAAATACCACCAAAAGAAAGCTCTATTTGTGGGGGAAAAAAGAATGTTAATTTTTTGGGGGTAGAATGTTGCTTGACTGTGCAATTATCAGTTAAGGCGATGCAGTGCCGAATCGCAAAAAAAAAATAAAAATGCCTGCCTCCAACTCTTCAGGTTAGGGTAGGGTGACCAGACGTTCCCGGTTTCAGGGGACAGTCCCTGGATTGAGGACACTGTTCCCGGACCAAGTCTGTCCCCGGTTTTTCAAAGACAGTGAGTGCAGAATTTAAAATAAAAATCTGAATTACACAACCCCGGGCTCCTACTTGCTTAGGGGGGGTGTATTTTTTCCATTATCTTTGCTCCTTTCTAATGAGTGGGATGCCATTAAAGATAATGTCCATGTAAAAGCAGGCATCCCAATACTTTTGGCAATATAGCATGTGTATATATATATATATATATATATATATAGTATCTCACAAAAGTGAGTACACCCCTCACATTTTTGTAAATATTTTATTCTGTCTGTTCATGTGACCACACTGAAGAAATAACACTTTGCTACAATGTAAAGTAGTGAGAGTACAGCTTGTATAACAGTGTAAATTTGATATCCCCTCAAAATAACTCAACACACAGTCATTAATGTCTAAACCGCTGGCAACAAAAGTGAGTACACCCCTAAGTGAAAATGTCCAAATCGGGCCCAATTAGCCATTTTCCCTCCCAAGTGTCATGTGACTTGTTAGTGTTACAAGGTCTCAGGTGTGAATGGGGAGCAGGTATGGACGAGGGGTAAGTGTGGACTCTGGAACATTGTGATTGTTCAGTGTACTGTGAACCCTCCCTTTTACCG
>BLSH010409522.1:1348524-1360114 GCA_018402905.1 Glandirana rugosa | reverse complement strand
AATCTCTCCCTAGGAAGGGAAATTCACTCCTGTAAGAGTTATTATGGGAAAAAGGTGTCTCCACTGAGGCTTTGTCACCAAGGTTTGTTTCTACAACAACCCAAAATTTTCAAAATCCAATTATCACAGGACAGGAAGTGAGGTGAAATCTTCTGAACAGAAACATAGCCAGCAAAATAAATATTACAGGGGTGTTAAACCTTCCCTATACTCTCCAAAAAGCTTAAAAATATTTTTTTTTGGCTGGAGCTACACTTAAAAAATGTACCTGTTCCCACTTACAAACAAATTCAACTTAAGAACAAACCTACAGTCCCTATCTTGTTTGTAACCTGGGGACCGCCTGTACAGTACACTTATTGGGTTTCTTTTTACCAAAGACATGTAGCAGAATACATTTTGGCCTACATTTATGAAGAAATTAGATTTTTCTATTGAATATGTTTTATAGCAGAATGTAAAACATATTGTTTTTTGTTTTTTACATTTTCTGCCTTTTTTTACTATAATAAAAAAAAAAAAAAAAACCCAGTGGTGATAAAATACCACCAAAAGAAAGCTGTATTTGTGTGAATGATGATATAAATTAAATTTGGGTACAGCGTTGCATGAGCACACAATTGCCAGTTAGAGCAGCACAGTGTTGAATAGCAAAAAATGGCCTGGTCACAAAGGGGGTAATATTTTCCAGAGCTGAAGTGGTTAAATAATAGCGACCAAGCATCATGTTGTGTCTGAAATTCTACTTTAACATGCAATCAGAAGTTTATTTTACAATGTGCAACAGATAGCTTTCGTTCGCCTCTCTTACTTTAGTAATTACGCATCTACAAAATATGTCCCAGAATTCCACATGCTGATCTGCAGCTGAAGTGCTGTACAACTTGTCTGTGAAACTTGTCAGCACTTGCCAACTAAAATGATTGTCAATTAATAGGCACAGGAAACCAACAATCTTTTTTTCACCAAGGTAAAGTGTAATATGAGGTATTCTATGAATGCAAACTTTTCAATGTCACTGCATGTGCAACTTTACAGCATCTTTAGGCAATCGTCCTTAGGAGTTTCACGTCAAGGACCACTTTTATTCGATGGGTTTTTCATGCCATAACTGTATTTGTTAACTAAATGAAATAAAATGCATTCAATGCAGAACAAATACTTATAGCGGAGTTCCACCCTAAAGTGGAACTCCCGCTGGTTGGATTCCTCCCCCCCTCAGGTGTCACATTTGGCACCTTTCGGGGGGGAGGGGGAAGAGGACACCTGTCTTTAGACAGGTGTCCTTTTCCACACTTCCGGGAGTTCTGGCCGGCGGACGCGGCAGATGACGTCAGAAGCCGGCTCCCTCCTCCCTGCTCGCTCTGCTACTGGCCACCTGGCCAGTAGCAGAGCGTGGCAGAGCTCGCGCATGCGCGGTAAGGTGCCCGGCGTGAAGCTGTACTGCTTACACGTCCGGGTTCCCTTACCCGCGATGGAAGCGGCTGCACCCGTCCCCCGATCCGAAGATCGGCGGCGGGTGCCGACATCGCTGGAGTCCAGGACAGGTAAGTGTCCTAATATTAAAAGTCAGCAGCTACTGTATGTGTAGCTGCTGACTTTTAATTTTTTTTTTTAGCCCGGACCTCCGCTTTAAGGTAATCAGGGTTGTCTGATCTGTAAGGACAGCTTCTTTTGAGTGAAGAGAGCATAATGTAACAATTTATCTCACACACTGGAACAAGAAGTATAGGAATCACATGTAACATTTATTATCACGTTGGCTACTGTAGCAATGCACCAATCAAAAATAAAAATCCATTGAGCTTCTGGAAGAGATCTATCCTTAAATGGCGCACTCCTCACAAGCATGATACCCTTGATCCCAGTGGCAGCCCATCCATACGCCGCCCCCCCCCCCCACAATCCATGCGCTCGGCCCCTAATCTACATGCAGAGCACCGGACGCATGGATTTCAATAGAGCCTGAGGCTCTAATTGGCTTCAAAAAATGGTGGGCCCGGGGCGCAGAGCACTGCGCCATGAGACCACCCAGTTGTGTGACAATAGCAAATGAATATTCGCTATTGTCTTCCTGATTCTCCTCCTGGCCAATCAGGAAGCGTGTCCTGAGACCCGATTGGCCAGGGAGTCTTTGGTCGGAAGTCCTATCGGGTCTCAGGACCCACTTTCTGTTCGGCTGGGAGGAGAAGCAACGTCCCCGGAGCAGGAAGCATCAGCCCTATCCTGGATCCTCCTCATCTGCCTCCTAAGGTAAGGGGGCCTCTGATCGCTGCCTTCCCGTCCTTCTACCGCGTGGGGAGGTGATCGTCATCTTCCCGTCTGCCCGTCTGTCTTCTGCACGGGGGGGTGGCGTTGGTTTGCTGCCCCCCCGCAAAAAAAATATTGAGCACCAGCCACCCCTGCTTGATCCGAAAATTCTGTCCAAACAGTTGTATGTTCACCATGCTACCCCTTCCACCTTAGAGTGGTAGAAAACTTTTTCCTCTTCTATCTACAGGTAAGCCTGTAAGTACTATGAATATCTACTAAACTTGCACTGTTTAGGAGATATTCAGAGTGCATGCAGCCGGTGACGTCACCGGCATATGCGCTCTGGAGGTCCGGCATACTGTGCCGGACCTTGCCGTAAACGGTGGCTCCTGTGGGCATGACGTCATCATGCCCCTGGTCACTCATGTAGCCGGAGGCTGCGGAAGGAAGACCAGGGGAGGATGGAAGCCCTCTCAGCGGTGATAGCATGAGGCTGGAGGGCTTAGTTTTAGGTAAGTCTCTCATAATGTGAGAATATGACATTTTTTTCTTTAAAGTGGTTGTAAAGCCGCAACGTTTTTCACCTTAATGCATTCTAGCATTAAGGTGAAAAACCTTCTCTGCTGCAGCTCCCCCCAGACCCCACCCCCCTTTTCTTACCTGAGCCTGATCTGATCCAGTGATGTGCATGAGCTCAAACTGCTGTCTCTCTCCTCATTGGACATGAGCTGCTGCTGTCAATCAAATCCAGTGACATGGAAGTGGAAAGGGGTCAGAGTCCTGCTGTCTGTGTCAATGAACGCAGCAGCGGGACTCAGGAGCGAGCCCACACGGGTGCCCCCAGGGAAAGCGTTTTTTCATGGAGGTACCCGATGAAGAGGAGGGGCCTGGAGCACCGGTGGGCACCTAAGAAGAAGAGGATCGGGCTGCTCTGTGCTAACAATTGCGCAAAGCAGGTAAGTATAGGCATGTCTGTGTTTTTTTTTAAAAAAAACAAAAAAACAAGGGTTTACAACCCCTTTAACTGTGGTGTACTACCACTTCAATAGGTTATAGAAAGTCAGTAGTGTGACTCCCAGTGTGTCTAGAATCAGTTCACTTCTAAACTGTTGATCATAATACAGTACATTCATAGAAGTAACTTTTGATTCCATGTCCAAAAGACAAGAGGTTGGCCATCCGTTGATAAGAGCAATAACTGTGGGCAAGTTGACGCCACTCAGGAATACTTGAATCTGGGGCCCATAGAGTCTCTTACCGCAGTGCCAGAGGGGCTTTTAGTTAAAGTGATAAGCACACCTTGTTTAATTGACATTGCCCCTTCTATTTCTGTATGTGGATAATGATCCCAATGAATGACTCTAAGTACCTTTTTCCTTAATGATATACAGCTGTCACATGACCTGCCTGCAGGAAAACATAAGCTGGGGGAGCTTCTAGTCCTCTTCTGCTGGTCACATGTTCAACATAAAAAAACAGCCTTTGGGATATGGAGTACAAATAAATAATGAATATCAATAAACTGTTTTAAATTGTCATACAAATATATACAGTATCTCACAAAAGTGAGTACACCCCTCACATTTTTGTAAATATTTTATTCTATCTTTTCATGTGACAACACTGAAGAAATGATACTTTGCTACAATGTAAAGTAGTGAGTGTACAGCTTGTATAACAGTGTAAATTTGCTGTCCCCTCAAAATAACTCAACACACAGCCATTAATGTCTAAATCGCGGGCAACAAAAGTGAGTACACCCCTAAGTGAAAATGTCCAAATTGGGCCCAATTAGCCATTTTCCCTCCCCGGTGTCATGTGACTTGTTAGTGTTACAAGGTCTCAGGTGTGAATGGGGAGCAGGTGTGTTAAATTTGATGTTATCACTCTCACTCTCTCATACTGGTCACTGGAAGTTCAACATGGCACCTCATGGCAAAGAACTCTCTGAGGATCTGAAAAAAAGAATTGCTGTTCTACATAAAGATGGCCTAAGCTAAAAACCTAAACCACTTTTGTGAGATACTGTATTTGAAAACAAATCTTTGTTATTTTTTGGTAGTAACGTGGTGCCAGTCACAGGCTGTGTTTTGTCAGCATCATTTCATCATATTTAATCAGTGAGGGACACATCGAGATTCTTTACTAGTTACTCTACAACAGTACTGGCCAAGGAAGCCTTTGCTTACAGGCAATGCATTTTATGACTGTGTGGCCACGACCCATGTTACAACCCTGCCAATTTTTACTAGAGCATCTTTACCAATATTCTTGCGGGTCAAATCTAGTTCAAAGTGCAGTCTATGGGTGTTCTTTTACAGGTATAGGCTGTGGACTACCAGCACAAATTGATTGTGCAACACTTTAGCAGTATCCGCCTGGGCTTAAGTTGACTCTACCTTTATGGTTATCAATGTGTCCCACAACTCCCACAGGCCCAGTGAGAACAAGTTTAGGGTCTCCTTCTCATGCTGTGCATGGGTGAAGAGAGGTCAGCTGCCAATACTGCCTCCTCAAAGGAGCTTCACAGATAGGTAATGATTGCCTCTAGAGAGGTCTGTTCTCTAATTAGTAGTTGTAACACTGCTTGCTGAGTGTCACCCTCCAGAGAGTTCAAGACCAGGTGGGCCTGTTGCGCTTATGACACTTGATACATTCACTTTGTGCTTTGGATTCATTTGGCCTAATCTGTCAGTGTTCTAATATTCCTATCAAATGTGTATATACTCACAGATTCCACTCTAATTCATCCCAAAGTTGTGCTAAATCGTTTGGTGGAGGGGGGATTATAATGTGGGGTTGTTTATCAGGGGTTGGGCTTGACCCCTTAATTCCAGCGAAGGGAACTCTTAAGGCATTAGCATACCCAGACATTTTGGACAATTTCATGCTCCCATCTTTATGGGAACAGTTTGGGGATGCCTTCCTCCTTGTTCCAACATGACTGTACACCAGTGCACAAAACAAGGTCCATAAAGACATGGATGAGCAAGTTTGGGGTGAAGGAACTTCACTGACCTGCACAGAGTCCTGACCTCAACCCGATAGAACACCTTTGGGATGAATTAGAGCAGACACTGCAAGCCAGGCCTTCTCAACCAACATCATTGCCTGACCTCACAAATACGCTTCTGTAAGAATGGTCAAACATTCCCAGACACACTCCTAAACCTTGTGGACAGCCTTCACAGAAGAGTTGAAGTTTTTATAGTTGCAAAAGGTGGGCCAACTCAATACTGAACCCATCAGGGCTGGCTCTACCACTAGGCGTAGTAGGCAGCCGCCTAGGGCGCCTGGGCGCTGTTGATCTGTCATTGGCTGCTCTGCATGCATCAGCATGTCATCACAGAGGAGAGCTGCGGCTGGCAGCTCCATCCCCTGAAGCTGAATTTGATGGGCACAGGTAAGGCTGTATTGATTGGCGCCGGCGAAGCTGTATTAGATGGGCACAGGTGAGGCTGTATTGATTGGCGCTGGTGAGGCTGTATTTGATGGGCACAGGTGAGGTTGTATTGATTGGCGCTGGTGAAACTGTATTTGATGGGCACAGGTGAGGCTATATTGATTGGCGCTGGTGAGGCTGTATTTGATGGGCACGGGTGAGGCTGTATTGATTGGTGCTGGTGAGGCTGTATTTGATGGGCACAGGTGAGGCTGTATTGATTGGTACTGGTGAGGCTGTAATTGATGGGCACAGATGAGGCTGTATTGATTGGCGCTGGTTAGGCTGTATTTGATGGGTACAGGTGAGGCTGTATTGATTTGCACAGGTGAGGCTGTATTAATTGGCGCAGATCAAGCTGCATTTGATGGGTGCAGGTAAGGCTGAGCAAAGGGGGGGGGGGGGGTTGCGGCAAAATTAGGTTTCATCTAGGGTGTCAAAAAACCTTGCACCAGCCCTGGATGCCATTAAGGTTCATGTGTGTGTAAAGGCAGGTGTCCCAATATTTTTGGCAATATAGTGTAATCATGCGTGCTGCTCCCACTGGAAAGGCCAACAGCAGGGAAGCCAGGGAAGGCACTGGTCCTGGCACACCAGATTTTTCAGGTGAAGCGGGTGCTGATCCCTAAGCACAAGATTCTGCATCTTGAGTCAACGTTCACCAATGTATTTGTGACGCTCTGGAATTACTGTTCACAGATACCTACCAAATGCTACATAACTACAAAACACAGCAGAAACATAGTGGCCAGCGGGGGACCAGGCATCCATGACACCTGGAATTGTGCTGGATGCTGAAAATCCTTCAGCAGCGAATATAGGTGTTACCACCCGCTGAAGAGGTGTGTATTATTTATTTCCTTTTGCAGCAGCCATTTAAAAAAAAAAAAAAAATCTTTTTAGGCGGCAGAGTAGCTTTTATTTCGCATTTCGATTGAACAGTTTTTAGGCTTGGAAAGTATGTTGCAGAAGCAACGTTTGTTTTTTAATATTTGAACACATGTACATATGGGTCTGCTGACTTTACTTAAGAACTTATGAACATTTTGTAATAACAGACTGGGAAAGTGCCTCTGGGTAGTAGTGGGAAAAAGTTAATTTTTTTTTTTTTGCTAATTTAATGTTTTGTAGATTTAATTTATGACATGCTAAATTAGATTTATTTTAAAACGCTGGCAACAGAAAACACTATCTATTATAGGAAGAGAACTTTAAAGTTTACTTTTCCCAGACATAATAAAATCTAATAACCTAAGGTAAACTTGATCTGCATCATGCCAGCTTGTTTTTCAGGGCATGTGAGTTTTTTTTGCCCAGCAATACACCATGCCATGCAAATGATTCCCTGCAGCCATGGATCACCACCTGTTATAATACCTTGCTTTTTGTGCTGGTGGAGCGTTCCTATGTTTTGTTTGATCCTCTGACCTTGCTGACCTTGTTCCTATGCTGACTATGCTCTGTCTGACTTCCTACTGCCATTCTGTCTGCCTTCTTACTGCCATTCTGTCTGCCATTCCCCCCCACTTCCAATTTGCTACTTTGAACTGATTGTCTAATCCTTGGAATTCTTGGCCTAACTATAATCCTGCCCCACAACTGATACACCTTGACCTGTGTTACTAAGTGACACCAATGGATACCCTAGGACTGGCACTCTGAGACTACCCGCTGTACTATTTCAAGCTCACCACACAAGTTGCACTCTCCTTTAGATCAATCACAATTATCTTGTGCAAGGAGCTGACTGATTCCATACAAAATGACTGCAGAGCTTAGGTAGGCCCCTTAAGGTAAAATAGTTTTGGTATATGTCATTTTTTTTGTTCAATGATAGGTCAGATGAGCGGCGGCCCATCCATAGGGGTGCAGGGGCACCGCCCCCCTAATCTCTATGCGCCTGCCCCTAATCTCCATGTGGGATGCCGGATGCATAGAGTTCTACAAGGTTGTTTTTTTTTTTTGTGAAGCACAAGATTAGAGCCTGAGCCTCTGATTGGTTTCAAAAAGGTTGGGCTACTGAGCCCCGGGCCCACCCACAGATGACATTAGCGGATCAACATTGTCTTCCTGCTTCTCCTCCCAGCCAAACAGGACAGGAAGCAAATACTAAGACTGGATTGGTCTAGAGGAGAAGCGACCAGATTGGCCAAGAGGAGAAGCTGGGGAAGCCGTCCGCAACTTGGATGGGGTAAGTGTGGGGCTCCCAGGCTTGCAAGCAGGCTGGCAAGCGGGCAGGCTGGCGAGCAGGTGGGTGGGGGCTTTGTTTACCGCCCCCCTCCTAAAAAAATTGGAGCACCAGCCACCACTGGGTCAGATTGTGACATGCATGGTGAGTATGTCTATCAAAACCTGCTTCCTTGCCAACAACCCATTTCTTCCTGCTGGTGGCGCTAAATATCCTGCAACCTCCTTGCCCTACCCTCACTTACCATGAGCCCAGATACTGAATCCCAAATACTATACACTGAAACCAAGAGATAATTGTAACATTTATTAATTAAAGTGGTTGTAAAGGCAGAAGGTTTTTTATTTTAATGCATTCTATGCAATAAGATAAAAAAAAATCTTCTGTGTACAGCAGCCCCCCTAAGCCCCCTCAATACTTACCTGAGGTCCCTCTAGCTCCAGCGCTGTTGTAGGAATGTCTCCGCTGTCTAGGACTCATCTCCTCATTGGCTGAGACAGCAGCGCCTCACCATTGGCTCCCGCTGCTGTCAAAGTCAGTCAGCCAATGAGAATAGAAAGGGGCGGGGCGGGGCCGGGCCACAGCTCCATGTCTGAGTGGACACAGGGAGCTGTGACTCGGTTTGGGTGCCCCCATAGCAAGCTGCTTGCTGTGGGGGTACCCAACAGGAGGGAGGGGCCAGGAGAGCCAAAGAGGGACCCGAGAAGAGGAGGATCCGGGCTGCTCTGTGCAAATCCACTGCACAGAGGAGGTAAGTATAACATGTTTATTATTTTTAATTTAAAAAAAAATGAGAATTTACAATTACTTTGCACCAGCAGTTTTATCTAAACAGTAACTCCACTTTTGTTCAGAAAAAAAAAGCATTCCCTTCTGGGGGAGCTATGTACATTGCAAGGATTTTAACAAACCTTGTTGCAGATTCCTACCTTTTGTTAGTCTGAAGAAATCCCTGTGTGTTCCTCTGTGCCCATGTGGAAAGTGTAACTTATGGGAGTGGTTTCATAATTATCAATCAGCTGCTGCACCTGCAGGGCTCTAAAGAGGGAAGCTGCTGGGCCTGCATCCCTTTAGACATGATTTCCCACTGGGAGTATCTCACCAAAAATGAAAATTTTGTTGCCTGATATCTGACTTGTATCTTTAGGCAGACTTCTGGAAAAATCAGTGGGTCAATCACACAAACAGGAAATGGCATATCTGGGGGCGTTCTGTACACATTCTGTGTACAGAAATCTCCAGTCAGCCATATTTCAATGCATTTTACAGAAAATTACAGCGGCTGCAGGTTGAAAAGGAAAGGTCATTTTTAACCACTTAAATACAGGACGTTTATACCCCTTTCCTGCCCAGACCAATTTTCAGCTTTCAGCGCTCTCACACTTTGAATGACAATTACTCATGCTACACTGTACCCAAACAAAATTGTTATAATTTTTTCACACAAATAGAGCTTTCTTTTGGTGGTATTTAAGAACCTCTGGGTTTTTTATTTTTTGCGACATAAGTGGAAAAAGTGCAAACATTTTGAAAAAAAAAATACTTTTTTTTTAGTTTCTGTGATAAAATTTTGCAAATAAGTAGTTTTTGTTCATAAATTTGGGCCAAAATCTATACTGCTACCTATCTTTGGTAAAAATAACCCAAATATGTTATTTGGTCTGTGTGAAAGTTTTAGGCTGCATTCACACAGGGGCGACCCGACTTCAGCGCGACTTCGCTAGGCGATTTAAGCGCGACTTTCAGCGCGACTTCCAGCGCGACTTAAAGGACCTCAGGCGACTTTACAACACGACTTTAGCCAGGCGACTTTGCCTTGACCAATCAGAGAAGAGAGGGAGGGGGCTGCCTAAAAATAAATTCTATTCTTTTTAACTGTGAAGTCGCTTCCATATAGATGGGGATCCGACTTGGAGGCGACTTCTATTGAATTCTATGGGCACAAGTCGGATAGAAGTCGCCTAGAAGTAGTACAAGAACCTTTTCAGAAGTCGCCTTGAAGTCGGAGCGACTTCAGTCATGTATATTAAGACGGCTCCCATTCATTTCAATGGGATTTCAAATGTCAAGCGACTTGGGGCGACTTGAGGCAACTCAAGTCGGATCGCAAGTCGCCCCTATGTGAATGGGCTCATAGAGTCTACAAGCTATGGTGCCAATCATTGAAAATTGATCACACCTGATGCACTGATGGCTCATGATCTCATTTCTTGAGGTCCTGAAATGTCAGGAAAGTACAAATACCCCCCAAATGACCCCATTTTGAAAAGTAGACATTCCAAGGTATTTAGTAAGAGGCATGGCGAGTTTTTTGAAGTTGTACTTTTTTCCCACAATTCTTGGGAAAATTAAGAAATTATTATTTTTATTTTTTTTGCACAAAATTGTTATAACAACAAGTTATTTCTCACACACAGCATATACATACTTCCAATTACACCCCAAAATACATTCTGCTACTCTATGTGGTGATACCACATGTGTGAGACTTTTTCACAGCCTGGCCACACAGAGAGGTCCAACATGCAGAGAGCACCGTCATGCATTCTAGGAACATAATTTTCACATCTAATTTCCTAACGACCTATTACACTTTTGAAGGCCCTGGAGCACCGGGACAATGGAATTACCCACGAAATGACCCCATTTTGGAACGCAAACACCCCAACATATAATCTATGAGGCATTATGAGTGTTTTGAATGGTTCATTTTTTTTCACAAGTCTTCGAAAAACGTGGAAAGAAAATGAAAACGCTTTAATTTTTACACAAAGTGGTCAATTTATAAGATATTTCTAACACATAGCATGCACATAGCGAAAATTAACCCCCAAAATATATTCTGCTGCTTGTCCCGAGTATGGCGATATCACATGTGTGAGCCTTTTTCACACCCTGGCCACATACAGAGGCTGAACATGCAGGGAGCACCGTCAGGCATTCTAGGAGCATAAATTACACATAAAATTTCACACTTTTGAAGGCCCTGGAGCACCAGGACAGTGGAATTACCCACAAAATTACCCCAGTACTCGGGTACTCTGATGGACAGGTGACAGGTACTCGGGTACTTTGATGGACAGGTGACAGGTACTCGGGTACTTTGATGGACAGGTGACAGGTACTCGGGTACTTTGATGGACAGGTGACAGGTACTCGGGGCCCGAAGTAGCGGCGAGAAGCGGCCGACGTCATATGACGTCGGCCCGGATCGACGAGAGGTTCCTGCCGATGTCATTTCACAATGACTCGGTAAGGAACAGGTTAACCACTTCCTTACTGGGCACTTAAACCCCCCTCCTGCCCAGACCAATTTTTGGCTTTCAGCGCTGTCGCATTTTGAATGACAATTGCGCGGTCGTGCGACGTTGTAGGTTTTCTTTCGAGATAAACACCCTTTTTTTCCTGCGTTTAAAATAAACCCATGTTGCAGCGTGCTGGCGCGTTAACAGTAAGTTTTACGCTGTCGCGACTTTCGGTTTTTAACCAGACCCGTCCTCCCCCCAAATTCACGGGTCATTCCTTCACCAATTGGACAAGGAATGGCTCAGTAACACTTTACTGTAGCCGTCCTTGGAGAGCAGCTAGGCCCGGCTGCAGTATACTGCAGCCGGCGAAGAGCGGCGATGAAGCCCGGGGCTCATGGACAGTGGACAGGTAGTTTCATGGGCTCATGGACAGTGGACAGGTAGTTTCATGGGCTCATG
>BLSH010409522.1:1322862-1334320 GCA_018402905.1 Glandirana rugosa | reverse complement strand
TTGGGTACAACGTCGCACGACCGCGCAATTGTCAGTTAAAGCGACGCAGTGCCGAATCGCAAAAAGGGCTCCGGTCCTAAAGCTGGAAATCCTTCCGGGGCTGAAGTGGTTAAACAAAACGAGAAGCAGATATAAGGCAGTAGCAGCCTAAGCCATCTGGGAGAGTGTGTAGGCAGGTTGCCTACAGTGTGTTTTTTTGTGCATTAGCAAGGTAGTTGGCTGGGGAAAGGGTTAACTTCCAGTGACCTCAGTTCCCGGGCTTTTGGTCTTGGGCCAGCCTTCCACCCTGTGTGATACATACAGTAAATAGGGGGATGGTCTGGTTCAGAGGGGCAGCTGCTGCAGGATCTTGAGCGCGAGAGTTGAGGAGAGAACCCACAAGTACATGGAGGCCAGGAGTTTGAGAGCTAGCATGTAATCCCACGAGATACCGAGGTTCCAATGGACACTACCAGATGTTGGAGATCGCCAGTCATGGACTAATACTAGTAAAGGCATACCTGGGCAACTATCTCAATCAATTAGTTAGGGTCTGCACTACGTTATTTGTTCTGCCATGAAGAGTTACAGTAAAGTTGTCAAACTATTCCAAGCCTGGTCTGAAGTCATTCAAAGGGGTGCACAATGGTTTCTGGTGTATAACAGAACAAGGTCAGTAAAGTACATGTGGGGTATGAAGCAAAGCCTGTACTGAAGGGTTAACTCGGCAAGACAAGTTGGTGGAGGAATGCAGTTTTTAGGGGTAACCAGTAACTAGTGCAAAGTACAAGCAGCCAGTCATGAAGCAAGGTGATAGGTCCACTAGTAATGAGGGGGTCAGTGACCTGCCTCCCTCCCTAGCAGTCGGTTCCCACAAAGTAACCGAGACCGAACCCACGGTACAGAGATCCCATGTACCTAGTCGCATGGTACGGGAGATAGAAGAAGTTAAGTGAGAGCACGTATATGGGACCCCATTCTGTGATTGGGAGTGAGGTAACAGAGCTGCGTTGGACTGGTGGAGAGGGCATGGGCACAGCGGTGTCCCTCCTAAATGCCACATACATCAAGCAAGGTATGTAGAGTCAAGGGACAGCACATTTCAGAGGAACTTTGTATGTTCAACTACAGCAGACAGAGCATGGCTCATCTCTAAGCTTGGGTACTGTCATAATGTTTGATCCTTACATAAACGCAGCCCTGTCTGGTCCTGGGCATTGATGAAGAGTGAAGAAATCTCATCAGCATACCAAGGATTCCTCAGAAGGGTCCAAAGCTTATATTTCAAGGTCACATGGTACACATACAGCAACGTTTCCGAGCCAAGCAGGACCCCTTCATCAGGCAAGGAATCCTTGGTGTGCTGATAACATTTCTTCACTCTGATTGTTTACTGTTTCCAGCCTGTGGTCATTACAACACCCAGCATTACTGAACAGCCATTTCAGGAATGTGTGCGTGGGGAATATTGCATTTGGGAAGAGTGAAGAAATGTCATAAGCACACCAAGGATTCCTCAAAAGGGTCCAAAGCTTAAATTTCAAGGTCACATGGTACACATACAGCAACGTTTCCAAGCCACACAGGGCCCCTTCGTCAGGCAAGGAATCCTTGGTGTGCTGATAACATTTCTTCACTCTGATTGTTTACTGTTTCCAGCCTGTGGCCATTACAGCACCCAGAATTACTGAACAGCCATTTTCAGGAACGTGTGCATGGGGAATATTGCATTCGAGCATTGCAGAAAGCGCACATGAGGAAGGTACCCCCACGTGTAGGGTGAAGTGGCCCCCCCACAGGCAAACTGCTGAAATCAACATTGAAAATTTGATTCAACTCTTAACATCTAAGTTCATAGAATTTGGAATCTATCTAATTCTGAATCTAATGCTGTCCAAATTTTGGGACAAACTTTAATTCCCACCTGCTTTGTACACTGGCTACATTCTTCAAGCACTCTCTGTTAGTCCTCACGGTAGTTGAAAATACACAGAAATGACACCACTAATGAAAACAGAAAATTATCATTTTTTTCTGATGATCAGAACTGTCTTCAGCAGTGTCATATTCCATGACGGTGACTAGAATTCCATTAAAAAATACACAAACTTTGCAACAAAAACTTTGTTAATATATTTTCATCCCTCGCATTTAAATTAGGCCAGTGAATGTATTTTCAGGTTTAAATGTATTTTTTTCTCAGGTTACACTAAAAAGGAGGGCAAACAAGCAAAAACTAGCTGAAGTCTCTTATCTGAGAGGAGGTAATGCATATACAAGCGTGAAGCAGAATGTACTGCTGTTAAAGAGCATGTCTGCTAAGTGATGTTAAGCTGTTATGAACGACCTTTCACGTTCTAGCTGTTGTTTATCTGTGTAGTAATGATAATACTGCTGAATAACCCTAGAACTAAAAGTACACATTTTTACTGAGTAAACTAAAGCAAACTACCTGCGAGCTTGTGAAATCTAGTACAAAAGCTTTTTCTGCACGGCTGATGTTGCCGTTTAAAGTAGGGTGACCAGACATCCCCGGTTTCCAGGGACAGTCCCCGGATTGGGGACACTGTCCCCGGACCAAGTCTGCCCCCGGTTTTGTCCCCGGATTAGATTTGAAAAGGGGCCTAGGCAAATTCATAGACAGTCGGTGCAGAATTAAAAAAAAAAAATCTTTAACCACTTGCCGACCGCCGACCGCAGTCTGGCAGCGACAGAGTGGCTCGTTATCGCAAACCGCCGCCATACGATGGCGGCTGCGATAACTAGTGCTGTGAGCGCGCGCGGGGGGGGGCCAGGGAGCGGGTGCAGCGGACTTGATCACCGCCGGCTACCCGCGATGGCCCCCCCCGCAGTGAAAGAACGGAGGTCCGTGTATGTAAACACGGATCTCCGTTCTGTTGAAGGGGGAAGGGCGATGATCACAGGCTTCCTCTATATGGAAGCCGTGATCATCCCCTTTCCCCAGCCAGGGCAGCCCCCATACAGTTAGAACACGCCCAGGGAACACAGTTAACCCTTAGAGCGCCCCCTGCAGGTTAACCCCTTCACTGCCAATGGCATTTACACAGCAATCAGTGCATTTTTATAGCACTGATAGCTGTATAAATGCCAATGGTCCCAAAAAAGTGTCAAAATGGTCCGACATGTCCGCTGCAATATCGCAGTATCGCTAAAAATTGCAGATCGCCGCCATTACTAGTAAAAAAAAAATAAAAAAATAAAAACCCCTGAAATTAATTCTCATCGTCCGTAAACGCGGCAACTTTTGCGCAAACCAATCAATAAACGCCGAATGCGATTTTTTTTTACCAAAAATATGAGGAAGAATATAAATCGGCCAAAACCGATGGAAAAAATGTTTTTTTATATTTTTTTTTTTTTGGACTTGGTATTTCAGCAAAAAGTAAGAAATTTGGGGGTTTTTTTTGCAAAATTGTCGCTCTTCTTTTGTTTATAGAGGCGATCAGAAATGACACAGAGGTGATCAAATACCACCAAAAGAAAGCTCTATTTGTGGGAAAAAAAGGACGCAAATTTTGTTTGGGTACAACGTTGCACGACCGCACAATTGTCAGTTAAAGCGACGCAGTGCCGAATCGCAAAAAGTGCTCTGGTCCTAAAGTGTGAAATCCTTCCGGGGCTGAAGTGGTTAAAAAAATTCTGAACTACACACCCCCGCTCCGCTGCTCCTACTAGCTTAGGGGGATGTATTTTGTCCATTATTTGTGATGATCATGTGCTGGTCGTGGCAGAGGGACTGTTTTTTCAGTTTCAGGTGCATGCCCATTCCGCTCCCGCTCACATGTTCTTCTGCCTTGGCTCAAGTCCAGCCACCTGCCTGCCTATCTCCTTGCCTTCCCTGGTGGAGAGATCCTCCTCCACTCAGCTCCGCTCCCCACCCAGTAGTGGCTGTGAGGTGGGCAGCGGCGGCGACAGACAGAGAGAGGCAGCTGAACTCAGCTGACAGTGTCCAGCAGCAGGAAGAGAGGGGAAGCGAATTTGATTGTGGGGGTGCCAGTGCTTTCAAGGCTTCAACACAGGTGTGCTTTGGGGGTGTCTGTGAATAGACTACATTGCACTGTGTGTGTGTCTTTGTGCACATTTTTAGCACTGATCACTGTATTGGCGTCACTGGTTCCCACAAAGCGTCAAAAGTGTCACTTCATGTCCGATTTGTATGCCGCAATATCGCAGTCCCGCTATAAGTCGCTGATTGCCGCCATTACTAGTAAAAAGAAAAGGTATGTCCCCGGATTTCATTATAAAAATCAGGTCACCTTAGTTTAAAGTAACCCTAGGTACAGGTTGAGGAAGCGCTCCTACTAGGTACAGGATATATACTATCATATATACTATCACCCTGGACCAATATTCCTTCTGCACAGCAGCATGTTCACAGTACCAGACTGCATATGGTCCCTGTGTAAACGTCTGTGCCTCTGTGTGATACTCATCAATACTGTTTCATAAGTCCAACTGACATGCTGCCACCTGGCCAGTTTATCTCCACCAGGACCTTATGGAACACCCACAATGTGTTATAGCTCTAAGCACAGTCTGTCCATTATGTAAAGCCCATGTCAGACTGGTGATCCTGTGGCTGCCGGCAACTCACCCACATGTGGGAGGGTGCAGCTTGGTGCTGCGGCAGTAACTCACACACAGTCCAGATGCAATAGAAAGAACTTATATTGTAGTCAAAGTATAACAGTTCCCAACAAGCCTGGCAAGAAGGCAGCCCAACCATGAACAGTAGATTGTAGCAAAGCAGATCTCAGCCAAACTGACAGTGCCTATCTTGAGGGGCAGAATGCGGCCTGGCCAGTCCAGGCCCAAGCCGGGAAGGTGCCCACGAGTGGAAGAACCCTAGGCTTTCTCTACTCTTTTGGAACCTTTCCCTATCGCTATTACTCTCCCTGACAGGCGGGTGATACTACCCACACACTAAATGTGTGCCATACTCAGGAGCAAGGGTCTTAAACAGACTCTGGCCTGACTGAAGTTGGCCACCACAGTCACAAATCCAAATGGATTGTTGCCCCATTGACCCAGGAAACTATAGAGAAACCATGTTCCTCTTGACTTTCTCTCCCTCTGCACTGCCACTGTGGTTCAGCGCCACTTGCAGGGGAGAAGATAGACTGCACCTGCCTGCAAGCAACAGTATTGCCTGGAAAGAAAAGTCAACAAGATTTTGCAGCTTTTAAGCCAGAAAGGGAACAATGCTGTAAAAGATAAAATGGTTCTATTTAGTGATCCTTTTGCTGGTGAGTTGCCATCAGCTAAAGCATTAGTCAGCTAGTCAGACATGGGCCTAACTGTTCCATCTATACCACCATGACTCACTCAGGGGAACACTAAATGTATGTAATGGCAAAGGGCGCTGGGGTGTGCTGCAGGGCAGTGTTGCCAACCGTCCGTAGCTGCTGATTTGTGCCAGTAAAAACAGCAGCAACTCATTCGGGTCAGAACTGCGCATACGCATGCAATTCCCGAGAACTTCCAATCCTGACCTGAGCCGCCCGAGTCGCGTGGTGGAGCGCAGCACATGATGTCAATAGATTTTGCCCGCCAGCCTATAAAAAGGCAGGGTGGGCGGACGGAGGAGCCTCGTGGACACGGGACAGAGCGGGCTGCCTGGAGCGCGCTGCTGACACACTGACAGAGCAGCAGACGTCGGAGATGGGACAGACATGTGGAGGACTGAGGAGGACTGAGAAGGGGATGACGGAGTCGGACATGCAGGGCTATACTGCACTGCAGGCGTGAGCTGAGTTCTAACTTCTCAGTCAGTTACCTCCGAGTCCCTGGTCCAGGGCAGGCTGAATCTGATGGGTGGGTGGCTCTGGCTCAGGTGAACCGGTCCGGGGGGGTGTGATGTATGTGCAGTGCACTGTGCAGCAGGCCCAGGAAATTTCCCAATCACAGCCCACTGACTGAGCCCAGGTCCAGGCTGAGTCTGCTGGTAGGTGCCTCAGGTGAACCGGGGGTGTTTGTGTTTGATATGGGTATTGTCAGTGTTTCCATGTTGTGTTTAAATATCAATTGTCTTCGTTTTTAATAGGAGTTCTACTTTTTTCAAGTCGCCAGTAAAAAATGTGCTCAGCCAGTAAATTTTCTATGTTTTCCCAGTAAAAAACGCTGCTGGAGGTTGGCAACACTGCTGCAGGGTCTATTGATGCTGGCTGCTGGGGGATCTATTGTAGCTGGGGAGGTCTATTGTTGTTGCTGGGGGAGGCTCTTATGTTGCTGGAGGGGTCAGTTGTTGCTGCTGGGAGAGATCTACTGTTGAGAGAGGGATCTATTGCTGCAGGCTACTGGAGGGTCTATTGATGCTGGCTGTTGGGAAAACTTTTGGTGCTGTCAAGGGTCTATTATTGCTGGGAGATCTATTGTTACTGGCTGCAGGGGATCTATTTTACTGCTTTTCTTGTTATCATTAACAAATTCCATACTAATTAATTAGCACCACAAAATAATGCTTAGTTCTGTATTCTCTAAAAGGGGAGGTGGGTAGGGGTGGAACCAAGGAATGGTGCTCGGAGGTGGGTGGGGGTGGAGTCAAAGCGGTAACTCGGAAAGGGGGAGTTTCTGCCCCTATTCTCTTAGAAAAAAGCTCTGCTCATCATAATCATTAGAGTGACCCCATGCCTTCTCTTGTAGTAGGTCAGTAAAAGCATCAACAAAAATCTTGAACAAATCCTTTATTTGTTCAACTGGTGACAGCAAGAAAAGCAAAGGACAGAAAATATGTTTAGTGGCCACACAATCCCCCTATTTCATGGCTAGGTAGATTTTTGGCCCCCAAAATGCATTGGCTATCACCAGTTGAACAAGTAAAGATCTGCACTCTAAAGATTTTCATTTGGTGCTTTTGTTGAACCCAAGCCATTAGGCTCAAAAAATTACTTTGTTCACCTTTTCAAAATCTTTCTCGCGCCTTCTAAATGTTTCCTCAGTGCCTCTCCACGACCTGTTTTTGGACTCATGCTTTCACTAGCAGTAACATTAGCATCACTTCCTATGGTAATACTACCAACAATAAGGCCTGGATTTACAAAAGACCTTAGCCTAAGGTGGCAAAATCCAGGCAGTAGGATGTTACTTTTTTCACTTTGTAAAAAATGTATGTTTATTTACAAATGCACAAGCATTTTTTTTTCAACCAACCACATTATTTCCTTTCCACATTAAATGGATCAGGACACAGTAATTGAAATTTGGCAATGACAACAATTCTATGCTACAGACTTAAAACAGTTAAAGCATTTGTAACCCAAAAAAAAATGGATCTTGTTTCTTTAAACACTTCAGCCCCGGAAGGATTTCACACTTTAGGACCAGAGCACTGTTTGCAATTCGGCACTGCATCGCTTTAACTGACAATTGCGCGGTCGTGCGACGTTTTACCCAAACAAAATTTGCGTCCTTTTTTTCCCACAAATAGAGCTTTCGTTTGGTGGTATTTGATCATCACTGCGTCATTTCTGATCACCGCTATAAACAAAAGAAGAGCGACAATTTTGCAAAAAACCCAAATTTCTTACTTTTTGCTAAAATACAAATACAAAAAAAAATACAAAAAAACATTTTTTTTCATCAGTTTTGGCCGATTTATATTCTTCCTCATATGTGTGATAAAAAAAATCGCAATCGGCGTTTATTGATTGGTTTGCGCAAAAGTTTTGATCCGCGTTTACGGATGATGAGAATTAATTTATGGGGTTTTTATTATTTTTTTTTTTTTTTTACTAGTAATGGCGGCGATCTGCGATTTTTAGCGGTACTGTGATATTGGGGCGGACATGTCGGACCATTTTGACACTTTCTTGAGACCATTGGCATTTATACAGCTATCAGTGCTATAAAAATGCACTGATTACTGTGTAAATGCCATTGGCAGTGAAGGGGTCAACCTGCAGGGGGCGCTCTAAGGGTTAACGGTGTTCCCTGGGCGTGTTCTAACTGTGTGTGGGCTGCCCTAGCAGGGGAAGGGAGGTGATCACAGCTTCCATGTAGAGGAAGGCTGTGATCACAGCCCTTCCCCCCTCTCACAGAACGGAGGTCCGTGTTTACTTACACAGACCTCCGTTCTTTCAATCTGGGGGGAGCATCGTGGGTAGTCGGCGGCGATCGAGTCCGCCGCACCCGCTCCCTGGCCCTCCCCGAACACAGTGAGCGCGCGGGCGCGCCTCCAGCGGAGCGCGCGTGCTCACAGTGCGTGATCTCACAGCCGCCGTCGGCTTTGTGATTGTGTAATCGTCATAGGAGGGGCGGCGTTTGCATTACCATTAATGTTTTAACCAGATAATGCCACGAATAACATACAAGAATAATTAAAATTAAAATTGCAATCATTAGTGATAAACAGGAGGATCTAGTGTTCTTACATTAACTCTCTCTCTTTTAGGTAAACTCCAACTGCATATATTGAAGCGCTCTGCATTAGTTACAGGTATAATGTATCCTGTCAGCCAAACATGCACACTGTCAATACCCTACAGGATGACAGTGGGCACCAGTTACAACTAAGAGGTTACAGGTAACCTATAATTTTTTACCTCACAGCAGGTAATAACTACCATAGTGATAAGAAACACTCACTGTGAAAAGACAAACTTAAAAGAACAGGTTTAAAAGAAACGCTAAGTGTCACTAATAAAGGAATTCACATCCAATTCGATGTTCATTCCAGAAGGATGCAGGCTATGCGCTACTGTTGGCTTGCTGACTTGATTTGTTGGCCCCTTGTATCACCTGAAATATCTGGCTGATCCTGCCTTTTTTTGCCCTCCCCCTGTAAACTGACCACGGTTTATCATTGCTGCTGGTGGTCAGTTTACGTGCCTCCGTCATCCGCAGCTCTCCTCTGTCCTCCTCTCCCCCCCCCTCCCTCCCTGCCTGTCAACTCTGATCGCTCTCCAGCCCTCCCATCCTGCTGGTAAAATAACTGAGCATGTATGCTACAATCCCCTTTGTTATAGTAACCGATGTGTCCCAGTGTATATCTTTTTTTTAAAAATACGCCTATATATACCTTATTTCATAGTGCCACTCTGCGCATACGTGACCGGCCGCCTCTCTCCTCCTCCTAGCTGACGTCAGTGGGGGAATCTCAGCTCCACCCACTGTAGCTGTCAGATTAAGAGAGAAGAGAGGCGGCCGGTCACGTGAGCGCCGAGCAGCGCTATGAAATAAGGTATATAGCAGTGTATTTTTTTTTAAAAAAACATACACTGGGGCACATCAGTTACTATAAGACCCCTTTCACACTGGGGGACTTTTGCTGTGCTTTTGAGGCATTTTTTAAGTGCTTTTGAGGTGTTAGCGGTGCGCTTTTTTGAAGGTCATGTGACTTTAGAGAACCATTTTAAGGCGCCTTTGAAGCGCTTTTCGTGCACTTTTGAGGTGCTTCTCATTCATTTCAATGGAGAGAGGCGCTTTTGAAGGGCTTTTTTAGCGCTTAAAACATGCTCCAAAGATGCTGCTTGCAGGACTTTTTCACCACCCCGCCAGAGCACCGCCCCAGTGTCAAACCATTAATTGATTTTCAGATGCTTTTTTTAGCGTGAAAGCACCTGAAAAGCACCTCACTGTGAAAGGGGTCTAACAGAGGTGATTGTAGCATGCACGCTCACTGGCTTAACAACCACTTTAAGGAATACTATACAGTTGTATGCAAAGGTTTAGGAACCCCTGACAATTTCCATGATTGTCATTTATAAATATTTGGGTGTTTGGATCAGCAATTTAATTTTGATCTATCAAATAACTGAAGGACACAGTAATAATTCAGTAGTGAAATGAGGTTTATTGGATTAACAGAAAATGCGCAATATGCATCAGAACCAAATTAGACAGGTGCACAAATTTGGGTACCCTTGTCATTTTGTTGAATTGAATACCTGTAACTACTTAGCACTGATTAATTGGAACACACAATTAGTTGGGTGAGCTCATTAAGCTTTGAACTTCATAGACAGGTGCATTCAACCATGAGAAAAGGTATTTAAGGTGACCAATTGCAAGTTGTTGTTCTCTTTGACTCTCCTCTGAAGAGTGGCAACATGGGGGCCTCAAAACAACTCTCAAATGACCTGAAAACAAAGATTGTTGTACATTATGGTTTAGGGGAAGGCTACAAAAAGTTATCGCAGAGATATAAGCTGTCAGTGTCCACTGTAAGGTAATGGAAGACCACAGGCACAGTTCTTGTTAAGGTCAGAAGTAGCAGGCCACATAAAATATTGGAGAGGCAAATGCGAAGGATGGTGAGAATGGTCAAAAACAGCCCACAGACCACTGAATATCATTGAACATCTGTGGGATAATTTGAAGCGGGCTGTCCATGGTCGGCAACCATCAAACCTAACTGAACTGGAGATGTTTTGTAAGGGGGAATGGTCCAAAATACATTCATCCAGAATCCAGACACTCATTACAGGCTATAGGAAGTGTCTAGAGGCTGTTATTTCTGCTAAAGGAGGCTCTACTAAATATTGATGTGATGACGATATGGGATCCCCCGTTACCTTAGACCCTAAGCTATGTCTTCTGGGTCTCCTCCCAGATGTGGACATAGACAAATATAGTGCGACTTTTGTGCGAGAAACTCTGTACGCGGCTCGCAAGGTGATCGCTAGGAGATGGATGAGACCCACACCTCCCAGTGTCCAAAACTGGATACGGGAGATCAATACTGCATTACCGTTCAAGAAACTGATTTATGAGCACAGAGGTTGTCCCGCTAAATACGCCAAAATATGGGATGTTTGGCTTAATAACTCTAACTCCTGTAACAACTAAGATGGTACAATATGCCTATTACACCCTGAGTTGGCAGGCATTACGCTGGGGTGGCTGCTCGTTGATAACACACGCCTTGCGCCTCCTGTGATAAGCTTAGATGAAAAGACTGTATGTTGCTATTATAAACTATGCCCAGATGCTCAGTGTGGAAAATACCTCTATACCTGAAAAGACGCAGAATGCTATTTGCTTGTACTACGGATTCCTTTTGAGTATGTATTGCTATGACCATCGTATGTAACATATGCTGCTCTGTTCAACTGAAGCTCTCAAATAAACTTGGTTTTTGATTTAAAAAAAAAAAAATATTGATGTGATTTTTCTGTTAGGGTGCCCAAATTTATACACCTATCTAATTACGTTTTGATTCATATTGCACATTTTCTGTTAATCCAATAAACCTCATTTCACTACTGAAATATTGTCCTTCAGTTATTTGATAGATCAAAATAAAATTGCTGATCCAAACACCCAAATATTTATAAATGACAATCATGGAAATTGTCAGAGGTTCCTAAACTTTTGCATACAACTGTATTATATAGACAAAAATTTGTGATTGTATGCAGTGCCGAGACAAGGTCAAGGACAAGATTTAGAGCCCAGGGCGAATATGTCAAACTGCAACCTCTGGGGGGGGGGGGGGGGGGGGGGGGGGGGGGGGGGGGGG
>BLSH010409522.1:1312582-1322852 GCA_018402905.1 Glandirana rugosa | reverse complement strand
TGTCCACTGTAAGGTAATGGAAGACCACAGGCACAGTTCTTGTTAAGGTCAGAAGTAGCAGGCCACATAAAATATTGGAGAGGCAAATGCGAAGGATGGTGAGAATGGTCAAAAACAGCCCACAGACCACTGAATATCATTGAACATCTGTGGGATAATTTGAAGCGGGCTGTCCATGGTCGGCAACCATCAAACCTAACTGAACTGGAGATGTTTTGTAAGGGGGAATGGTCCAAAATACATTCATCCAGAATCCAGACACTCATTACAGGCTATAGGAAGTGTCTAGAGGCTGTTATTTCTGCTAAAGGAGGCTCTACTAAATATTGATGTGATTTTTCTGTTGGGGTGCCCAAATTTATGCACCTGTCTAATTTCGTTTTGATGCATATTGCAGATTTTCAGTTAATCCAATAAACCTCATTTCACTACTGAAATATTACTGTGTCCTTCAGTTATTTGATAGATCAAAATGAAATTGCTGATCCAAACACCCAAATATTTATAAATGACAATCATGGAAATTGTCAGGGGTTCCTAAACTCTTGCATACAACTGTATAAAGTTTTATCCTTTATACAAAAGGAAGGGACATCTGCATGTGACTATACAGCATTCCTTGAAGGTATCTTAAAGTGGAACTTTAGTCAAAAGATTAAGTCCTAATAGATCACTTCAGGCTGGCCCCTTTCACGGGTATAGCTGTATATTAAAAATAAGTGCCTAAAATGTTTTAAATCCAGTAATACACTATCTCACCCTGCTCTGCACATGCTCAGTTGCTGTCTAATTTTAGGCACTGCTGAATTTGTAGAGGTCGATATGCTGACAGCCTTAAAGTAGAATTGAACCCTCCTACCCTTTACAGCCAAAGAAGATGCTTCTCTTTGATCTGCAGCTGCCATGGCATTGCACATGTGATCAGTTATGACACCAGCCATTTGATGGTTTGACAGTTTAGTTGAGAACACAAACAAATGTGACAGTTAGGCCCTGTTCACACCAAGGTGCAGAGACGTCAGTTTTTCTGCACGTGTTCTGCAAGGGCACAAAAGAACAATTGTTCTCTATGTGCCCTGTACACACCACAACACTGGTATCACGTGCGGATTTTTTCTGCATGGGAAAAAACTGTCAAGACATCAACATTGGTGTGAATAGGGCACATAACTGACGCACATGAAAACTGATGGAAGCTGCTGTAAAACTGATGTTGGTTTTCTCAACAGTTTTCATGCATGTGTAGTGCCCTGACCGCCCTCTACAGTAGGTAGGTGCTTAGTGTCAGGCAGTAACGGCTGGTGAAATTTTAGGACAGGGGGCGCAAAACCCCACCCTTCCTTTTTGACCCCTCTCACTTCTCATAAGCCCCACCCCTTATAGCTTCCACCCCTTGTGTCAGGAGTATACAGCCCATCATCAACAGATAGGGTATACAGAATCACAGATACGGTATACAGCTTCACCAGATAGGGGTATACAGAGTCACCAGATAGGAGTATACAGAGCCTTGCTTGGTTCTAGGCTCCCTCAGACTGCAGAAAGAGTTTGGATCATTAGAGAGACTGACAGAATGGTCATCTCCAGGGTCGAGCTCAGAGGAAGAAGAGGAATGGGAGACTGGAGGGTCACGCAGAGCCAGAACCCATAGTGACACCTGAGCCTACTGCGGGAGCCACAGTTGATATCCAGCAGCTGTTTCTATGCAGGCCATCCACCGCCCAGACCAAGGCACCCACCTATCACCAATGGGTGAGGAGATCACTCGATGCTGATGTACTCCCTGGAAGAGGAAATTCTAGGGAGTTACCGAGACTGTCCAGATTTCAGAGGGAGGTACAGCGAAGGGTAGCTCTGGAGTGGGACCTGGACTTTCCATATGTCCCATCCCAAGTAATGGAAGTCGTGGAGAGCTCCAGGGCGGAGTGGGAAGATGACCTTGTTTGGGACTACCTGCATGTCCCGAAACTGCAGAGGGCGGCGGAGAATGAGTTATGGGCCCGTTCTTGGAGTTCAAGAAGCAGTGGCAGATCAGGAGATCAATCTATAGGGGCAGAGTGCTGGTTATCAAAGTGGGTCGGCTGGCCCAGAACTACTCTGTTTCTCGGGAGACAGTGGAAGGGGGCCGAAGAAGGTTACTGGACCCTCAGTTTTATGCATGAAGGGCTGTGAGAGGCAAGGAAGTTGCATAAACCCAAACCCAATTACTGCTGGAGAGTGCTGCAGGGTTATTTCTTTTCTCTACTAACTTTTGCCGGAACATACTAGCCTGTTACCCTGTGCCTAATGGAAGAGACTTTGCCCATTGACAGGATGCTGGGGTGAGGTTTGTTCAGGCCATCCCTTTCTTTTTGAGCCTGTTGTCTGGGGAGGGGCCCCTCCCATCCCTCCCACCAGGAAATCTAACAAGAGACTAACTTGCTCTATTTTCTTTTCCCCTTTTTCTGTTTCTGTCAGTGGGATCTAATCCCCTCACTGACAGAGCAGGCAGGAAAGAGACATTGCTATAGTGTGCTCTGCTTGTTGCACTGTTGGGAGGTCTATAACCCCCTCTCAACAGACCTGTTGCTGTTTAGGTAGTTGTAGTTTAGTTGTTTTCTCTTCTCTTAGGATTCCTGGGATGGTGCGGCTGTTCATGCCCATCCGGCGAGAGTCAAGACCTTCTCTAAAGCTGTGTAAGTGGAGTGCTTTTCTCAAGGGAGAAGTGCTCCAGCTCGGAAAGTGTATATTGATTGTGTTCCATGCTGTTAGTTAGACAGTAGTTAGGAATGTTTATTTACTGTGTACAGGTGTAAATATGCACAAAGATTGAAATCTATTTTTTTCTTATTTATTTGTACAGTCCCCATCCAAGTTTGTTCCCTTTTCTCCATTCCATTTTTGTTATGGGATGCCCTTGCTCCTGGGTCCAGGAACTGTTTTTTCTAAATTTCTCAGCTGGCGACCAGCTGAAGTTTGGTGGGGGGGGGGGGTGTAGCCCCCTCTACAGTAGGTAGGTGCTTAGTGTCAGTTTTTTTTTACAGAGCAGGTAAATTTGGTCAGGCCTGATTGATTCTGGGTCAGGGAGTGGCCTAGGGAGTGACTGGAGACTGCAGGTAGTGACACCCCTTGGTAACCCCTCCTTTCTGGTTCAGAAAGTTCTGGAAGAAAGGGTGGGGATGAGGAGGTGAAGCTTCCTGAGGTATGTTAAGGGGCTTTGACCAATCCACAACCTGGATTGGTAGGGGGCAGGCCTCCTTAAATACCTGGGGTCAGCCCAGTCATGGTTAGGAGAGTTTGGGTGGAAGAGCTGGAGATAATATAGTGCAGAGGCTGTCAAGGCCCTGGAAGAACTCCCAGTCTGGGAGGGAATGGTCTAGGCCTAGGAGAGCTTGGGTGTAGCTGGAGGAGAAAGTGAGATCCTGGAGGAGAGGCACAAGGCGGAGCGGGACAGCAGGAGAGAGCACTATTGGAGAGATCTCCAGGAGTGGAACTGCAAGTGACAAGCGTCGTGATGCACTCCCTGAAAAGCTGTGTAGCTCAGCCAACTTGAGGGTCGCAAGCTAATTCAGAACCCTTCTGGTTTCCCTGACTCTGTGAGTCCTCTGCCACCTCTGACACACTGGGTTTACTCATAGTGTTAGTTCCCCTTTAAGTAAAGACACAGTAATAGAATACACAAGATTGAGGTAAATTAGGAATGTTTACTCAAATAATATGTTAAATTCAGAACTTTGACCCAACAGAATGAAATTAGGCACATCAAATAGTTCTCACAACTGGACAAGTGTCACACACCAGTAAATGATACTTTATGTCACTTATGATTTTGTAGACTCAACCTATGTGTATATATATATATATATATATATATATATATATATATATATATATACACAGTATCTCACAAAAGTGAGTACACCCCTCACATTTTTGTAAATATTTTATTCAATCTTTTCATGTGACAACACTGAAGAAATTGCACTTTGCTACAATGTAAAGTAGTGAGTGTACAGCTTGTATAACAATATAAATTTGCTGTCCCCTCAAAATAACTCAACACACAGCCATTAACGTCTAAACCGATGGCAACAAAGGTGAGTACACCCCTAAGTGAAAATGTCCAGATTGGGCCCAATTAGCCATTTTCCCACCCCAGTACCATGTAATTCGTTGGTGTTACAAGGCCTCAGGTGTGGATGGGGAGCAGGTGTGTTAAATTTGGTGTTATCCCTCTCACTCTCTCATACTGGTCACTGGAAGTTCAACATGGCACCTCATGGCGAAGAACTCTCTGAGGATCTGAAAAAAAGAATTGTTGCACTGCATAAAGATGGCCTAGGCTATAAGAAGATTGCTAAGACCCTGAAACTGAGCTGCAGCACGGTGGCCAAGACCATACAGCGGTTTAACAGGACAGGTTCCACTCAGAACAGGACTCGCCATGGTCAACCAAAGAAGTTGAGTGCATGTGCTCAGCGTCATATCCAGAGGTTGTCTTTGGGAAATAGACGTATGAGTGCTGCCAGCATTGCTGCAGAGGTTGAAGGTGTGGGGGATCAGCCTGTCAGTTCTCAGACCATACACCGCACACTGCATCAAATTGGTCTGCATGGTTGTCATCTCAGAAGGAAGCCTCTTCTAAAGATGATGCACAAGAAAGCCTGCAAACAGTTTGCTGAAGACAAGCAGACTAAGAACATGGATTACTGGAACTGGTGTCAAGAGTGTGTGGTGGCAATCAGGTGAGGAGTACAAAGACAAGTGTGTCTTGCCTACAGTCAAGCATGGTGGTTGGAGTGTCATGGTCTGGGGCTGCATGAGTGCTGCCGGCACTGAAGAGCTACAGTTCATTGAGGGAACCATGAATGCCAACATGTACTGTGACATACTGAAGCAGAGTATGATCCCCTCCCTTCAAAGACTAGGCCGCAGGGCAGTATTCCAACATGATAAGACCCTAAACACACTTCCAAAGCGACCACCATCTTGCTAAAGAAGCTGAGGGTAAAGATGATGGACTGGCCAAGCATGTCTCTAGACCTAAACCCTATTGAGCATCTGTGGGGCATCCTCAGACAGAAGGTTGAGGAGCGCAAGACCTCTAACATCCACCAGCTCTGTGATGTTGTCATGGAGGAGTGGGAGAGGACTCCAGTGGCAATCTGTGAAGCTCTGGTGAACTCCATACCCAAGAGGGTTAAGGCAGTGCTGGAAAATAATGGTGGCCACACAAAATATTAACACTTTGGGCCCAATTTGGACATTTTCACTTAGGGGTGTACTCACTTTTGTGGCCAGTGGTTTAGACATTAATGGCTGTGTGTTGAGTTATTTTGAGGGGACAGCAAATTTACACTGTTATACAAGCTGTACACTCACTACTTTACATTGTAGCAAAGTGTCATTTCTTCAGTGTTGTCACAGGAAAAGATATAATAAAATATTTACAAAAATGTGAGAGGTGTACTTACTTTTGTGAGATATTGTATCTATATACTGTGCATGAGAGTGGGGCAGAGGAAAGCAGGGGAATGACTCCTTCAAGTGTCAGACCACTCTCTACTATTCACTCACATGACACCAGCAATCAGTAGATGAACAAGTATAACACCAGCAGTCAGTAGATAAACACGTATAACACCAGAATAGTAATATTGCAACCTGCTCTGAGGTGTTCTTTGGTGAATGCAGCTGTATAATAAACTTTCGCAAAGTAATATAGGGTTTGCTGGTAAGCACAGCTCTGAAGAAGAGGGTGCGCCCCGAAACGCGTTAGCATATGTGAGGCTGCAGAAACTCTTATATGTTCTACCTCATGTCATCCTTCTATGTACTTGCTGTATACTTATGCACTTTGTGAGTATGCATTTTATTGGTTGTTTTTTTTATCAATAAATTCCATTTTTACTCGGATAATGCACTAGGGGTTTGCACCTTCCCTTTCTTTGTTTTTACACTCGCAGTTTGTCTATCCATGGATGGTGCCACATAGCAACAACATCTAACAGAGGAATGTAATAGCCGCTGAAAGAACAGGACAAACATAAAATTATGTTTTTTACACAAAGCTGATTGACATGAAAAGAATTAAAACAGAATGTAAAGGATCAAGCTTTTCCATGAAAAATATACATTTCAAAGAGACCTAAAAATGCATTTGGTATCGTTTGTTCTGCCATGTTATTGACCTCTATAGGACAGAATATTAGAGTAAACTTTCGTGCATTAGAAAAATATATTCCTGCTCCATAAATGATATTAATGGTGCCCCTAAGCTACCTAAAAGGGTGGTAGATAGTGTGGTGTGTGAATTTTACAAAGTACATTGCAGCAAAAGCCATGGAGTGTTTGCTGGCCATGACCAGATGGTCCTCTACAGCTTGGGAAGGTGGCAGTGGCAGACACCAGATCCAAGGCACTTGACAAGAGACCTGGGGCATGTGAAAGGTCACTGTACTGTCTTCTGCTGCCACTTCATTTTTTAGGCAGCCACATGGCCTTTAGTTATAGCATTGTTGTCATACTGATGCCTGCTGAGAGGCAGCTCCATTTTGTCTGATAATCCCTGTTTCAGTATGCAGTTGTAATGATTATAGTGGAGGTAGACAGCATAAGGGACATATTTTAATGGCTATTACCGCAAACTGAAAATTGTGAACAAAACATCACAACCGGCTACAAAGGGGCAGCACTCCTTTGAAGCAAAACAGTTTATAGTTCTCATCTATATCACATAACCAGGCAACCTGCGCTTGTGTGAAGATCACCTATGAGTTTTTGCCAAAGGTAGAAGTAGGCCTGTTGGGCTTATGGAATTCCTATAACCAGTAATGCCAAAACAATTGTGGTGTTCTATGAGGGAAGAAGGTATCCAATGCAGATCCAGTTGCACTTTTGTTTCTCTACCATCTACAATTTATACCAGATAATTTCCTCTATACTGTATTGTATGTCCCAATTTATTTTGGTGTTCCCCAATTACAGCTTTTTAGTTTCTCTGTGGTATACGTAGGCCTCTTACAGCTAGGATTGCCACATCATCCCTTAATCACATATGATTTACACAGGTTCTGAGGCTAATTGAATGCAGATAAGTCACCAAGTGAGCTTAATTACCACTTTAATCAGCCACAGAACCTGTGTAATGAATGCGTGTCCTGGATTAAAGGGATGATGTGGCAACCCTACTTACAGCACATGCGTGCGATGCTGACCCAGCACAGTACACATGTGCAGCAGTTGCCAAGTAACCAGCACAACCCCGCTGGATCTTGTATATTTACCTGCATTTTTATGTGCATAGATTTTTGGCACTTACAACTTGATGAAGTCCTGCAAAGCCACAAAATGTCTCCCTTCTTTAACCACTTCAGCTATGGAAGGTTTTACCCCCTTCTTGACCAGGCCATTTCTTACCATACGGCACTGTGTTGCTTTAACTGACAATGGTAAATGGTATACATAGCACCAGATAGGTGTATACAGCACACCAGATAGGTGTATACAGAGCACCAGATAGGAGTATACAGAGCACCAGATAGGAGTATACAGAGCCCCAGATAGGGGTATACAGAGCCACCAGATAGTGGTATACAGAGCACCAGATAGGGGTATACATAGCACCAGAAATGGGTATACAGAGCACCAGATAGGGGAATACATAACACCAGATAGGAGTATACAGAGTCCCAGATAGCAGTATACAGAGCCCCAGATAGGGGTATACATAGCAACAGATAGGAGTATACAGAGCCCCAGATAGCAGTATACAGATTGCAGGTGGGACTTTAAGACCTTATTCACACAGGTGATTTTGCTTCATATTAAAAGTTTTGTAAAATGCCTGTTATTTACCTGAATAGTGAATGGTCTAGTACACACAGTATGTTTGCTTCAGTTGGGCTGCTTCATGCTACATGCCACTTGCTTCATTAAGAAACCCAAAGCCCTCCTCCACACAGACATGCTCCAGTGAAGAACAAGGTAACAATATTTGTGCATCGCTTTTAAACTGAGGAAGTGGCAAGTTTGAGCCGCGAAACTGTGAAATAAAGAAATTTAACGTTTATTCAATATGATAATCCCGATCCTTTTCTGGACACACAACATCATATATTCTTACAGACACCTCTCGATTTATTGACAGCTTTTTGTTTTTTCTCAAACAAGCTAAATACTGCCCCCAGTATAGCCAGAATAAAACCATACTTACCTTCATCAATTACTGAGTAGCATTTTGAACCCAAACACCCCTATGCTAGGAGGTACCAGAGTGGATTAGGCCCCCACTCCCCTGCTATGAGAATTAGATATCTGAGACCTGTCATATCTATATCCATTGCAAAGCTAATTTCATGCTGGACAATAATATGCAGGGTAGCCGACTGTACCCTGCAGATATTCAGAAATATTAATACTTATAGAAAACGTTATCTGGAACTTGGTCATAAATGTGGTGACGTCCCAGCAGCCACCTCTTAGACCAGATGATTGGTCAGATGGTCTCTGTCAACATCCCCTTGATGTGAAGAAAAGTGGAATGCATCCACATTGTGACAGCTTTCGTGTGCCATCAAGCAAAAGAAGACCTGTCAAGTTATGAGAGCCAATAGATCACTTTGCTCAAGGACTAAAATCTGCTGAAACAGGATTTGCAAGTATTCTTCATTTTCAGCCCCTTTTTTCTCTGTTGCATTATTGACTTTTTATTTCTTTGCAACCCCCTTTTTTCTGTAAATATTTTATTTGCACCACTTTGACCTTTTCGTTATTAAGCCACATTTTGAAAACTGTTAACACTTTCTCTAACATGCTGACGCAAACTCAAAGAATCTCTGTCTCCTGAAGGGTTGTATAGATCTCTGAATATACAGTACCTGTCTGTAGTGACAGTATGTTGTACAGACGTTTATTCTAAAATCATAGTGGTTATTGCTAAGATTGTGAGTTTTCTCGTTTTCAGTAAAAAGGTGGTAGAGGCAGTTTAAAGGGTTAATTGCTTAATTAACTTAGCCCAGTGACAATCGCTCTCAGGCTGCTGGCACCTAGATTGTGGTCCCACGAGCTGGAAAATCTTTGTGCAGGGTGCAGCTGAGAGCAGCATTGTTACATAAGTGACAGCGCACTGTGGGATTGGCTAGTCCTTTGTCACGAGTTGGTGAGAAGGGCAGGGGTCTGATACCACGTTTCGTCACACTTTTATCCTACTCCCTCGGCTATACCTTACTCTGACCCTGGGGATCATCACCACATGACCCCTATGACTTGATTTTCATTTTGCCTGCAATGTTTGGCATGCAATACAATGCAATTGCAAAACAACCTCCTTTCAAGTCAATGGAAGCGTGCAGCAAACATGCTTTGAACCCTCCTAAGGTGTTTTGCAGAACACTATGGCAAGGCTGTTGTTTTTCTTGCCCCCACCCCAAAAAAAAAAAAAAAAAGAAAAGGAAACTAAAGCAGTAGGTGTTTCAGAGACATTACAGTCTTAGGGAAAGTACATTTTTGCAGAAATATTTGTAAGAGCCTATAATCTAAAATTCTAAAATGATATAATTCTACAAATCTACAGTACAGCTCATATTGAAAACTCAGGTATTTCATTGAATTACCTTAAATCGTGATTCGTGAAGGATTAGTGAATGCATTACCAAAGCATATCTTAGTTACATTTATCACATGATTTGAAATTGCATTATTTCTATGTAATTTTGATGTGACTTTTATGTAACCCACTCAGCAGCACCACCCATTACATTGTCCACAAGAATGCTTTCGCTGTTGGGGACAGAGCTGTTCTCCAAGCTTTCTGATACCTCATTCAAGGGCAAATAGCTGATTGGTTTCCCTTAGTTCCAGCAGCCAATAAGCTTTGAATACTAGCAGTCACATGGGCTGCATTCTGATGGGTGGCTAGCAGCTACTAAGAATACCAGGAGTGGTGTGCCCCCCCCCCCCCCCATGTGCATGTCGCACACTTTGACAACCATTGATTTAGGTGGTATGATCTAATCTACAGCAACTGATCAACAGTCACCTTTTATCCTTTAACTACTCTACACTAATGAAAAGTACATTTTAACTTTAATTAGTTGAATAGGGTTATTTATCTCCCCACCCCATCTCTTTGTTTACATAATATAGTATAAGATCTATCTATCTATCTATCTATCTATCTATCTATCTATCTATCTATCTATCTATCTATCCTTCGTTAGTTACATAGTTAGTCTGGTTGAAAAAAGACACAAGTCCATCTAGTTCAACCAATGTACCCCCCCCCCCCCCC
>BLSH010409522.1:1284185-1308366 GCA_018402905.1 Glandirana rugosa | reverse complement strand
GGCTGTATATCCCTATCTGTAATGCAGTATACCCCTATCTGTGATGCTGTATACCCCTGTCTGTGATGCAGTATACCCCTATCTGTGATGCAGTATACCCCTATCTGTGATGCTGTATACCCATATCTGTGATGCAGTATACTCCTATCTGTGATGCAGTATACCCCTATCTGTGGTGCTGTATACCCCTATCTGTGGTGCTGTATATACCCCTATCTGTGATGCTGTATACCCCTATCTGTGATGCTGTATATATCCTTATCTATGGTGCTGTATATACCCCTATCTGTGGTGCTGTATATACCCTTATCTATGGTGCTGTATATCTCCTATCTGGTAAGGCTGTATATCCTATCTGGTGATGCTGGGCTGTATACTCCTGGGTGGAATCTATAGGGGGTGTGGCTTATGAGGAGTGGGAGGGGTCAAAAAGGAAGAGCGGGGCCTGGGGCCCCCCATCCTAAAATTTCACCAGCTGCCACTGGGAGGGGGGACAGAACCACAGATGGAGGGGAGAGGTGGAGGGGAAGCTGGGGAAGGTGTCAGGTGGCAGTGACAGGTGGCAAAGGGTAAATGACGGTCTGTGCACTGGTGCCGGAGAGGAGACTGACATTGAGTGGACAGTGCAGTTTCTGACAGTGGCGGCTGGGCAGACTCTACGTAGAATTAGGGTTCCACCTCCATGAGCAGCACAGACCGGGGGCTGTGAGACCGCTCCGCCCACTACAGCAAGTGCCGACAAAAGTACATCCCTGCTTGTATTAGATCGAACTACAAGTGGGAAGTAACAAGACCGCTGGCTGGGAGTACAGGAGGGATAGCAACCAGCGGTCTACAAATAGGAAACCCCAGGGCTGTAGCGGCTTTTCACCAAGTTAAGCAGGCTACTACAGAGGAACTACAGAGCTCAGCAGAAGATGGATGGCATAGTTGGTGAAGGTAGGAGATCAGCAACAAGGACATAGAAAAAAGTTTTTGCTCGGGGTTCTGCTTTCAAGCTAATCTCAGAAAACCTCACAAACTGATAAATTAGTCCAAACGACTAGACCTAGTCTAAGACTCCCCAAAAGCTAAACTAGGAGTTGTGGTGATTTACTACACATGCTTTTTAAGTTACCGTATATACTCGAGTATAAGCCGCCTCAAATATAACCCGAGGCACCTAATTTTACCACAAAAAACTGGGAAAAGTTATTGACCCGAGTATAAGCCTAGGGTGGGAAATGCAGCAGCCAGAACACAGGGACAGGGAGCCAGAACACAGGGATTGTAGCCAGAACAGAGAGATTGTAGCCAGGACACAGGGATTTTAGCCAGGATACAGGGACTCAGCCATTACACAAGCATTGTAGCCAGGACACAGGGATTTTAGCCAGGACACAGGGACTCAGCCATTACACAAGGATTGTAGCCAGAACGCAGAAGAGATGAGTAAGGTAGATCCACAATCTACAGAGCACGCTGCTTCTAAGAGCAGCTCTGTGCATGAAACTGTGACCTATTTACATTGGAATGCAGAGAATGCTGAGGGAGAGAGCTGCAGATCTTCACTGAGATCAGGAGATGGGCGGGACTGAACAGCTAACACCCATGTGTCCCCGCCCACCTCCCGACATCAAGTTGAAAATCTGACAGCTCTCTCAGCATTCTCTGCATTCCAATGTAATTAGGTCACAGTTTCATGCACAGAACGGCTCTTAGAAGCAGCACGCCCTGTGTAATGTGAATCTACTCATCACCCACAGACACTGACTCGAGTATAAGCTGAGGGGGGTTTTTTCAGCACAAAAAATGTGCTGAAAAACTCGGGTATATACGGTATTTTAACTGGTGTCCTTACTGCTAAAAAAAAAGATTCTTAATTCCAGCTCCCCTATATACCAATATAGCATTAAAGTGGTTGTCAACTCATAACAACCATTTTAAACTACAGGTAAGTCTATTATAAGGCTTACCTGTAGGTCCCGGGAATATCTCCTAAACTTGCACGGTTTAGAAGATATTCCTTGTATCTGCATGTGCAGACGTCATCGGCACATGCGTACTAAAGAATCCGGCCTCGGTGTGGCCCAGGGTGCCGTTTCTTCTGTAAACATGCCATAAATGCGTGGGAGTGACTACAGCGCGGCTCCGCCAATCACAGGGCTGGTTTAATGATCCCATTAGCACACACCCTGCATCATCTACCCTCAGCTGGTCAACTCCTTCCTGTGTCATGACCTCAAGTATGTTCAGGAACTAAGGCAGAAGTAATGGAGCAGGGTTTTTAAAAATCTATGACGAGAGGGAGGTAAGTGTGGGTAGAATAAATGGAAAGCTGTTTTATTTTTACTAAATAAGTACATTAATTCTATAATGGTACATATAGGAGTTGGAATTTAGAAAATAAAGGTGAATAAAGGTGAACGTAGTGATCAAAACTATACCCTTCTGTGCTTGTCCAAAATTGCATTGCATACACAAAAAAGTCCTAAGACTTCCAAAGTGGTGTAATAGAAGAGTGTTATAATGCATCATATATTCTTAGTAAATTTTTTTGTTAACCACTTCAGCCCCGGAAGAATTTCAAACTTTAGGACCAGAGCACTTTTGGTGATTCGGCACTGTGTCACTTTAACTGACAGTTGCGCGGTCGTGCGACGTTGTACCCAAACGAAATTTGTGTCCTTTTTTCCCCACAAATAGAGCTTTGTTTTGGTGGTATTTGATCACTTCTGCGTCATTTCTGATCGCCGCTATAAGCAAAAGAAGAGCGACGATTTTGCAAAAAACCCACATATATATAAAAAAACATTTTTTTCCATCGGTTTTGGCTGATTTATATTCTTCCTCATATTTTTGGTAAAAAAAATCGCAATCGGCGTTTATTGATTGGTTTGCGTAAAAGTGGCTGCGTTTAAGGATGATGAGAATTAATTTCTGGGGTCTTTATTTTTTTTTTATTTATTACTAGTAATGGTGGCGATCTGAGATTTTTAGCGGTACTGCGATATTGCAGGGGACATGTTGGACCATTTTGACACTTTATTGGGACCATTGGCATTTATACAGCGATCAGTGCTATAAAAATGCACTGATTACTGTGCAAATGCCATTGGCAGTGAAGGGGTTAACCTGGAGGGGGCGCTCTAAGGGTTAACTGTGTTCCCTGGGCGTGTTCTAACTGTGTGTGGGCTGCCCTGGCTGGGGAAAGGGGATGATCACGGCTTCCATATACAGGAAGCCTGTGATCACCGCCCTTCCCCCTCTAACAGAACGGAGATCCGTGTTTACTTACACGGACCTCCGTTCTTTCACTGCGAGGGGGGGGCATCGCGGGTAGCTGGCGGCGATCAAGTCCGCCCTACCCGCTCCCTGGCCCCCCCAACACAGTGAGCGCGTGAACGCGCCTCTGGCGGCACACACTCCCTCACAGTGAGAGATATCGCAGCCGCCGTTATATGACGGCGGTTTGCGATATAGAGACACTTTGCCGCCATCAGATGACAGCGGTCAGCAAGTGGTTAACAGGTATTTTATTGACAATTCAGCATTGCAGAGAAAGTAATTTCAAACACATTGCAGTATAAGAACAGAATGGTCAGTACATACGAGGTGTGTCCCTCCAGCAGTGTTCTACATAGCTGTATACAACAATACTGGCATCACTTCGCGTAATACAGCATCTAGCTACATGATACATGACCACAGGTCATCAGGGTGAGACCCATAACCCCCTCATCCACCAGAAGAGAGGGGGAGGAAGTAGACAGGGGCACCTATCCACTTGCGTCCACTCAACTGGACCAAACCTTATCAAACTTGGCCGGACATTGTCTGCTCTCATATGTGAGTTTATACAAAGGTAGCACTAATCTAATCGATTGCTTCCACTCCTCACAGGTGGGTGGGTCAATCGCCTTCCACTTCAAAAGTATCTTCCGCGTGGCATAGTAGAGAGAGAAGGTGACACAAAGCTTGATGTATCTGTCTCCCTCTATGTTCTCCAAGTGGCTAAGTAGAAGTATTAAGGGGTCCATGTGTATCTGGGTATTGCTTAATTCCTTCATTGTGTTAGTAACTGCCTCCCAATATGCCTGAATTCTAGGACAGGACCAAACTATATGCAAAAAGGTTCCCTCCTCCATCCCGCACCGAGGGCACGTAGAGTCTCTCTGGGGGTATATCTGAGCTAACCGGTGGGGTGTGTAGTAAGCTCTATGGAGGAATTTCAGTTGGATGAATCTATCCTTCGCCACGATCATAGATGGATATATGTGGAGACACATTCCTCCCACTTCTCCTCCCCCAAGGCAGGTATGTCCTCTCGCCATCTGTCCAGGGATCTTGTGGGTTTTGTGTCATGTGCCACTGTTAGGTAGAGATAGAGTGTGGAGAGCAGCTTCCCCATCATACTGGATATCAACAGGCGTTCTATGGAGTCTGATTCAAGGACTATGGGGCTCAGGAACTGTGCCCTGAGGGTGTGTTTCAGCTGTCGGTAGCGAAAGCTAAAGGACCCAGGGAGTGAATATGCAGACCTGAGCTCCTGGTAGGGCATATTTTGCCGTCCCGGATCACATGTCTCAAAGTGGTAATCCCACGCCTTGCCCACACTGAGGGGTCTGGGATCATCTGTAGATGAGAGACCAGCGGATTACCCCAAAACGGTGTGTACGGGGAGAGATGACAAGGGGGGGTCGCACGCCGCCGGTGGCGGGCTCTCGTGCCCGACACACTCCAGAGGCCCGGGCGGACCCGATGTCTGCCGGCGAGCCGCGATGAGCTGCTACAGTCAAAGAGCGGGGAACCGCCGATGTAAACACGGCGGTTCCCTGATCTGTCAATGGGGACATAGGAGATCTACTGATCCCTGTCACTGGGATCAGTTAGATCTCCTATGTCCATGTTAGCCCAGCCCCCCCCGCCCCCCCCCCACAGTTAGAACACACCCAGGGAACATAGTTAACCCCTAGATCCCCCCCTGCAGGTTAACCCCTTCACTGCCAATGACATTTATACAGTAATCAGTGGACATTTAAATTTATGATCGCTGTATAAATGTCATTGGTCCCAAAAAAGTGTAAAAAATGTCCGAACAAAATGTTAAGGGAGGGCATGAGAGGCAGCAGAGACATGCATAACAGGATTAGGATACCCAACAGCGCTCCTGGAGAACCACTGGACCCAGATGGAACAGATCAACAAAGGGTGCAATGTAGAAATAATCGGTAACAAACAAACAGAGAATGCAGTGGTCAAAAAACATATTACAAAGGTAACCCATCTATAAAACTTAGCCCTTAAGGGGCAACATTTCCTTCCCCCCAAAACTGAGGAGGACTTCCATCCCGAAACCAATCAGCACACTGGCTGAAAAGCGGGGTCCTCTGCAAGATGCGGCCTCAATTCCCCAAGATGTATTCAGGGGAGTTCAGTGGCAGCAGGCATGCTCTCAGTGCTCTCGGCCCCACCGGGTGCAAGAATTGGGAGAGTGGCAGATACAAAGGTCTATAACAGTTCAGCACTTATATGGATCTGCCAAACATAAATCAGTGTAATCCAGCAAGAAGAAGGATCTGTCTGCTCCCGCCAAGCAGTGATGAGAGTAGTGTGTGGTAACTTCACCTGATCAGATCAGGGGTGCATAACAAACTATAAGAAAAATTCTGTCACAACCAGAGTAACTAACTCCATGTAGGATATCCTGAAGGCATAACTGTGATATGACAAAGCTCAGGGCTCCCCGGGCACCTCACAAAGTCTTGCTCCCCCCTCCCCCCCCAGCGCCCCCAGCGCACAGCAGAGGCCAGCTGGCCCAGTCCCACCAGGCGGTTAAGGGCCATAAGGGGTACAGGCGGAATAGATCACATCAATGAGGGGGAGGGAAGGAGGTCAGCAGCACAGACAGCCTTAAGCCTCGGAGAGGCCTAGTAAACCCACCAAGGTCACCTCTCAGCTCCCCGGCCCGGGGAAGGGGTGGAATCAGCCTCGGCGAATGTGCGCCCAGGGAGAAATGGTGGCTGGTGCATTATCAAAAGGGTTAGGTTGGATAAATCAGGTTGTGCACTTCCAGGTCCTGAGTCAGCGAGCAATCGGGAGGGAGTCAAGCCATGTGGAGGCCTCTCCTGGAGTGTTGAAAAAGCGAACCGTCTCTCCATCTTGTACGCGCAGGCGAGCCAGGAACAGAACACTGTAGCGGATATTACGGGCCCTTAGGGCTGCTTTCACTTGATCAAAGGACTTCCTGAGTTTTTGCATCTTCACCGAGTAATCTGGAAAGATGTGTATCCTGCTGTTCAGGTACCGCAAGTCGCCCAGGCTTCTGGATGCTCTAAGGATCTCATTGCGGTCCCGAAAGTTTAACAGACGAAGGATAAAGGTCCGGGGAGGGGTACCCGGGGGTCCAGGCTTTGGTGGAATCTGGTGGGCTCTTTCCACTACAAAGTGGGGAGACAGGCGTGCGTCCGGTAAGAGATCCATCAGAAGGCCTTCCACAAACCCTGTCGGATCCTTCCCCTCCGCCCCAATAATAGTCCAATAATACGGAGATTATTCCTCCTATTCCTATTTTCGGCGTCCTCGGCCCTATATTCTAGCGCCCGCACTTTGGTCAGGAGGCTGCATAGTGAGACAGCGTGCCCCGCTATGAGGTCTTCAGCCGTCCCTATCCTTTGCTCTGCCTCCGAAACTCTGGAGCACAGCTTGTCTTGATCTTGTCAGATCAGACTGACCTCCAGTTGAACTGCTTCCAACTTGGTTGTAAGAGCGTACTGGCAGGTAGCTATAGCCCCCATCACCTCCGCCAGCCACGGCGGGTGCGGGTCTTCCTCCTCCATGTGGCTCACTTCATAGATAAGAGTTGCCAACTTCCATTTTACTGTTCATGAGGCTGCCTCATTTTACCAGCAACCCATGTAGCACATGTGCGTGGCAACTGTTGGATCTCAGCCATTAAGTTAGAGTGAAAGATAATTGTTCTTAAAAATGCCCCCCCCCCCTCCTCTTACCTATCCTACATACCTTGTAAAAAAAAGAAGGTCTGTGTACTTACCTTTTTTAATATAATCAGGCCACGTGATTTAACAGATCTGGCTTCCCGGAGTAAGGCAGGGCTCAACAAAAGCAGTGAATTTGCAGAGGATCAATGTCACCCATAAGCTTCCCTGGTCCAGCCGCTGTCAGCGCTTTCTCCTCTCCCCTGCAGCTGCCTCTCACGGACACAGCAGAGCCGGAATTGTGGGATCATGTGACCAGACCAGATTACAAATAGCTAAGTACACAGATCTTTTTATAAACAGGGTATGCAGGATAGGGGGCAGAGGGGGGAAAAGAGATTTTAAGAATAGTTAGAGTTAGCCTTTTCTTTCAAGGAAGCTTTTTGTGACTAATATATACAACTGTGTGTTGTCTGCTCATAGGGCCTGTTCACATCAGAAAGTGGTACGGGAAACATGAGTTCTATGTGCTTTTTTCCACACCACATTCAAAATGCATTGGGTGTGCGATCTGCACTGGGTGCCAATGTATTCCTAACACTCTAAGCACAGATTGCAAACCCAGTTCCTTTGTCTGCACCAGATTACTATGCAATCCTATTTCAGTGCATTTTTAAGAGTAGTGCATTCTTTTGGTGTGATCCTGTGCAATTTCAGCCCAAATGAATGAGCTGAAAATGCACTACACAGAACCGCACAGAAATTGCAAAGAAACTGGTTTGCAGGTGTGAACTGGCCCTTAGAGAGGACCTCCTACCGAACTATGGGCCTGTGATAACTGCTTATTTTGTCCTTATTCTTAACCACTTAAAGACCAGTTCTTTTTCTGGCATTTGTTGTTTAAAAGTAAAAATCTGTATTTTTGCAAGAAAATTACTTAGAACCCCCAAACATTATATATATTTTTTTTAGCAGAGACCCTAGAGAATATAATATTTTATGTCACACTGATTTCTGTATTTGCACAGCGGTCTTTCAAACACAATTTTTTTTGGAAAAAATACACTTTAACCCCTCCAGATCCGCGTTATTGCCGAAGTACGGCTCCAGCGCGGATCTGAAATGCCGGGACGACGTCCATGGCCGCCACACGCTCCGCGGGTGTACCCACGATCGCCTGACAGAGCTGCAGAACGGGGAACCGCCGATGTAAACACGGCGGTTCTCCGTTCTTTTACAAGGGACATACCAGATCTACTGATCCCTGTCACTGGGATCAGTGAGATCTGTTATGTCCCGGCCAGCCCCGCCCCCCCCCCACAGTTAGAACACACCAAGGGAACACTTTTAACCCCTTCACTGCCCCCTTAGTGTTAACCCCTTCACTGCCAATGACATTTACACAGTAATCAGTGGATATTTAAATTTCTGATCCCTGTATAAATGTCATTGGTCCCAAAAATGTCTGACATTTCCACTGCAATATCGCAGTTCCGATAAAAATCGCAGATCGCCGCCATTACTAGTAAGAAAAATAAAAATAATAAAAACGGCATAAATCAATTCCCATAGTTTGTAGACGCGATAACTTTTGCGCAAACCAATCAATATATGCCGATTGCGATTTTTTTTTTTACCAAAAATATGTATAAGAATATATATCGGCCTAAACTGATAAATAATTTTTTTTTTCTTTTTATGGATTTGTATTTTAGCAAAAAGTAAAAAATATTGTTTTTTTTTGCAAAATTGTCGCTCATTTTTTGTTTATAGTGGTGATCAGAAATGACGCAGAGGTGATCAAATACCACCAAAAGAAAGTTCTATTTGTGGGAAAAAAAGGACGCAAATTTTGTTTGGGTACAACGTCGCACGACCGTGCAATTGTGATTCAAAATGCGACAGCGCTAAAAGCCGAAAATTGGTCTGGGCAGGAGGGCGGTTAAAGTGCTCAATAAGGAAGTGGTTAATGAAATGACAGAATGAATGAATGAAAAAAACAAAACAATAAAGTTAGCCCAATTTTTTTGTATAATGGTGACAAACAAAATCTATGGCTCCAGTAAGCTCAGAAACGACCGGGAAGCGGCAGGAGGAAATTGTTTTTGTGTATGGCCAGCCAGAGATGGAAGGACTACCCACATCCCTACATACCAGACTAAAGCCCCGTACACACGGGACGACGATCGCATACAACAGGTCGTACTAACTACCGTTGTATGCGATATCGATCGTTCGTATGCGCGATTTGAACAGTCAAACATACGACGGTCGTACAAGGGAGTTGAATGAGCAGACTAGAAAACTTGGTCGTACCAACAAGCTCTCATACGACCGTTGTATCGTGTGTACAGAGCAGTTGGTACAACAAAGTTGTATTGTGCAAAACACGCATGCTCCAAAGTCAGGAATGGCCGGATGCTAATTACATGCACCTGAACCATCCATCTTTCTGCGGTCGTACGATCGTGTAGTGCACTCAGTATGCTACATACAACAGCAAACATACGATTTGACACGATCGTACATGCCCAACACGTTTCAAATTATATTTGAAGTTCTTCCTCAGAGGTAAGTAGTCATATAATTACAGCAATGTCATAGAAGGAGACAATTGCATCTAAAAACTTAGCAGTTTAACCACTTCCCGAATGCCTGCCGTGTTTTCACGGCGGCAGTCGGGTTGCTGTGCGCGAAACGCCGTAAAAAGACGGTGATCTGCGAACGGCCGCTAGGGGGCGCACGCGCCGCACTCCCGAGGAGTTTGCCCGCGGCTCAGGCGGACCCGATGTCCGCCAGCGAGCCGCGATGAGCGGCCACAGGCAAAGAACGGGGAACCGCTGATGTAAACACGGCGGTTCCCCATTCTGACAGTGCAGGCATGGGAGATCTACTGATCCCTGTCACTGGGATCAGTTAGATCTCTCATGCCCATGGTAGCCCAACCCCCCCCCCCCCCACAGTAAGAACACACCCAGGGAACACAGTTAACCCCTAGCTCTCCCCCCCAGGTTAACCCCTTCACTGCCAATGACATTTATACAGTAATCAGTGGACATTTACATTTCTGATTGCTGAATAAATGTCATTGGTCCCAAAAAAGTGTCAAAAATGCCCGACATGTCCGCTGCAATATCGCAGTACCGCTAAAAATCGCAGATCGCCGCCATTACTAGTAAAAAAAAATAAAAACCCCAGAAATTAATTCTCATCATCCGTAAACGCGGCCACTTTTACGCAAACCAATCAATAAACACCAATTGCCATTTTTTTTAATCACAAATATGAGGAAGAATATAAATCGGCCAAAACCGGTGAAAAAAAAAATTTTTATATTTTTTTTGGATTTGAATTTTAGCAAAAAGTAAGAAATTTGGGGTTTTTTTGCAAAATGGTCGCTCTTCTTTTGTTTATAGCGGCGATCAAAAATGACACAGAGGCAATCAAATACCACCAAAAGAAAGCTCTATTTGTGGAAAAAAAAGGACGCAAATTTCGTTTGGGTGCAACGTCGCACGACCGCGCAATTGTCAGTTAAAGCGATGCAGTGCCAAATCGCAAAAAGTGCTCTGGTCCTAAAGTGTGAAAACCTTCCGGTTGGTAAGTGGTTAAGAACATCTACAATTGGGTACAGGCTACCCGCTGCTTATCAGTGTCCCCGTGGGAGAGAGAGAAGGGGGGAGGGCGGGGGGAAGATAAGCCAAAATGGCACGCCCAGCCTGCGAAGCGGCACCCCTCCCCAACAGCCTCACAAGAAGAGTACACTCCTTGGCAGAAGACCAGTCAAACAATAGACTTCTGCGGCTTTGGAGGGGAGTATATGATGAGCAGGGGTATGTTGTATATGGAGGTCTGTTCAATAAACTGGTTTTAGTATCCAGATCTGCATTCATTGCAGTTGAACGACACCATCTGTCTGAGTGTTGATATCTATCTGTTTGCTGGAGTCGTCATAGTGGTAGTCCTTCGATACTTAAAGAAGAAGTAAACCCAGATGAGGTTTACTTTCCTCTATATTCCCCTGTAAAGTAGAAACATAATGGGCTACTATGCAGTGCATAGTAGCCCATTATGTGCCACTTACCTGCAAATGAAGCCTGCGGTGTCCAGCGCTGTCCCCTCTGCTGGCAGCGTCCATCTTCTGCTCCTCTTCCTTCTGGGGCCACGACTCCGGCGCTGTGACTGGTCGGAGTCGTGTGACGTCACTCCCGCGCATGTGCACGGGAGCCGCCAGTCACGGCACGGTCGCAGTGGAGGAATGCCACGCAGGCCGTTCCTTCACTGCGCATGTGCCGACATAACGTCAGCACAGCTTCAACACTGCATATCTCCTGAACCGTACAGGTTTAGGAGATATGCAGGGCACCTACAGGTAGGCCTTATCATAGGCTTACCTGTTGGTTAAAGTGGTTGTCACAAGTTGACAAACACTTTAAAAATCAACAGCTCCGTTGAGCTCAGAAATGACCGGGAAGCTGCAGGAAGGGGGGCACTAAAAGTGGTGATCTCGCCGCTGGGATCACTTTTATTGGAAAGCTGACTGCCTAACGAAAAAGCTAGCTGCTGCCATAATGATGTATATTTCCACTTTTTTTTATATATATTATTATTAAAATGAAGACTGATAATGCTGCATCAAGCTGATCTGTATTACAGGAGTGTCTAAAAAATCATTGAAGACTATACAATATACAGATTTTTAATTTGGGGTTTATGAAGACCACTCTACATTTATGTAAGAAAATCCCCCTGATTATTGCAGGGACATAGGGGGAATGTGAGTTTGTCTTTCGTGAGACAATGGTATGGATGGCAATTTGTCACCCAGTGGCTTTCTCTGGTTACAGTTTGTCACAGCTATGAGATAAGATTAGCTCTTCACAGGCCTCTCTGATGGACTCCTGTTCAAACAATCTCTTCTCTAGCTCCTGTCTGCTGTCATTTAAACGCTAACTTTTCTATAAAGAGATAGAGGCTGATACATGATTGCTAAGTCGCTCTTATATGTGATCAAACTACTTAAGGGATCAGCTACAGCAAGATTTTTAATTGTGTAGTAGCATGAGATTAACCCCTTGTTGAAATCATTGTATAAGTAAACTGTCAACAAGAGGCTGATTTTAGGGTAAAGAGGGCCCAATAATTGCAAGAAATGCTCCTGAATTCAAGCACTGCTTGTGATCATTGAGCCATTTCTGTACCATAATAAGGCCAGTAGCCAGAGGCGTTCGTTATTGCAGGGAGATTTCTGCATGTGACCGGATACTTTCTTCTGCAATGAAATAGCGCATGGGATTAAAGAGCTATGTATGGTCTTTACAGGTGAAGGGGGGTAGCCAGATACCCCAGCTTACAGGGGAAACAATACCAACAAGCTTTATGTGCAGGCTGTTTGCCAATTCCCCAAAAACAATTGGTTGGGGGCTTTCTTTCCTATCCATAGATGTGAGATTGTCCCCTGATCTGGATGACATCTAAAGCTAACCTAGAAGTTCAATCAGTATACTACATAGAAGAAAAATAGTGGTTGCACACTTATGAATTGGATCATTCAGTCAGTCCTTTACTATGAATAAACTGACCTAATTAAACAAAATCACGAACTAGAATTACAAACCAGAGACCCACAATTCTTTTGTGTTAGAGAGCTCATCGAATTTTCATGTTTCTGATTGCTGTAATATTTGTGCATTTTCTGCAGAACCAATTATAATACATATCATTTAAATGACCAGTTTTTACCCAGTATATATACATTATACATTTATGAATGATCAGCTGTATTTTAGATCAATATGTTTAGCAGTGCTGGACAAGGTCCTTTAGCACCCAAGGCAAAAAGGCCAAATTACGTCTCGACCCCCAAATGAGCTGTGAACTACTTCTGCAGCATAGGTTGCGAGTCTTCCCCTTTTTGCACTTTAATATGTCTCTTCTATGCTTGCATTTCTTTTTTCAAACAGCTATAGCTTCATTGTTTTTTTTGTCATACAATTTCTTTATAGTAGGGGTCTCCAAACTTTCTAAACAAGGGCCAATTTACTGTCCTTCAGACTTTAAAGGGGCCAGACTGTGGCTAGTGGGAGCAGAAAATGTCCTGGTGTCGGTGGGAGTGAACAATGCCCCAACGTTGGTGTCAGTGAGAGGAACAGTGCCCAATCATTAGTGTCAGAGAGAGGTATTGTGCCCCCTAATTGGTGTCAGAGAGAGGAATAGTGTCCCATTATTGGATGTCCATAGGAGGTAAAGTGCCCAATCATTGATGTCCATGAGAGGAACAGTATTACGTTGTTAGTCACCGTGAGAGGAATAGTTCCCCATTGTTGGTGTCCATGAGAGGAATAGTTCCTCATCATTGGTGTCCATGAAAGGAATAGTGCCCCTTTGTTGGTGTCCGTGAGAGGAATAGTGCCCATTCGTTGGTGTCAGTGACAGGAATCCTGCCCCATCTTTGGTGTCCATGAAAGGAATAGTGCCCCCATCATTGGTCTCCATGAGAGGAATAGTGCCCCATCGTTGGTGTCAGTAAGAGGAATGGTACCTCATTATTGGTGTCAGTGAGAGGAATAGTGCCTCATCATTGCTGTTATTGGGAGGAATAGTGTCCCATTGTTGGTGCCAGTGGGAGGAATAGTGTCCCATTGTTGGTGCCAGTGGGAGGAATAATGCCCCACTGTTGGTGTCAAAGGCAGGAATTATGCAACATTGTTAATGTCAGTGGGTGGAATAATGCCCCACTGTTGGTGTCAGTGGCAGGATATATACAACATTGCTAATGCCAGTGGGAGGAATAGTGCCCCAAGGGCTGAATAAAGGGAAGCATCTGGCCCCAGGCCACAGTTTGGAGACCATTGCTTTATAGTGAAAAGATAGAATATTGTACACATGAAAAGCAGAATTAGCAGTCATATAACTCCAGGCACAAAGTGAGGTAAGTATTACTCTGGCCACTTCTCCTAAATAGGCACCGTTTAGGAGATATTTACTGTACATGCAGCCAGTGACATCACTGGCGTATGCAGAGTCTTGTGCCATAAACGGCGGCTCCCGCGCACATGCACTGGAGTGACGTAATCGCTGCCGTGAACCCGGAAAATGTATGCCCTGTCAGCGGTGACAGCTTACCGCTGGAAGGGCTTTGTTCTAAAGCAAGTTTCACATAATGTGCTAGTGTGCGGTGCATACTAGCACATTATAACTTTGCCTTGCAGGTTAAGAAAAAAAAATCCCCTGAGGTTTACTACTGCTTTAAGCAGTGGTTTGCTTTTGTGTCGTGAACTCTCTATTACTTCTCGTGATAATTTACAGAGTAATGTGTAACTGTTTATTGCAATTTCCACCAGATCATATGTCATAGGTTATTCTGGACACAAAAAAGGTTATCTTGTTTATCTTGCACCTGACATATTGTTATGCATAATGTGACTATCACTTTTAACAACCTGTTCTATCAAGTTTTCCTGGAGGTATATGCATTCTATGCTATATAAATACCTTTGTCACAAAACACCTACACTTCCAGCATTCTTCCCTGGAGAATGTCCTAGTATCATACAAATTGGATACCCTTTTATATTTCCTATGTAAGGTCAATAAAGTTTTCTATTTTTTTATATAATTCATTGCCTCTTTTGGTGTCTACACAAAAGTCCTGACCAAATCCCTTTTTCCCCTTTTTCTGTATAATTATTTGGGATGTGGCACCATTAGCTGGTGGCACCCAGACATTTGGATATATTTGTTATATCCTTACTCTAGTGGAATCACTAATCACATTTGGCTTCCAAATGTCTGGGTTTCCTTATACCTGGTGGATTTTTTGCATTTTCCTTTTTCTATTTTTTACTATCATGGCTGACTCCTATTTAAACAATTGGGAAAATGTCATGTCTAACCATCACAAAGCATTTGGGAAAAAGTCAAACCAGAGGCTTGTTCATTTCTTTGAGGAGGTTGAGTTTTCAGTTGAGAGAGATATATTAAAAAGGGCTACAACCCTAAAGGATTGCGTATCCAAATTTTTTCCAATATCGCAAAAAATACTGGATGAACTGAAACAAAATTGGGAGGATAATTTGTCCTCCTGTTGACGTACTATGATGACTCTTCTTATTAAAAATTACAAAGAGCAAATGGAACATTTAGAGATCAAAGATATCAATACCCTTCTTATCCCACTCAGATCCCATCAAACATTTGATGAATTGAATTCTAAATTAAACACACAATTGGAAAATTTTAACAAACTCTTGCTATCAAGGATAAAAAAATTTGAGAGGGATAGAAAAGCCTTCTCCTCTAAATCCGCGTATAATTGGGATAGTGGTCATAAAAAGTATTTTCATAAACCCTCTAACGTTCCTCCTTCTGAAATTAATGACTCTAATGTACAATCATGGTCTGACTCTTCCTCTGCTTCCCAGATGTCTTCCCTCAATCCAAGGTCTAGATTCTTCCGAAAGACGAGAATGCACTGCTAGCAGAAATTTTGATTTGACGACCAAGAACCGGGTTCTGGACCCAGCACCTTCTTCTTCCAATTCCTCACATACAGTGTCAGGTAACTTTCCGGGTGGTGGCACACCGGCCCCGGTTCCCCCCAACCCCCCCTGAACCTGACTCCGATCCCAAGCTCTCTATGTGTGAATGCAGGGTACTGAGGGATCTGAACTTACTATATGTGGAAGGCCACCTGGATGCACTTGATGATGCGTCCGAATCCTCTGACTCCGATGATTCTGACAATTCTATGGATCTTATTGTTCGCATTGACCTGGAGACATTTCTGTCCACAGACACAGACCCAGGCCCACCTAGCAAACACATATTTCCTAAGAAAAAATCCTCAAAATGTCCTTCCATCCACTCAAATCCCAGTGTTTCATCCTTTATTAAATGTATCACGAAAGCTATTCAAGATTTTCACCGCCAATTTGCTAATAATTCCAATCTATCAGCAGAACACCTAGAGGCTCTCACTAATTTACAAAATAACAAATCATTAATTATTAAGCAAGCAGATAAAGGTGGCAACACCGTGATCGTGGACCGCGGGAATTACCATACCATGTGTATGGATATCCTAAACAACAGAACCTGGTATCGTTCTATACCCAAGACCCGGGTGGATATATTTAACAAAAGTTTTTGGGCCATGATTACACAAGCTTGCAATTTCAATATCATTTCTTTTAAAACCCGTGATTACTTACGGTACTTAATAAATTCCGGAAGGTTCAGGCCTTCTAGATTCAAGATTCATAAGAACCATCAACATCCCCCAGGCAGGCCAATCATCTCTGGCATTGGGAACTTGACAGAGAATGCCAGTAGATGGGTGGATTCTTTTCTTCAGTCATTTGTCCTAAACTTGTCATCCTACGTTAAGGACACCATTCATTTTTTACAAATCATTGAAAATATCATTGCTCCACCCAATGCCCTTTTGGTTACAAAAGATGTGGAAACACTCTAGTGTTCCATCCCACACCACAAGGGCATTGGGGCGGTTAAGAGATTTTTTTGATCAGAGCAATGCTCATCCCAAAGCTCTGTTTGATTTTGTCCTAAGCGTATTGGACTTCATACTCAGATACAATCTTTTCAGTTTTGGCAGTTCCCACTTCCTCCAGGTACAGGGTGTAGCAATGGGGACATGTTGTGCCCCATCCTACGCCAATCTCTACCTGGGGGAGCGGGAATTGCATTTTCTTCTGTCAGACCAGATGGCCCACTATTCATCGTGCATCGCTTCCTGCGCACGATATATAGATGACATTTTTCTAATCTTGGATCGTCCTGTGGCCCTCTTAGCAGAATGTCTTCAGGCAATGAACTGCAATGTGTACAATCTGTCATTTACCATGACCTCCCACAAACAAACAGTCAATTTTCTAGACCTGGAGATCGAGGTAAATGAAGATAGATCATTGGGCAGCAATCTTTATCACAAACATACCTCTGAAAACACAATATTACAAGCTCAAAATTTTCATCCTCAGCCTCTCCTACATTCCATACCGTACTTGCAATATTTGCGCTTACGCCGTAATTGCGGGGAAGAAATGAAATTCAAAGAAGCTGCACAGGCTCTTAAGAAACGCTTACTGGAAAGAGGCTATAGTAAATCTTGTCTGCGTCGAGCTTATAATTGTGCGACTGCTTCTACAAGATCACAGCTTTTGTTTGGTAATCGCCCCTCAAAAAAAGAGGATAGTACGCATCATATTATCACTCCATATTGTCAACAGCATGCACTGATCCTTAAATATACACAGAAATATTGTCATTTGATTACCTCAGACCCCAAAATAGCTAAGATCGTTCCATCCGTATCCAAAATCACGTTTAAGAGAGCACCCTCACTTAAAGATAAGCTAGTGTCTAGCAATTTCAGGTCACCTTATCTCTACGCAATCGGCAGAAACCACTGTTGGCACTTTTGCATGTGAATCGTGCAGTTATTGCAAATTAATTTGCCCCAATCAAACCCCTCCCCTTGCTAATGGATTAACTTTTTTTCCTACTAGATATGTAGATTGCCAGACTCTGGGAGTCATATATATCATCACTTGTCCCTGCGGTGCTTTTTTCGTAGGGAAGACTATCTGTGAGTTTCGGAGACGTATCTATGACCACACGCATGCCGCTGAAATTGGCAACATATACTCTCCTATTGGTAGATACATAGTAAATGTACATGATTATCACATTCCAGAGCTCCAATTTTGGGCTCTTGAACGTGTTGCTCCTGACCCTAGAGGGGGTGACTGGAACAGACTTGTGCTGCAGAGAGAATCCCGATGGATCTACAGCCTTCAAGCCACCAGTCCCCCTGGTTTGAACAAAATACTAAGCTACCGTCCATTTTTGGAGGGCTTCAGATCGGAGAAAACCGAACATTTGATATAACATTAGTTATTACATTCCATCAGCTATTTTTTTCCCTTTTTTTTCTCTCTTTTTTTCTGTTTTCCTTAATTTTATTCTCAGATCTTCAGGTGTATATAGGACAAATTATTATGTATAGTTATAATTGATTTATTATAATGTTACAATTCATGCCTGCTTTGTAATTTCTTTGCTCTGTGTGTCCTGGCCCCTGGTCCATGGCTCATGCACAATTGTCACACATGGGATATCATGCTTTTCTTTTATGGGTGGAGGTTCTTTCCCAGCACAGGTGGCCCCCTCCTGGAGTCCTTTACAACCAGAGAGGGGGCATTTTCCCCTAGCTGCCTATGATTTTTTTTCCATCTTGGCATATTTGTGGCCGCCACTAGATGGCAGGGATTAAGGCTGACCCTAGTGAGATATGGAGGTGTCTTTACACTTCTCATAAGGTGATAGCATTGTTGCGCCTATGGACGCATCATGGTGTGGGCTAGCCAGGACTGGATATGACGCTCCGCAATGAAGCTGGCGCCCGGAAATGACACGCCATCCATAACACACAATGGAGGAGACCATTGACAGCAGGGTCATTGGCCACCAACGGATGCACAGCTGTGCCTTTTTTTCCTGCGGCTGCCATGATTTTAGACAGCTCCCTTGTTGGACTGGATGTGGTTAATTAGGGATCATTGGCAGATAGAGGCCCCCTCCCATGCAGGTTACAGACCCCCCCCCCCCATGTGCTATTTAAGCTACAGTCTTGCCAGATCATTTTTGCAACACACCTGCCAGCACCTGTTTGGCTCTGATCTCTGCAGCATAGGTAAGTGATTGCCCTGACTGTTGTATTTACAATTTGTTATATAGATGCCCCTCTTTATTTGCACCTTGAGCTTATACTCTGTTGGTGCATATTAATATGCATAAATGTGCAAGTATTTTTGTATGCTTTTTTAAAACTTCTCTTTATTACTTTGCATATTGCAGATCCTTTTCTACTTGCTGCAAAAAAGCTTGAACCTTTGGGCTTCTTTGCTCTACATGATTCCTTGTCATCTTACCAAGAATTTGGCAAGCTTCCAAATTTTTCAAAATTATTGGGGTGAAGATTATTCGCTTGCTCTGCTCTGCTCTTTGATGACTGTTCATTGTGTCAATCTTTATGCTCAGGTAATTATTCCTCTATATATATATATATATATATATATATATATGTATATATACACATGTACATTGCACACTCAAGTCTAGTGGCAGTGCATACCTTTTTGAATGATTGGCTCTACTTATGACCCACTTTAGTAACTATATGAGTTTTCATTACTTGCTAGGTTCATGTCCTTTGAAGGTGCCTTTGAAGGTGCCACTACCCTTTGAGAATTCTGTATGGTCCCGATGTGTTGTGCATGCATGTGTCATGTTTTAGATACACAGAGTAAGTTCAAAGCAATGCGTTTAAATATTCAGAAGCAAATCTCTGTATATTTTTTGAATGAATTTATGCATATGAGAAAACAACATATACTGATCTGTAATTAATGTCTATTATTTGTAATTTTTGTAAATTTTTGTAAATTTATAAAAAACAGCTACTTCAAGTGCTTGTTCTATCAAAGACCCCCAGAGGAAGACTACACAGTCGAAACCCGTAGGGAACTCGTATGAACATATATGCACCATTGTTGCTTTATTGCTGCTGTATTTTGATCAGTTTGTATCATTTATTCTAGTATCATACAAATTGGATATCCTTTTATAGTTTATATTTCCTATGTAATGTCAATAAAGTTTTCTATTATATAATTCATTGCCTCTTTTGGTGCCTACACAAAAGTCCCGACCAAATCCATTTTTCCCCTTTTTCTGGAGAATGTCCCATGCACATGTATATCTTAATAAACACTGTTCTGTTCACTGTAAAGTAAGTAATCTTGACTGAATTCCACAGCAAGATCTTCTTTAAAAAGATTCATATAAGTGTAATCCAGCTAAATCCCCTTTGTCAGTTTTTTTTTTTTTTTTTCGCTGTCTGATGTTTTAGTGAGTAGATTTCAACTTACTTCCCCTCAACACATATTGTCACCAGAACAATGACCAGAACACCAGTGAGAAAACATCTTTCCAATGGGTCCAAAGGTTTTACTGCTTCCTTACGCTTTTCAAAAAAAATATATATTTTTTGAACATTTGAGAGGACATCTTCAGGTAATATGGATATACTATGGAAAGGATGGCAGAAGGTAGTGTAATGTTATAGTTATCTCCGTACAGAACAAGCCTGGATCGGGATGCCCAGCATTTAGAGTAAGGCCAGCATGACTGTGTTTGCAGGTCATGCTGTAGCTGGGCAGATTTAAAGTTGTAACTGTTTGGGCTAGTGCAGGGTGGGGCAGGGTGTGGCAGGGCGGAGTCCCCAGGGGTAGAATTGAGGGTGGGGACTCTGGGTCAGTTGGAGTTGGGACAGCAGAGAGGAACAATTTCCCTCCCTCCCCTGAACTGATTACTTTCGAAGGGACTTTTCTTTATTGTCCTATCTCGTTATGGGAGTGGTTGAATTCTAGGATGCATGGTATGGGGTGTAAGTAGCGGAGGGTCGCAGGTTTTTTGAAGATGGGCATGGTAAAAATGGTCTGTGGAGAAGGATGGGATGGGCCTATCTTTGGTATGGGTACCTTGCCGTAGAGGTGATGGCAGCATGGTAAGATCGGTATTTGGGCTGTATCGGGTGGTAACAATTGTCCCCGAGCCAGTGTAATTGTGGCTGGGGCCGGGAAATAGAACATGGTGCTTGATACAGCCGATTTGGTTGACCATGCTTGCCTCCAAATACCTGGATTGAAGAGAGTATGTATTATTGCATAATGGGTTTAACAGTTTCGTTTTCATGCAATGTAATAAAGTGGTATTTTTTTTAATTTTGTCTTTTGTTAATAAAAGGCTGCTATGGCCATTTAAACTCCAATCATTGGTGGTGGTGTTTTATTTACTATGAGGCGGGTAAGGTGAGAGGTATGTGAAGGTCTTGTAAGCCAGAAATTCTGCAATACACTAGTAATGTCTTTTCTCAGATGCAGCTTTCTGGAAACGGTTTTGGGGGGCACAATGGAAGCACTAGCTCTGTATTTTCTGTATATGCGCTTTGTACTTCCTGTCCCTGCTATGTCAGGACTGGAATCAGTCGCTGCTCCGTAGACTTCTAATGCTATGACTAATTCTACTGATAAAGTAAAGTGGATAGGAAGCATTGAGCTAGCGGTTCTGCTGCACTTTCTGCACAGAGAGCTGTATCTGGGAAGTGACAGCACAGAGGTAAGTACAAATCACACATTACATTTACTTCTGTGCTGTCCTTTCCATAGATGATTCTTGGAGCTCTCCTTTAAATTTTTTTTATTGTACATCCAGAGGTTCTATGGTCTCCGGGTGCCTGGATCTGTATTGGCCATTTGCACCTTTTAGGCCTCATACACATGGACGTATTTACAGCCACATTTTTCAGCGTTTTTTGCAGCTTAAAAATGCATATCCATGTTAGTCAACGGCTCCATACACACACTGACGACTCTGAGCTGTAATTGGCATTGGCATTTGTAAGCTGCAAGCAGAACCCACGACCTGCGCATTCTAAAGCTGCAGCACTAGAGCGTTTTTGACGCTGAGCCAGCAAACCGCTCACTAACGTGCATTAGCGCAGTAACGACGTTAACCGGCCTTTTTAGCACCGGCTTTTTCATGTCCAAAAATAGCAGAGGAATGTCTTTTTGAACAAAAAGTGACGTAGTGCTGACACTCAATAACGCGCATTAACGCCAATGCAAAACGCAGATTTTTTCCGACGGCCCCGACGTTACGTTTTTTCAATACACCCGTGTGTATGAGGCCTTAAAGATTTTCTTAGCTTTATTTTTGCTCATAATAGGGGAACTGCATTGTCTTCCTTTTCACATATGCCTCCAAACACAGTTATACATAGGCAGGTGTCGATACATTTTTTTGAGATAAAAAAACAACTAAACTCCTCTCAATAAATGAAACACATGGACGTTCGCTATTTACTGATGTTTATACGCTGGCAAAAAGATCCAGAATAAGTTATGCTATGTAAAGTAGTCATGTGTACACACGTAAAATTAGTTTTCAGCCTCCTCTAGTTGCCAGTGTTGAAATTTACGCTTATATGCTCATATATACTTGTGTAAACAGGCCTATGTGCATAAATTACTGCACTCAAATGTAATTTTTTTTGTAAACAGGCATATGTGCATAAATTACTGCACTCAAATGTATTTATTTTTTTTTTTTTTATCTGAACACATTCCTGCATTACAGATCTTTATGCAGGGGTATGCACTGCCCCATAGACAACAATGCACCTGTGTTCAAATCTGTATAAAATAAAAAATGTAAAAAACGCTACATGGCTAAAAAACGCTGCACTTTTTTTTGCCCATATACAAAAGGCCTAATTATTTGGCCTGTGTGCCGAACATTTAGAGCAACTGCAGCATTTTGGGATGATACGTTTAAGCATCAATATATCTTGTACAATACGTGTGTGTGTGTTGTTTTGCTCACACATGTATATATGAATATATATGTGGCTTCCAGCTGTGCCAATCCACAGACCAAATAAAATAATAGACGTTTTGACAGCAACACTATTTCTCGATAATCCTTTAAACCATGCGGGTCTCCATGTGTAATACATTGCCCGACAGCCAGTGGTCAGCATAAGCAAACACTTTAGGCCTGGGCCTGGAGATTGCTGTCATTTGTTTTCAGCCAAGAAGACAAGACACAAGGACCTATTGAAAGCGCCTGGCTTCAAGTACAGACAGATGGAGAGCACAAGGGTTACCATAGCCAGGCCTGAGAATGACCTCTATGCTGGGAAATGAAATCAGTCTGACCCTGTTGTTAGGCCTTAAATTATAGCCAGAGCTCCCCAAATAATGCATCTTTAATACATTGCTGCCCTCTTTTTATCAGGCTCCCTACCTCGAGGGGGTTTTGTTCACTAACTACTAATGTTAAATTGGAGCTCTTTATACTTGCATTTGTGACCTCAATGGTCATCTTGCAGCATCTTTAATTGAGAACACTTCAAAACATAAACCCAAATCCCTAAAAAAAAACAAAAAAAAGAAAAACCCACATTCTTTCTGCAAGAACAAAAGAAGACGAGCCAGAAAGGAAGAAAGGAAGGAGTCTTTTAAATTAGGAGGATTAGGATGTTCGCTGCAATCTAGTTTCTCCCACAAATTAACACCAAGGCAGAGGGACCATTGTCTCCTGGTTATTTTCTCATTGTCCATTGATTGGGAAGTCCGAACACACATTCGGCATCTTGCAATCTTCTTTATTAAGAGACTGCCTGAAATCATGTCATGCAAAGTAGCTACGCTTTAGTGGCACAGCTCAGGCGAGGATTAAGCAGTAGCTTTAGCTGTGAACTGTCTCTATTGCAACATTTACTTGGAAAGGTGTGCCTGAGTAATATGTATATGACAATTTAAACATGATTGGGCTTATTTAATAAGACATTGCACAGAGCAATAAAGATGGGCAGAGTTCAGTAACCTACAGCAAACAGTTTTCATCTATCGGTAGTCAGAAATCAAGAGTATTGTTGTTTAGTCGCTGTGGGCTACTACACTTTACTTGCCGTGTTAATGTAGACCTAAACACCAACCAAATGATATTTCGTTTTCTCTCTGCATTGTGTAATATTAAAAACAATGTTTACTCTTTTTTCCCATTCTTTATGCACCTCACTGCTGCTGATCTCCTCCAGCCTCTTTCAGCAACATCCTGTCTGCATGCAGCTGTCCCAATGTTAACTGCTTGGAAAGTGACAATGGGGGACCAAGACTGTGTGTCAGCACAACTGCTCGTAGATTCCACCAGGACAGGGTGACAAGGCAGATTTGGGTTTATGTTATTAACCACTTAAGGACCGGAAGGATTTCCAGCTTTAGGACCGGAGCCCTTTTTGCGATTCGGCACTGCGTCGCTTTAACTGACAATTGCGCAGTCGTGCGACGTTGTTGGGTTTAGACGGAACAGTGGGACAGGACCACCTTAGATGCTCGTCAACACGACTGTGTGTCAGAACCAGGGGGTAACAGTGAAAGGTTCGTCAATTGTAACCCTGTCGACGTACGTCTGTCCTACAACGACTTTCTCCGACCTCCTCTAGTCGTCGTCACTCCACGTATTTCTTACCCTTTTTTCTCATTTGTAACAAAAATTATAATGTGTTACGTCTCTCTTTTGCTTTATAGTAAACCAACCACAAATCCAGATGTAATTGTGCCGTTCATTTCACATCATCGGGTGTCGCTGATTTGTTGTTATGAGAACTAAAGACT
>BLSH010409522.1:1268837-1284175 GCA_018402905.1 Glandirana rugosa | reverse complement strand
GCGTGTTCTAACTGTAGGGGGACTGCACTATCTGGGGAAGGGAAGTGGTCACAGCCTTCATGTACAGGAAGGCTGTGATCACAGCCCTTCCCCCTCACACAGAGCGGAGGTCCGTGTTTACTTACACGGACCTCCGCTCCTTCACTCCGGGGGGGGCATCACGGGTGGCCGGCGGCGCGCGCGCTCACTGTGCGCGATCTGGCGGCCGCCGTCGTATGACGGCGTTTCGCCTTACAGAGCCACTTTGCCGCCGTCAGATGCCGATCGGCGGTCGGCAAGTGGTTAAAGATGCTGCAAGATGACTATTGAGGTCACAAAATGCAAAGAGTAAAAAACTCCAATTTAAGATTAGTAGTTAGTGAACAAAACCACCTTGAGGTAGGGAGCCTGATAAAAAGATGGCAGCAATAATAGGAAGTGTCTGAACAAGGATCTTCATGGCAAAGGAACCCAAAGATGCCTTGAGCCTGTGGACCCAACCTCCCCTTACCACCTAACCGTGCTGGGATTCTGTGTAGATCATAACCTCTTCGCTATTATTTCTTCTGGTATAATCAGACAATGTATACATACAATATATATATGAATGTCTTTTATTACATAAAAAAAATAAACGTCATTCTTCTTTAAAAAAAAAAAAGTGGGATCTTCATGGTAGGATTCCTAGTTCCTACAGATGAAAAAAATACTTTTGAGATTACATTTTCTTTTTAACCACTTAAAGACCGCCCACTGCATATATACGTCAACAGGCTGGCTCTATTGCACAAAACAACGTACCTGTACGTCATTTCATGCAATAGATACTGTAAGCACACTCACACGCCCGCTGCACGGAGGGGGGGAGCCAATCAGTGGATCCAGCTGCCCCGATGTCCGCCGGCCACCCGCAATTGCTTCACAGAGAGGCAGAATGGGGATTTGCCTATGTAAACAAGGCAGATCCCTGTTCTGACAGGGAAGTACACAGAGATCTCCTGTTCCTTGTAAGCAGGAACACGAATCTCTGTGTTCTTCCTGTCAGTCCATCCCCCACACAGTTAGAAAACACTCCCAGGGAACACACTTAACCCTTTGTTCGCCCCTGATGTTAACCCCTTCCTTGCCAGTGTCATTTATACAGTAACAGTGCATTTTTTAACACTGATCACTGTATTAGTGTCACCGGTCCTCAAAAAGTGTCACTTAGTGTCAGATTTGCGACATTTGCAATGTCGCAGTCCCGCTAAAAATCGCTGATCGCTGCCATTACCAGTAAAAACAATTAAAAAAATTAAAAGTCCATAAATCTATCCCATAGTTTGTAGACACAAACCAATCAATATACGCTTATTGGGATTTTTTTTTTTACCAAAAATATGTAGAAGAATATATATTGGCCTAAAATGAGAAAGAAATGACATTTTTAACACTTATTTTGGATATGTTTTATAGCAGAGAGTAAAAAATATTGTTTTTTTTTTCAACATTGTTGGCTTTTTATATTTATAGCACAAAAATAAAAACTGCAGAGGTGATTAAATACAACCAAAAGAAAGCTCTATTTGTGGGGAAAAAAGGACACCAATTTTATTTGTGTACAGCGTCGCACGACCGCACAATTGTCAGTTAAAATAAAGCAGTGCAGTATTGCAAAAAATGGCCTGGTCATTAAGGGGGTGAAACCTTCTGGGGCTGAAGTGGTTAATATTGATAATTTATTGCTTGGGTTTAGATCTACTTTAAGTGTAAATAAATAATCACAATTCAATGTGATGTAATTCACCTAAAACCACATTTTTGTTATGGATAATGTCTTTTTTTCACTATAGTATTGAATACGAGCCTTTATGTCCATCATGAAAAATATAGATCTGTTGTGGAAATGCAGATTCCAGTGTATTATTTGGCATTCCCTTTTGCTACCAGAACCAACCATGGACAGTGTCAAAGGAAAGGAAGCATAACATCCCTTCAGCTATTCTTGGGTATATTATACATACAGCAGGTGGTAAGATCATGCACCATGAAATAAAGATAGCCATCAATCATGGTGCCTCAAGCTTTATTATTTAGAAAAAAAATCTCAAAATAAGTCTTCATTGCAATAGGCAATGTCTCCGTGAAATATTTTATAGTGCAAGTAAGACAAATTAGCTAGTATAGAATCAAATCCTAAATCAAATTAATGGGGGAGAAAATATACCCTATACATTTACACACCAAATTGATCTATGTACCTGTCTGCCAGTCTACCCATCCATCTTTCTACCTACACCTTCCATTTTTTATTTGTTAGACTAAACCTTGAATGATAGCATTACAGTACCAATTTTCCAAAAGTAAACAGAAATAAGGGACATGAGAATAGTCTGAACTGTAGGACATACTGAAGATAAACTCACATTGGTGAAGGCTCTCATTTATCCAGTTCATGGTATAGCTAGTAGTAGTTAGATACATTCAACTGGACTTGTTCTGTAATGTTTCTTTACAGAACAAGTCCAGCTGAATGTGACTAATTCAATATAAACTGCTAAAATAAGCTACAAGATAAACTGACATAAAGTATAAGGTACAGAAGTGTGGCCCAAAAGTGGTGTGTAGAATTAGGACAACCACTGCATCCCTTCCTTCCTTCTATGAATGAATATACCCATCCTTCAACAAATATATTGATCTGTTGATTTATATTTTGGATCTACCTACTTACTACTTAATAGGCAGTACCTACAATCCAGTACAAGAGATGTAGACAACTTAGAACAGGGTTTCTCACCCTGGGTTCCATGGAGCCCTGGGGTTCCTCCAGATGTTTCCAGGGGTTCCTTGAGCAATGAGCAATTTTTGCCTTTTAGATAAGTTCCCACTGACACCATTGATCTTTTTTTAGCTAAATATAAGGGGGTCATTCTCCCCAATGTCCACAAGTGTAAGGCTAGCCATACATTATACAATTGTCTTGTACAATTTTCCTTTAGATTTACCAAAACCTTATAACATGAGGTCAAACCTAAACACTTTCAATTTGTATGCAATTAGGCAGGCCATTGTACTACATAGTTGAACGTAAATCTAAAGGAAAATGAATAAGAAAATTGTATAATATATGGCCAGTTTAAGGAACATTTTACCCACTGACTATCACACTAATGTATCATGAGTTTTAAATAAAATCGTTTTTAGCAGGGGTTCCCTGAGACTGGAAAATGATTACAAGGGTTCCTCTGTGTTAAAAATGTTGAGAAAGGCTGACTTAGAGTAATAAAATATTACTGAAATAAATGTGGTATTATGGTATTAAGCACAGTCAAACTTCACCTTATACAGTATATCACAAAAGTGAGTACACCCGTCACATTTTTGTAAATATTTTATTATATCTTTTCATGTGACAACACTGAAGAAATGACACTTTGCTACAATGTAAAGTAGTGAGTGTACAGCCTGTATAACAGTGTAAATTTGCTGTCCCCTCAAAATAACTCAACACACAGCCATTAATGTCTAAACCGCTGGCAACAAAAGTGAGTACACCCTTAAGTGAAAATGTCCAAACTGGGCCCAAAGTGTCAATATTTTGTCTTGCTATCATTATTTTCCAGCACTGCCTTAACCCTCTTGGGTATGGATTTCACGAGAGCTTCGTAGATTGCCACTGGAGTCCTCTTCCACGACTCCATGACAACATCATGGAGCTGGTGGCTCTTAGAGACCTTGTGCTCCTCTACCTTCGGTTTGAGGATGCCCCAAAGATGCTCAATAGGGTTTAGGTCTGGAGACACGCTTTACCGTCAGCTTCTTTAGCAAGGCAGTGGTCTTTTTTGAGGTGTGTTTGGGGTTGGAATACTGCCCTGCAGCCCAGCCCCTGAAGGGAGAGGATCATGCTCTGCTTCAGTATGTCACAGTACATGTTGGCGTTCATGGTTCCCTCAATGAACTGTAGCTCCCCAGTGCTGGCAGCACTCATGCAGTCCCTGATCATGACCCTCCCATCACCATGCTTGACTGTAGGTAAGACACACTTTGTACTCCTCACCTGGTTGCCGCTGCACACGCTTGACACCATCTGAACCATATAAGTTTATCTTGGTCTCACCAGACCACAGGACATGGTTCCAGTAATCCATGTCCTTAGTCTTCTTGTCTTCAGCAAACTGTTTGCGGGCTTTCTTGTGCATGATCTTTAGAAGAGGCTTCCTTCTGGAACAACAGCTATGCAGACCAATTTGATGCAGTGTGCGGCATATGGTTTGAGCACTGACAAGCGATCCCCCACCCCTTCAACCTCTGCAGCAATGCTGGCAGCACTCATACGTCTATTTCCCAAAGACAACCTCTGGATATGATGCTGAGCATGTGCACTCAACTTCTTTGGTCGACTATGGCGAGGCCTGTTCTGAGTGGAACCTGTCCTGTCAAACTGCTGTATGATCTTGGCCACCGTGCTGCAGCTCAGTTTCAGGGTCTTGGCAATCTTCTCATAGCCTAGGTCATCTTTATGTAGAGCAACTATTCTTTTTTTCAAATCCTCAGAGTTCTTTGCCAAGAGGTGCCATGTTGAACTTCCAGTGACCAGTATGAGAGAGTGAGAGCAATAACACCAAATTTAACACACCTGCTCCCCATTCACACCTGAGACCTTGCAACACTAAAGAGTCACATGACACCAGGGAGGGAAAATGGCTAATTGGGCCCAATTTGGACATTTTCACTTAGGGGTGTACTCACTTTTGTTGCCAGCGGTTTAGACATTAATGGCTGTATGTTGAGTTATTTTGAGGGGGTAGCAAATTTACACTGTTATACAAGCTGTACACTCACTACTTTACATTGTAGCAAAGTGTCATTTCTTCAGTGTGGTCACATGAAAAGATATAATAAAATATTTACAGAAATTTAAGGGGTGTACTCACTTTTTTGAGACACTATATACGGTAGGCTTCATGTATTGTATATATAAATATATTTGATTCTAGGCCTGGAAGTTTTAACATATGTGTGCCTATATATTATAGTTACATCATATGAGGGACCCTTAAGGTTTACATTTTAGCAACATTATGTAAGACTAATAAAATAAAATGTTTAATATGTTAATGTAAAATGTCAGAGGCAAATGTTTAAAGATGAAGTCAATCTATCTATCTATCTATCTATCTATCTATCTATCTATCTATCTATCAATCTATCTATCTATCTTCTATTATTTCAATGACAATCTGTATCTGTATGAATGAATTTGTCTGGCATATATCAATTTGGCCATCTTACCTATGAATCTTGCTATTAATTATCTCTATCTATCTATCTATCTATCTATCTATCTATCTATCTATCTATCTATCTATCTATCTATCTATCCATCATCTATTATTGCAATGACAATCTGTATCTGTATGAATGTATCTGTCATTCTCCCTGACATATATCAATTTGTCAATCTTATCTATGTCTCTTGCTATTGATTATCGATCGACCTATCTATCTATCTATCTATCTATCTATCTATCTATCTATCTATCTATCTATCTATCTATCATTACAATAAGAATCTATGTATCTGTCCTTGCACTTTCTACCTCTAAATGTAACTATCTATCTTTATGTCTGTCCATCTATCACACGTGAATTACTCTCTTCATCCATGAATCATATCAGGAGAGACTGCAGAAAATAATATCTACAGTCTTGAGGAAAGAAGAGAAAAAGAGGGGATGTGACTGACACCTTTAAATGCATTAAAGGTATGAATAAGGTGTAAGAAGGCAATATTTTCAATAGCGAAGATTAAGAACAATGGAACATGACCTCTAACTAGCAGAAGGAATGTTCAAAACTACCCATAAAAAGTATTATTTCAGTAAAAGAGTAGTTGATGCTTGGAATAGACTTCCATAGGAGTCAGTCAACTGTAAGTGGATTTAGGCATACATGGGTCAAACATAGATCTATACTAAGTCAAAAAAAATCAAAGAGGCAGACTTGATGGACCACTTGGTCTTTTTTCTGTCTTCACTCCTCTATCTCTCTATATAATCTTCCTGCAGATTTATTGATCTACCTATAGATTGTTGATCTATCTATCTATCTATCTATCTTAGTTTCGCACTCATTCTCTCCATACAATTATGTAAACGCCATAGATGCCTATAAGGCACAAGAATCTGATAAGGTTTATTTCCTTAACCCCTTCTTGTCCAGAGCTGGAAAACCTGCCAGCCACACAGATATTAAAGCAAGTATAGGATGCCAGCAGATGCCTGGATAAATCAGCACAATCCAGCCAAGCTATCATCTCGCATTCTTTCATATGTGAGGTGCAGAATAAAAGCTCAGAAATGACTGTAAAATCCCTGCTAAATCAAACTCTGCTCCTTTCTCAAGGCAGACTCAGGCTGGACTAGTTAAGACAGATTTCTCTGGCTGACAATTAATATTAATGGCTAGATTTCACAATGTGGCATTATCACACTGTGAGATGGGTGGGCATACCATCTGGGTTTTGGCAGGTATTACATGTAATCAAAGAGATTACTTGGCTCGGGGTGAAACTAAAAACCTTTGGGGTTGTTTAGCCTTTTTTTTTTTTTTCTTTTTTTTTTCCTTTTGTTTGGACTCATTCTAGGTGTGTTTAAATACGTTCCATGGCTCGGCGCTGTTTTTTTAAATATCCAGGAGTTTCCTTAGGAAATGATATATGAGCGTCAGACTGTTTTGCTTCTGAAATAATTGCCACTTGTACTTTGCCTCCTGTTAATGCTTTTCTGCAATTGATTTGCAACTCAAAGTATCTTGCCTCGTTTCTTTGCTTTTTTTTTTTATTAGCTTAAACAGTTATTTAAAACCGAAGAAGAAAATTTGCCAGTCCTGGCAAAAAAAAAAAAAAATACATTAAAAAATACAGTAATAATAACCTGTAAGTGTATTTTTTTTCTTGTGGAAAGGAAAGGGAGGCAGGGTGACGGCACAGCTCAACGCATCTGCAAATTATTAATTTTTCTCGAAATACCATGTTCGGTTTATAATAAACTAAACCAGACATACGCTGTGGATTTAATAAAACACAAGGTTGCTCTTGATGTTTTAACCACCAAACTTTCCAAATTTTGCAATTCTTCCCCGGTCTCTTTCGCACCCTCCACGCCCAACGCATGTGCACGTCACGTTCCATTTTAGGTAATTGCCGTCAATCTCTTATAACGCGCGACCGTGTTTATTGCTGTAGTTGTTAGGTTGTTGTTAATTTTACACTAAATGCTTATCATTATGATGAATGGAAAGGCTGTGATGCTACACGGGGGACGTCAGCCCAATTATCCAGTGCCAAGAATGGGGGTATAAGCATTCAGGGACAGCAGCAGCCATAACTATTATTCCTAGGGTAAAGTTGAACCTTGCCTGACGTGCCAATATTGTAGCATGCAAACAGATAGCAGGGTTTTCAACACAAAGGAAGCAATGATCCCACATAGTTCTCGCTCCTTGCTTGTAAAGCTTTCCTTTTCTGCAGTTAAACGGGGGTCATTTGTAAGGTGCATTCCATGACAGTTTGTTGGATGGGGGGGCACAAAACTTCTTTTTTATGTTTGTCTGTATTGAGCAAGCTGTAGAGCAACTATGGTTCTTTTTTCATCTTAAAAAAGTCACAAGAATCCTAAATAGCCTTTGCATCACCTAGGTATTACCCTATCTGATGAAATGTGTTTTTAAGAAGAGATATATCTATCACATGATCCTGGATATTCATAAAAAACTCCTTTTGCTTCTTTTAAAGGGGAGATTTTATTGCTAACTATTTTCGTGGCGACATACCTCTGCAATTCATCGCTGAGCCCTCTGGCACTGTATGGATTAACATGTCATTTGGCTGCATAGATATTTCAGTTTGAAGAAAAGAGAATCTCAGTGCAAGACGATCCTATTTAGAATTAAATAACAAATGAACATCTTAACTCCTGCCACAGACGCACGGGAGAAATAATACTTTTTAATGAGATTTTTTTTTTTTTCACCAGGGGATACACTGCCTGCATCCTGGCTGGGAATGCTATTATAAATAGTTTTGCGCACTTGTATGAAAAAAAAAATAAAAGCAGCCGCTGTCACTGATGTTTTTGTTGCTATTTATATATTGCGGCGAATGGGATTAAATTAAACGGTAGGCAATTTTTATGAATCTCATTACGTAAACATGTAGAGAAATTGTTCTGATACTCAACTAAAGTGTGTGGTTTTAAAAAGACAGCGAAGGTAAATGTATGGGTATGTCGGGGGAAAAGCATCATGATGGATAGCGACGCTGAAAGGGTTAAGAAAACTATCGTACGTGTGATGTTCGTTGTTTCACGCGATGGAAGAGCTGCAGCCGACATAACAAATATGTTGATTTTTGAATTATTTAAAGGATTTATTGGTTATACTGGGTGAATCAAAAAAAAAACCACAACTTACATCACCCCGCATTTCGAATGAGTATGTATTGACAGCAATGGCTTGAAGAGAATTGTAGGCTCTTCTCGCAGGGAAGGGATTAAAAGCATTCTTTCATTACACCAATTTTATACAGATCATAAACAGGTAAGGAAAGTCGCCCAGATAACTCAAGGTTTTCTTCAAGATAATGGAAAAATAAATCTGGGATGGAACGTAACAAGCTTTGTCGAAGGAGCGCTTTAGTAAAATATACCCAAATGTAGGTCGTTTACACTCCATGCAAATCGGTTTCATAAAAACATCCTGTTTCCATTCCTAATCTATAACAACAAAAGTCCAAGTGCGTTTCAAAATGGGATTTATTCACTTAATAATATATAGTTGTAAAGATATTATAAAGTGCGGCGGTTTTTAATACACGGGTGCGCATCATCACAGTTTTTAGACTTATTTCATAAAGTGGCATGATAGCAGTGATCATGTTAAACGCCATAACCCGTAGCAACCAGATTTTACTCTTCAACGTTTACGGCAGCCAGAAAATTGCTGATTGGTTGCTGCGGGGTACTGCATTTTGCCTAATTAAATAAGCCCGCAAGTCTTGCATTTTACATTCGCACAATTAGATTCTTTTGCTATGATGTGATCTGACCTAGAGGAGTAATTCAGGCGACAAGACTCTGCATTTTGGCAAATGTCCATTCACACATAAGTAATATTTTCATTTTGCCCAAAACTGAACAGAATATATTGGCTTGCTGACGGCAGTTTGACTCCTCTCCGCTCTAAGTAGTACTGATATGGAATCCCACGTGGTGAGCAGTATATATCAAAGAAGTCCCAAATCCATTAAGAGTTTCACAATTAGAGAAATGCATTACAACTCATAATGTATTCTAAATCTGAGGTTTAAGGACTCTTGTTGACATTACCAGATCTCAGCTGAGGATCTAATATTATTCTTTGTCTCCAATACTGCAGCAATATTGCAGCAAGATAGCACCATCTAGAGGCCAAAGTACAAACCTGCAGCAGGCGATGTTTATTTCACAAGGCAGGGTTCATTTTTTTTATTATGTACTAAGATTTGAGAGCCTAAATCTAATTTTGCTAATCATAGTATTAATGCCTGGAAAAAAAATATTTATGTATATGTGTCTTTATAAAATATATGACCTCGCTACTAAAAGTGCCACAAAATCAAAAGTTAAAAAAAAAATCCATGTGGCATAGACTTGTTTCTTTAGTATATGTATATGTGTGTACAGTATCTCACAAAACTGAATACATGCCTCACATTTTTGGAAATATTTTATTATATCTTTTCATGCGACAACACTGAAGAAATGACACTTTGCTACAATGTAAAGTAGTGAGTGTACAGCTTGTATAACCGTGTAAATTTGCTGTCCCCTCAAAATAACTCAACACACAACCATTAATGTTTAAACCGCTGGCAACAAAAGTGAGTACACCCCTAAGTGAAAATGTCCAAATTGCCCAAAGTGTCAATATTTTATGTGGCCACCATTATTTTCCAGCACTGCCTTAATCCTCCTGGGCATGGAGTTCACCAGAGCTTCCCAGGTTGCCGCTGGAGTCCTCTTTGGGGTCGTTATCATGTTGGAATACTGCGGCCCAGTCTCCAAAGGCAGGGGATCATGCTCTGCTTCAGTATGTCACAGTACATGTTGGCATTCATGGTTCCCTCAATGAACTATAGCTCCCCAGTGCCGGCAGCACTCGTGCAGCCCCAGACCATGACACCCACCACCATGCTTGATTGTAGACAAGACACACTTGCCTTTGTACTCCTCACCTGGTTGCTATCACACACGCTTGACTTGTCTTCAGCAAACTCTTTGCAGGCTTTCTTGTGCATCGTCTTTAGAAGAAGCTTTCTTCTGGGATGACAGCCATGCAGACCAATTTGATGCAGTGTGCGGCATATGGTCTGAGCACTGACAGGCTAACCCCCACCCCTTCAACCTCTGCAGCAATGCTGGCAGCACTCATATGTCTATTTCCCAAATGCAACCTCTGGATATGATGCTGAGCATGTGCACTCACCTTCTTTGGTCGACCATGGCTAGGCCTGTTCTGAGTGGAACCTGTCCTGTTAAACCGCTGTATAACAGTATACTGTATATACACATGCACACACACGCAAATATGTTTGAGCTGTGGGGTGCACACCCTAACGCTATAGGCTGTGGACACCTATGGTAGTGGCAATGCTGATAGCCACACCCCGTGTAGCATGTTCTCATTCTAATGTTGTACAAGCAGCACAGCCAACAAATTCAGGAGCAGTGCGCAATCTTTGCCAAACCATCACAGGAAACTGCCACCATGTGGACTTTACTGGCAGGCTCCATAGGTATTCGTGGGACTTTGCAGTGGGATCAAGAGAAAACTATAAGATGCTCTTATAATTAAATTCTGCAGCACACATTTTTTTTTTTAATGATAGTGTAGTTCTCATTTAAACACATCAGCTCTGGACGATCATGACCAGGCCCTTTTTTGTGATACGGCCCTGCTTTGCTTAAACTAACAATTGCACTGTCATGTGATGCTATACCCAAATAACATTAATATTATTTTTTCCCACAAATAGAGCTTTCTTTTGGTGGTACAGTATGTGATCACCTCTGCGTTTTTTCTTTTTTGCGCTATGAATAAAAAACGACAGACAATGTTGAAAAAAAATCAAATTTCTTCATCAATTTAGGCCAATATGTATCCTGCTACATATTTTTGTTAAAAAAAATCCCAATAAGTGTATATTGATTGGTTTGCACAAAAGTTATAACATCTACAAACTATGGGATATATTTATGGAATTTTTATTTATTTTGTATTAGTACTGGTGGCAATCAACGACTTATAGCGAGACTGCGATATTGTGGCGGACAAATCGGACACCTAACTGACACTTTTTTGGGAACCAGTGACACTAATACAGTGATCAGTGCTAAAAAATATACACTGTCACTGTACTAATGACACTGGCTGGGAAGGGGTTAACATAAGGGGTGATCACAGGGTTAACTGTGTGCCTAGCTGGTGTTTCAGTGTAGTGGGGAAGATGCTTTTACTAGAGGAAGGCATGGATCGGTGATCCTGCTTTGAAGGAACACAGGATCCATGCTTCGCTACTGACAGAACTGCAGTCTGCCTTGTTTACATAGGCAGATCGCCGTTCTGCCTGCGTACAGAATGATCCTGCTGTGTATAATCTCAGCGGGAGCACACTCGTGCCCAAAACCCGGAAGTGCAGGATCACGTATATATAGGCCTCCCTATAGCAGTAAATGTGCTATAAGGTGGTCGGCAAGCGGTTAAAGGCAATATTAACCTTCCTATCAGCACCTTGTGTTTTTCACCTGCATAAGATTTGCATTGATCATGTAGTTTCGTGGTGTCATTTGCTGCCTGCACAGCCTAGAGTAGAGTAAATCTTCACATTTCTGTGTCAGCAGTTTCTGTCTGTGTAGAAACATAAGGTATTCCGAATGGCAATGCACAGGTTAATGCATGACCTCTGCCTGTAGTTTGAGAACTAACATTTCCTATTAAGAAACTACACATCCCACAATCCCTGGGTCTCCCAGTAAAGTGCTGGTACAAGGGAAAGCTAGACAATACCAGGCAGAGCATTCACAGGCACACAGAGAGCTCACAAAGGAGGTGAAAGATTTGTTTTTAACCACTTCCTTACTGGGCACTTAAACCCCCCTCCTGCCCGGACCAATTTTCTTTGAATGACAATTGCGCGGTCATGCGATGTTGTACCCAAACAAAATTGGCGTCCTTTTTTTCCCACAAATAGTGCTTTCTTTTGGTGGTATTTGATCACCTCTGCAGTTTTTATTTTTTGCGCTATAAACAGACAAAGAGCGACGATTTTGAAAAAAAGAACAATTTATCCAAAAATAAAAAAACAAATTTATTCATCAGTTTAGACCGATATATATTCTTCTATATATTTTTGGTAAAAAAAATCGCAATCGGCATATATTGTTTGGGTTGCGCAAAAGTTATAGCGCCTACAAACTCTGGACATTGGTTTATGGCGTTTTTATTTATTTTAATTTTTTTACTGGTAATGGCGGCAATCTGCGATTTTAATCGGGACTGTGATATTGCAGCGGACATGTCGGACGTTTTTGATACTTTTTGGGACTTTTTTGGGACCTTTTGACATTTATACAGCGATCAGATCTAAAAATAGACACTGATTACTGTATAAATGTCATTGGCAGGGGAGGGGTTAACACTAAGGGGGCAGTGAGGGGGTTAAAAGTGTTCCCTGGGTGTGTTCTAACTGTGGGGGGGGCGGGGTTGACAGGGACATAACAGATCTAACTGATCCCAGTGACAGGGATCAGTAGATCTGTCATGCCCCCCTTCACAGAGCAGGGAACCGCCGGGTTTACATCGGCGGTTCCCCATTCTGGCTCTCTGTCTCTCACGCGCCGACGAGAGCGCGCCCAGCATGAGCCAAAGGGGAGGACGTCTATTGACGGCCTCCCGGCAAAGTAGATCCGCACTGTAGCTGTCAATCGGCTATGGCACGGGTCTGAAGAGGTTAATTACATCAGCACTATCACATTTGTGATGCGACACAGATCGTATGGCAACGCATTCATTGGATTCTGTGCAGGGCGTTGCTAGGTGGGAAAAAGACCAGGAGCTTCAGCCTGAAGGTAAATTTGATAACCCCCCCACATTTTAAAGTAAGTCCCGCCCAAGCTCCACCCAGTGCCCCGCCCCCACCAAAGTTACACGCTAGCGTGAATTGACATTGAACCCTTGACATACAGAACAGAATTCAGCTTAGCTAGCAGTAGTTAGTCTTATTTAACTGGGCACGTTCTGTAATGTTGAAGACATGTCACCATTCTTCTCAGCAGCTTCTTCAGTTCAAATGTGTGTCAACAACTGACTTTTCAGCATTGGTATTCAAACAGTTAACACTTGCCCCAGACACAAGATGAAGGTGGTACTAGGCTGCCCCCTGCCTGCCATGTAAATATACATTCTATTTCCAATTAACTGAACATCTGTCTTAAAACATTTCATACTATTATGGTGATTGGATTGCGGTGACAAAGTTGCCCATGTATCAGTAAATACTGCGGTATGTTCGTTTTTTGAACTGAGGAATAAGCAGTAATTTGAGATGATCCTGAAATTCAAATGACATTGGATTTAAATATCCCAAATTTTGATGTGCTTAGCTGAGTCAAATACGAATTTCAGTGATATTTTTTCTAGTTTGGACTAAAAAAAGAACAAAGACTACTCCAAAGTCTGTGTATGCCTGACTCTGAGTCCTGGGAGTAACTGAAGATTAGAAAACACTGCAGTATATAACTGAATGAAGAACCTGTATCGCTATTTAAGAGGTTAAACAGACCTGGTCTATCAGATGTAAAAACCAGCCAGCCTCAGCCTGCAATGAGCTCAGATGTGAAGCGAGCCGGCCCGCCAAACACGGTTTGGATCTCCCACCGCCATGCCCATGCAGTGTCACTCCCACCTTCTAAATGCAGGGGCCCCCTTTAATGGACGTCACACATCCCACGCTAGCGCGTGATTGGACAGGTGTCCATCATAGCCGCGGTGATTCACTCCCGCCTTCTGGATGCGGCGGTGCCCTGTAATAGACATCACACGTCCCGTGCCAGCGGGATTGGACCAGTGTAACGTGACGTCCATCATAGGTGGCGCCACCATGTCAGTCTCTTTTGTTAACGGCTGCTCATTCAGGGCTCATAATACAGTTTGACTGCCCCAAGACCCGGGGCTTTTCGGGGGCCCACTCGGGGCTGTAGCCCCCCTCAGCTCCCCTTCCCAACGCCACTGATTCTGTGTGATCCAGAACAGGAAGTTGTCTTGTCTCTTTGGCAAATAGGGACAGACTAGATGTAGATATACAAGGATGTAGGACAGCTACAACATGTGAGTTCATCATTACAGGGTAAGGCACACAAACAACATAGGGAATATAAACACACTAATACCAAATTAAAATAACAAAAATATTTGAAAATGTATAATGCCTATACTGTTTATTTATATGCAATAAATACAATATGTACTCCATTCCACAGTATGAGAACTAGTTTCAAAGCCTAGTAATAATATGGTAGCAACTGTAAGACCTAGTACCAAGTTCTTGTCTATATGACCCAACTAAAAAGAATGGAACAAAAATGTTCTGTCTTTGATTTACTAAAGTGTAAAATTAAAACCTAAGGTCACATTCACACTGGCGATTAGGGCCGGTGCAAATAGTAGCAGCAGTAATCAGAGATCACTGCAGGTAATCGCTAGCTGTGCGGACACCTGCAGCTGTCAGCGACCTCTCAGTGGGGCCTGGCAGCTGCACCTACCCACTGAGAGACGCAGCTATTTGCGGGTCTCCGCACAGCTAGCGATTACCTGCAGTGATCTCTGATTCCTGACGCTACTATTCGCATCTGCCCTAATCGCTGGTGTGAATGTTGCCTAAGAGTAGCTGAAATTAAAAACATAAAATTAAAGAACATAATGCACAGTCAGTAGGATGTGTCCCCTGTGTTCATTCCTCTTTTTCCAGTTGAAATATTCCTTGCCCCCCACCCCCAGCCACTGTAATCTTAAAAGAGAAGTATGTTTTTTTTTTAATTTAATAATCATACTTTAATAAACACACCTAGGTGGATGCAGCATCGCTCCAGTGCGGCATCTGTCCCCCGACGCCTCTAAGACTGAGAACTGAGCGATCTAACACCGCCGATCGCTCAGTTCTCACAGCTCCCCGAGCAGAGAGCTGCTGACTGCAGTCAGCAGCTCTCTGCTCTGCCCCCTGCCCCACCCCCCGTTCCTTATAAAGTTGACCTTTTTCTCCTTACTTGTGTCCCCTGTGTAGG
>BLSH010409522.1:1246878-1257038 GCA_018402905.1 Glandirana rugosa | reverse complement strand
CAACAAATAAATTGACAGAGCTTTTGAGCCTTCCTTACCTTAAGCTAAAAAAAAGTTTTGAATTACTTACAATTTAGGGTTGCCAGAAATATTAACCCAAGAGAACTGTTTATATGGTGCTAAGTTAGTGGCATGCACTGTAGCAAAAAAGGGGGGGGGGTGACTGAATTAGATTTGTGTTACATTTACATACAAAGAACAAAAATCTGAGAATTACATTTTATATACAGTGTATACTGTGTATGTTATGTATTGTATATATATATATATATACACACACAGTGCCTTGAAAAAAGTATTCATACTCCTTGAAAATTTCCACATTTTGCCACGTTACAACCAAAAATGTAAATGTATTTTATTGGGATTTTATGTGATAGACTAACACAAAGTGGCACATAATTGTGAAGTGGAAGGAAAATAATAAACGATTTTCAAATTTTTTTACAAATAAATATGTGTGCAATTGTATTCAGCCCCCTTTACTCTGATACCCCTAAATAAAATCTAGTGGAACCAATTGCCTTCAGAAGTCACCTAATTAGTAAATAAAGTCCACCTGTGTGTCTGTGTGTAATTTAATCTCAGTATAAATTCAGCTGTTCTGTGAAGCCCTCAGAGGTTTGTTAGAGAACCTTAGTGAACAAACAGCTCTATGAAGACCAAGGAACACACCAGATAGGTCAGGGATAAAATTGTGGAAAAGTAAAATCAGGGTTTAAAGCAGGGTTAGGTTATAAAAAAAATATCCCAAGCTTTGAACATCTCATGGAGCACTGTTCAATCCATCATCCGAAAATGCAAAGAGAATGGCACAACTGCATACCTACCAAGACATGGCCGTCCACCTAAACTGACAGGCCGGGCAAGGAGAGCATTAATCAGATAAACAGCAAAGAGGCCCATGGTAACTCTGGAGGAGCTGCAGAGATCCACAGCTCAGGTGGGAGAATCTGTCCACAGGGCAACGATTAGTCGTGCACTTCACAAATCTGGCCTTTATGGAAGAGTGGCAAGAAGAAAGTTGTTGTAGAAAGAAAGCAATAAGATGTCCTGTTTGAAGTTTGCGAGAAGCCATGTGGGGGGCACAGCACACATGCAGAAGAAGGTGTTCTGGTCAGATGAGACCAAAATTGAATGTTTTGGCCTAAAAGCAAAATGCTATGTGTGGCGGAAAACTAACAATGCACATCACTCTGGACACACCATCTCCACCGTGAGACATGGTAGTGACAGCATAATGTTGTGGGGATGCTTTTCTTCAGCAGGGACTGGGAAGCTGGTCAGAGTTGATGGGAAGATGGAAGGAGCCAAATAGAGGGCAATCTTAGAAGAAAACCTGTTAGAGTCTGCAAAAGACTTGAGACTGGGGTGGAGGTTCACCTTCCAGCAGGACAACGACCCTAAACATACAGCCAGAGCTACAATGGAATGGTTTAGATCAAAGCCTATTCATGTGTTAGAATGGTCTAGTCAAAGTCCAGACCTAAATCCAATTGAAAATCTGTGGCAGGACTTGAAAATTGCTGTTCACAGACGCTCTCCATCCAATCTGACAGAGCTTGAGCTATTCTGCCTAGAAGAATGGGCAAAAATGTCACTCTCTGTAATTGCAGCGAAAGGTGGTTCTACAGAGTATTGAGTCAGGGGGGCTGAATACAAATGGACACCACACTTTTCACATAATTATTTGTAAAACATTTTGAAAACCATTTATCATTTTCCTTCCACTTCATAATTATGTGCCACTTTGTGTTGGTCTAGCACATAAAATCCCAATAAAATACATTTATGTTTTTGGTTATAACATGACAAAATGTGGAAAATTTCAAGGGGTATGAATACTTTTTATAAGTAACTGTACACTCTATTGTCAAAGGTATTGGAACGCCTGCCTTTACACTTACAAGAACTTTAGTAGCATCCCAGCCTTAGTCTGGAGGGCTCAATATTGAGTTGGCCCACCCTTTGTAGCTATAACAGTTTCAACTCTTCTGGGAAGGCTGTCCACAAGGTTTAGGAGTGTGTCTATGGGAATGTTTGACCATTCTTCCAGAAGCGCATTTATGAGGTCAGGCACTGATGTGGAACGAGAAGGCCTGGGTCACAGTCTCCACTCTAATTCATCCTAAAGGGGTTCTATCGGTTGAGGTCAGGACTCTGTGCAGGCCAGGCAAGTTCCTCCACCCCAAACTCGCTCATCCATGTCTTTATGGACCTTGCTTTGTGCACTGGTGCGCATTCATGTTGGAACAGGAAGGGGCCATCCCATACTGTTCCCACAAAGTTAAGAGCATAAAATTGTCCAAAATGTCTTGGTATGCTGACGTCTTAAGAGTTCCCTTCACTGGAACTAAGGGGCCATCCCCTGAAAAACAACCCCACACCATAATCTCCCCTCCACCAAATGATTTGGACCAGTGCACAAAGCAAGGTCCATAAAGACATGGGTGAGTGAGTTTGGAGTGGAGGAACTTCACTGGCTTGCACAGTCCCGATCTGAACATGATAGAACACCTTTGGGATGAATTAGAGCGGAGACTGCGAGCCAGGCCTTCTAGTCCACATCAGTGGCTGACCTCACAAATGCGCTTCTGGAAGAATGGCCAAACATTCCCATAGACACACTCCTAAACCTTGTGGACAGCCTTCCCAGAAGAGTTGAAGCTGTTATGGCTGCAAAGGGTGGGCCAACTCAATTTTGAACCCTACGGACTGAGAGTGGGACGCCATTAAAGTTCATGTGCGTGTAAAGGCAGGCACCCCAATACTTTTGACAATATAGTATATATATATATATATATATATCGTCAACATTTTAAAAACAGTAATCAAAACAGCAAAATAGACATTTACTGTATTTTATACACATGAACATATCAGCAGTGTCTTGGAAAATATGGGACACCTAAAAACTATGCAAGTAACAGGACAGAGACAGGTCTCTGATGAATTAGAGGAATTATTGCCTTTCTTCGTCCTGTTTAAATAAACGTAAAGTCAGCAGCTACAATTACTGTAGCTTCTGACTTTAATATAGGGACATTCACCTGTCCAGGAGTCCAGCACCATCCTCACCCAACCAGTACTTCGCCGGTCTTCAGGTCCTCAGCACTGGCATATCTACTGTGGGGAGCAGGCTGTGATTCCCTGCGGCTTCACAGCCAGCCGCCTACTGCGCATGTACGAGCACACTGCGATTTGCGAATGTCCCTGCAGCCTTCTGGGACCTGTGACATGTCCTAGAAGGTTCTAGACGGAGGGGGGAGAACTTCCAGGGGACCTGCAGTGGTGATCCAACTGGAAGTGGGAGCGGGTACCTGTCAAAACCATGTACCTGCTCCCCTGCCCCTCCCACCCAAAAAAAGTGCCAAAAAAAGGTTCCCTGCTGACAGCTGAAAGTAAAAAATAGAATTGCTGGAAAAAAATGAGAAAAAATGGTGTGGGTCCCCCCGATCCATGCTAAGCGCTTCAGGTCTGGTATAGATTTGGAGGAGAACCCCACGCCAACATAAAAAAAATGGCTTGGGCCCCCTCCCCCAAATCTATACCAGACCGTTACCTGAGCTTGCAGCCTGGCAGGTCAGGAAAGGGAGGGGACGAGTGAGGGCGCCCCTCCCCAAACCACAGCAGGCCATTCTGTCCCCCCACCCCAAAGTACCTCTTCGCCACAACCCTGGGCTGTGGTTGTGAGGGTCTGTGTGCGGGGGGCTTATCAGAATCTGGAAACCCCCTTCAACAAGAGGGTCCCCAGATTTTCCCCTCACCATATGAATGAGTTGTACCCCCTACTCATTAACCAAAAAAGTTCCACATAAAAAAAAATCACGCATCAAAAACACAACACTTGTGTTTCTGACAGGGTGGATTTGGTTTAAATCAAGTCAATTTAAATCACAATTTAAATCCTGATTTTAATCACTAGTAAAAAGGCTTAATTTAAATCAACTTGATTTAAATCATAATTTTTAAAGAGAAACTGTCATCTCTGTCCCACAGCGGCTCCTCCTCTGACCCGCTGTTTACTCACCGACAGTCCCATTCATTTTAATGGGACAACTTGTGATGTGGCACAACAAGGTGAGGGACGTGGCGGCAGAAGGTGAGTGGATGCCCGCTAACAGGCGCTGCCATAATGGATCTGAAATGACAGGTGCTCTTTAAATGTAGGACTCATTCTTGCTGGTGGTTAGAATCTTTAATATTTGCAAACAAAATGAAGGTTTCCAATTTAGAATAATAAGCTGTCAGGTTAGTAAAACAGCAATATCAGAACCAATTCAATCATAGAGTTTGCAGTGTACATGCATTTGCAAAACAATGTGATAAAGGAATATTCCTGAACTTTGTTTTATCTCATGGTCACTGTGAAATTGTGTGAATGCATCAATGCAGTGCATGTTATCTCAGCTTGCAGAGCTTGGATTCATTGAATGAGTTTATCAAAAATGTAAATATTGCAGAATATACAGCCTCATGCTACATAACTAAGCTCTATTTCATGCTGAATAAACTAAATCATTTATGTATCTTAAATAGGAACCTATCTTTAGATTTTTACTCCAAAAGCATTTTATTAAAATAAATTTGATACAAATCAAAAAAATCTGATTTAAATAATAAAAATCCGATCTAAATAAAAAAAAAATCAGATTTTTTTGATTTAAAAACAAATCATTGATTTTTATCTACCCTAGTTTCTGGTGCAACTCCATTGAAGTCTATTACATGCAAAATGCAATCTGCTGCTGGAAAAAAGCTCCCGACCCTTTCCAAAAATGCACCGGCTGAAAAATGCATAGATATCAAAGTATACCATAGGAAACCATGTTAAATGGACTGTAGTGCATTTCTGCAAAATGCAAAACGCACCAAAAAGTGCATAGGTGTGAACGTAGGGTCAAAGTGAGAGGTGCTTAAGGGGTAGGCTCTGAAGTCAACAGTGCAATACAAATCAACAACACAGTACTGTTATATCGCTTACAATATAGCTCTCCTACTAAGAATGTGTATATATGAACCAAAAGAAAAAATAGGGGAAAAAAGGAATAAACTAGAAATGTGCCCCTATAGAAATAATTTATTATCATTTGTTTTTGCAGCCAAAACTTCTCATAAAATAAAGTCATACTCCAATTATGGTAAAGGCATAATTAATGATGTTACAGCATTGAGCAAGGAAGATAATTCACACAGTACCATTATATGCATCAAACTGCTTAGTCTAAGATCATCATTGATGCATTTTTGTCTTGGACTCTGCCAGAGTTTGTTGTAAGATTGCAATGCACTCACCAACGATTTGCACAGTTTGAAATTGCAGCAGGCTGGACGCACTGCATCCTCTATGTGATACTCCGCATAGGTAGGGTGCCCACCTACCTTCATCTTATCACTGTATCCCGCATAGTCCAGAGCCTGTGCAAAACTCTTCTGTGGCGGGATGCTGCTGTAGCCATGTGCATATATGACCCAGAAAAATGTCGCTCACACTGCACCTCATTGTTTACATCACTGGAAATGGAATTCCAGACATTTAAAAAATTCCAATAATGACCTGGCAAAATAATAGCATTTCCGGGTCAATTCTGTCCAGTTCCCAGGTCATATATACTATATTGTCAAAAGTATTGGGGTGCCTGCCTTTACACGCACATGAACTTTAATAGCATCCCAGTCTTAGTCCGTAGGGTTCAATATTGAGTTGGCCTACCCTTTGCAGGTATAACAGCGTCAACTCTTCTTCCACACTATTGCCAACAGTATTGGGCCACCCCTCCAAATCATTTGGTGGAAGGGGGATTATGGTGTTGGGTTTGTTTTTCAGGGTTTGGGCTTGGCCTCTTAGTTTCTGTGAAGGGAACTCTTAAGCGTCAGAATACCAAGATATTTTGGACAATTTCATGCTCCCAACTTTGTGGGAACAGTTTGGGGATGGTCCCTTCCTGTTCCAACATGACTGCGCACCAGTGCACAAAGCAAGGTCCATAAAGACATGGATGAGTGAGTTTGGGGTGGAGGAACTTGACTGGCCAGCACAGAGCCCTGACTTCAACCCGATAGAACCCCTTTGGGATGATTTAGTGCGGAGACTGTGACCCAGGCCTTCTCATCCAGCATAAGTGCCTGACCTCACAAATGCGCTTCTGGAAGAATGGTCAAACATTCCCATAGACACTCTCCTAAACATTGTGGACAGCCTTCCCAGAAGAGATGAAGCTGTTCTAGCTGGTATGGGTGGGCCAATTCAATATTGAACCCTATGGACTAAGACTGGGTTGCCGTTAAAGTTCATGTTCGTGTAAAGGCAGGTGTGCCAATACTTTTGACAATATAGTGTACTGTATATAGTATGTTGTGTTTTAAAGCAACTTGGGGTGTCCAGTGTGTGTGCATGTGTATTTTTTTGTGCACGGACACATAAGAACACATACATACAGTATACTGTAGTTAAATCCACAAATAGAAAGTCTGAGTCAATAAAATGAAATGCTTCCATATGCTGTAACACTGGTGCCTTATAAGCAGAGTGAATACGGGTCTACAACATGCATCATTCGCATCAAACACACTTTACAACACTACTACAAATTGTCAACCTTATTTGCATCCTTACATACACATTGTAACAAACTTCTCATTCTCTCTGTAATGGACGCTTGATCATACAGTCAATCACAGCCAGTTTTAGAAAAAAAAGGAGACTTGAAACCCGTCAAAGAAGGCGATAAATTTTGAGAAATACAATAGAAATAATGGCTATTGGAGATGGTAATCCATGGAATGTATTGATCAGTGGAGGGAAGCAGTTTGGGCTTCACCACAGGCTCTCTTACCTCCTCTGCCAGTCAATAACTAGCCAGGAGTGTCCTGTACTTGTCAATATCACTTAATTAAATACCTAGCATCTAATACAGAATTTAGCACTACAATGAGGGTGATGTCTAAAAGCAGACCCTACACCGTATAGACTATATAGCTCAGCATCAGGCACAAAGAATAGAAAAAAAAAACAAAATGAAGCAAAAAAAAAAAAAAATTCTAAAGAAGGCAGACGAAAAACAATAAAGGAAGAATTAAAGGGATGATTCTAAACAGCCTTGAAATGTCAGCTTACATGAAACAGAGCCTCTTCTGTGGGATCTGTGTGCTACTATCCAATACTCCCCACAGATCTGAGCTCAGTATTGCTCTGAAACACCACCTGTTTACAATTTACTGCTAGGAAAGGCAATTTTAGTAATGGTTACACTTCTCAAAAGGACTACTGGCTCTTAAAGGCGTGCTTAAAAGACACTGAGCTACAAACCCAGTTCTTTTATTTATCAATATCTGGATAGTAATTAGGAGATAAAAGAGAATTGCAGGTAAATGTAAAATCTGAAATAATTATATAACATGAAAAGTGACTTATCTGTACAATTATTTTATTTTGGGTGTATTTTTTTATGTTTCAATTTTTTTATTGAAAAGTTTATAGAGAACGATTACAAAGAGTCTTCAGCATTAAATTCGAACCATTGAAAACTTACACAAATCAAAATGCATACTGTATGAAGATTGGAAATCATACTAAATAATAGTATACGTTTAATGCAAAGGACATATACATTCTTACAGTCTGTAAGAATGGCACAGGCTTTGCATCTATCCTTCCTGGACCCAGCCAGCCTCTGAAACCTCAGAGGTATTTAAGCATGTTCTATCATAAGAATGCTGTATCAGTCACTTTCTTATTAAAAGTTGAAATATAAATTGTTGGACTGACTGTTTACCCCAAGGCCTCTGTATGTCCTTCCACTTTATAATAATTCTCCGAGTTAACACGGCTCAAAGGGCATTTTTCCCAGCCAAGGCGCCCACAGTCCCCCATCTAAATAGAGGGGGGAGCTCCTTTGTCTATCAAAAATGCAAATGCAGAGTCATGCACTCCAAGCCTCTCAACATCAAAACCCAGAAGAAGTGATAGAAAAAGGATGAAGAGAGAAATAAAGAATGGAGAAAAAGAAACAAACGAGGGGGGGGGGGGCTCTGCGCTCCGGTCCAAGGCAACCAGGAGGGAGGTTAGTCAGGCATAGTCCATGGATCAGTGGTCAAATAGCAGATCCACGGATCCCATACTTTTTAAAACACCTTCACTCTATCCTGTAGGATTGCTGTCAAACGTTCATTTAACATAAGCCAGGAAAGCTTATGTTTAAGTTGATCAAATGGTATGGTAGCCAACCTCCAGTTCCTGGCTATTGCAATTTTAGTGGAAATAAATATGAAGGTTATACACAAAATATCTCCCATTGGACTATGCTGCAGCAATAGAAATCACACAATGTAAACATTTTTTGAATAAAACGTTTTTTATTGATTAAACAACCTGATTAAAGAACGACTTATGTGTCCTAGGTCAATAATGAGCCATGCTCTCGACCATGCCAAAACATTGAACACTTAAATTCATACAGACAGATTAAAAATTGGATTGCATATCCACCACCATTATTCCAACGCGTTTCAACTTTTACACAAAATTCTTACTCAGGGGATATATGGTGGAAACAGTCTTATCTATGCAATAAAAGAAAAACATGTGAAATACATTTTACATTCAAAATTGTTTCATCATGATATGGTCACATTGTATATGTGGTCTTGAACATCAAAACTTACAGCAATGGTCAGCGTGGTCCATTTGTATTGGCCAAAGGAAGGAAGGCAATTCGAGCAGCACAGCCCAACCCCGAAATATGAATATTAGGAGGCATCTCTGGGTCTTGGAGGCCTGTTCGACCTTACACTCTGGCAGTGCATGTGTCGGGGACTTGGCAGGTTAATTTGGGTAAGGGTGTAGATAAACTTATAAACCCTTATCCAAAACCATTGTAATTTGGGGCATTGCCACCATATGTGGTAGACCTTCCCTTCCTGTCCACAGCCCTGGAAACACCTTGATGAGGCTCCCGGAACAAAGGTAGCCAGCCTGGTCGGCACAAAATACCACCTCATCAACACCTTATATTTAGCTTCAACAATGGAAATATTGCTGAGGGCCCGCAAAGCGGCTAATGCTATCGAGTTCCATTCCTCAAGTTCCACTGAAATCTGGATGTCCTGTTCCCATCTGGTCATATAAGTTAGTTTAACTGAGGTATATTTTAGAATAGTATATATTTCAGATATATGACCACGGAATTTATCATAGCGATGACACAGGTATTCCATGAGTGACATGGTTACAATATCGCATTTGCAAGACAGAGTATACAAATAAAGGTATATTTGAGTATATCAAAACTGTTCAGAGTCTGGCATTTGATACGTTTCTACCATTGCTTGTTTTGACAGCGGTCCTCTGTGCACACAAAGGTCCGCAATCCTCAATAAACCCTTATTGGACCACCATTCAAAAGCAAGGGGAGTGAGGCCCGGAGTGAAGTCTTTGTTTCTTAGGAAAGGGACTAATGGACAGTGAGGTGATTTGAATTTACATGTCTTAGACAACCTACCCTTGGGTCAGTGGCGGCTGGTGTATGAGGGGCGCTTGGGCGCCGCCTCCCCACTGGCTAAAGAAGAAGAAAAAAAAAAGTCAGCCCTGCAGGTGGCGCCGGTGCATTGACTTTTTTTTTCTTCGGCTCCTTGGCTGTCAAATGACAGCCTATTGGTCAGCCATTAAAAGCTATGTGGGTGCGCTGAAAAGCCGCACAAGCATAGCTTGATTGGCTGCCCTGAGCCTCCACTCCACAGTGTGATTGGATGCGGTGGCCGGGGGCAGGTCACTGTGGCAGAAGACGTGACTTCCGCTCCCACAGAGACCATAACCGCACAGGGACCGACGAGGGGGGACAGCACGCTCTCCGTATGCCGAATCTCTGCAGACTCAGCCCGCTTCTGCACATGCCGAATCTCTGCAACAATCCTGCTATTGGATGGGGTACGAGTCCCGTCGGTTAGTTCGATACGAACACGCCGAAAAGTCGCGTGGGTGTATCGAAAATTACCGACTGGTTATCCGACAGTAAACTGTCGGTTCCTCGGCTTCTTTTTTTTTCAGTTACGTGGCCGCGGTGGACGTCCCGACTGAAAAAAAAAAGAAGAAGAAATCGGTCACCCCTCCGCCGCGGGTTCGCGGGGAGTATGTGGTCGGCGGTGACTGGGTTCCCATCCAA